>JADDOH010000024.1:0-600000 GCA_016648135.1 Agrypnia vestita
TGTAGATTTTCTCATTAGCGACATCTGTGGGGATTTAGGGGAATGAAAAATGGCTTTGTACAGGCCGCATGGAAAAGGTGCTTACAACTCATATATGAAAGCTTCACGCAATTTGAACATATATACAACTTCCAAAAAAATGAATAAGCATGGTATATTCTATCATGGGTGGAAATGGCGAATGTTACAATTGTGTAAAGTGATCACTTAAGCCAACCATAAAAAGACAGGTCATAAGTCCTGTTACACCCAAATGACTTCTATACCTACTTTCCCATAATTAATACAGTTTCGTCTCTGTGAGATATCTATAATATACACTAATTGAAATGTACGTAAATAAATTTTTGCAGAAATAGCGAAATTAAATATTTATCTGACAGAATATTGTGAAACAATCAAATTTGAATAATACGAAAAAAATGTGATATAAATATTACAAAAAACATACATAATTTATTTATATTTATTTCTTACAAATTCTAGTTGTTTACAGCTTATTTAAAAATACTGAATGCACGCCGCTGTATACAGCATGCTATTGTATTGCATTGAAAAAATATAATTATAAAAAAATTGACAGCATAAACAATTCTTTATGCTGTTTTTATTTAAAAACTTTTTAAATTTCATTTAAAATTGGAGTCGTTACATCGAGATGACGCGAGCGAACGTATTACAGAGCTTTAACACATTTCCGTTGAGTAATTTTGCGAGCTAATCCTAGCTCTATAGTGGGTATAAAACAAGGGATTCGCGAAAACAAAATTTTTCGTAAATTCACTATGTCTCTAAAATCGCTGAATATTTTTTAATAAAATTTTCTTATTCTTATTATTGGGCATTTTCGGCAAAAGTAATTATTTTCGAAAATACCAACTTGTGAACCTGTCCACTGGGGTTCTTCGGTTTCCTAAATATAAACCTATTTACCTACTTTACCTCACCATTTTTTAATCTTTCATATTTTCATAAAAAATAATTTAGCGCATGTATAAAGGTAGTTTGGCGGCAAAAATACATTTTTACATATCCCGTAAATTTTTGCGCATAAGTAATTCCGAGCGGTTAGTGCAATGGCGCCGATAATGCGCGAATCATTTTGGTATGTAATAAAATACGAGATTGATTTTATTGGTGTATTATTAAAAGGTCTACAACACCAACATAGGTTATTTCTCTCCTCTACCTAGAATGCTAAACCAGTACAACGAGGTCACGTCATGTAACCCCAACATCGACATATTTCACATGACACAACCGCAGTTTAAGAGAGAAATTATATCGCTCCTGACCAAAAATAGTTTGAGCGTGAAAAACGGATTCTTCGGAAATCAACCTAAACAAAAATTTTATAGCCACAAAAGCGCAGGTACACATTTTCTGACTTAGTTGACCTGGGAGCCTACATGCCTATTATGTCGTGCGGAGAATGTGAACTTCGTTCATCTTGTAATCACTTATTGTAGTATACTTATATTGTATAATGTATTAATGTTATATTTTAATGTATTATCGTAAATTATAACTGTACTAATCACCTTGTCCTAAATGACTATCCATTAGGGTCATTCTGACCTGTCGATAGTCTTTAAATAAAAAAAAAAAATAAAAAAAATAAAAATAAAAAAATGGTGATTTGACATCTGCCCCACAGAATGAAATATGAGTATAACATTTCTTGCAGATGCAAGATGTTTACGTAAAAGGTATTAATACCCGTTTTGCACTTAGGCGCTAGTCGAGTAGATTGGTATTGACATGAACCCAAAAGAATTACGAATATCCAAAAAACATTATGTCGGGTTGACAACGTATTCCTTTTTGAATACACGTACAATATATTTTGGCTACCTGTGTCGGTGGACCTCCGCGGGCAGCCTGTCCCGTGCCGTACACTAATCGCATTATCAGGCCAAAATTGTAATACCTTCGGTAAACATCGGACCTTTTGTTACATTTTCAGTAACGTGAGCACATTTACAATCTGGCAATTATCCGCTTTGCTCGCTGAGGGCTCGGGTGGCCCGTCTCAACTTTTGTCCCGATTTCTGTTCTTTGGCGATACTTCGAGGTCGGAGTGAACACGGCCACGGCTCTTTGATCGCCAGAGTGGCAATATCCTGTCGATTCTGCCACTTTACGACCGATACGGATCATTTCGCGAGAACGTGTAGTCTGTGACACTTTGAACTTACTCTGACCTATTGTGTAACATATTTTTATTTCATCATTATTGCGATGAGAATTTTTAAATACATTTGTAGTTATGGCAACATTTTTTATAGTTTTTCTATATTTTTGATTTTTAACATTGCTGTTGGACTAAATTGGTGTCAAAAACGTGCGTCCGTTCTAATGAACATGAATAAACTGGTGGACGTTATGAGAAATTATTCATACGACGTTTGTAAATTTTTACTACGCTTATATTAGGTTCACCTATTTGTCTAGACGGAATTTTACATTCGATTTTTCACTCGACCGATGTCCGATCGAGCTGAAATTTCGCACACATAAATTTCGTCCACATGACAATACACAAATCAATTCAGATTCACTAATTAATCAATTAACCCATAATAATTATTTAATCTAAATTTGATACGGGAAATAAGGTAATGAGTGTGCTAGTATGTAAAAAAATAACTAAAACATCCTGTCACGCAAATTGCAAGCAACTTTCCTGTCAAGCAATTTTCCGAAAACCATTTGTTCATTGGTTTTATCTGTATATATGTATAAATAAATACCGCATAAAGAATACGAACATTTAGGTACTTATATTTTATTAATGCTTATATGTAGCGCAAAGATGATTAAATATTGATAAGGCTCCATTTCTATTTAACATCAAACGCGTTATATAATATCACCTAATATGTTGCACTTGTCTGACATAATTCGTCCGTCTGTCCCATCAATACAATTTCAACTCAGAGACAATAGAACGGTTCAGCACAAAGTACATTCCTTCCGTTAATCAAATACAAATTGCATATTACACCTGCTGAATTTAGACAATTTCGAGTACACTTGATGAGCCACATGAATTTAATATAATGTCAGACAGATGACGCATGACTGACTTAATATTTTTATTTAGATGTTATTATTCATTACTCTGACTTAAGGTAGAATACATATCTAGACATTTCGAAAAAATCGTTTTTTAAATTTTTACATTTTCTTAAAACTTGAGGTCTTAAGAATGTCTGGTGAAAATTTCAAGAAAAAAATCTAAAAAATAAGAAAGGTGTAGCTGATAATAGTGGCATCTCTTTGTTGATTACGCGCCGCGCTACACGCAGGTAGCTAGCAGTCGGGCTCTTTCAAAATAGAAACTTAAGACCTGTTTCTATTATGTTTGTGAGGAGTGCTCGATGATACGGGAATTCGAAGAAAGTTAGAGAACTTACATAATGGACATGGAATCGATGATTTTATTTAAGTTGAAAGTTTCGCAATTTATTCATTGCTCAATTTTCAAACGCGTTTTACTAGAAACCATGTTTTGAAAATCGGTGACCAAAATATTTCGGTAACCACTGAACCGATCAACTTGAAATTTCTAGTAGTTATTCTATACATAATTATCTAGTCTTTGTCGTAGGATTTTTTAAAGTTTTTTTTATTGGCATACTAAACCAGAATTTTTCCCTAAAAAACGCTACTTTTAATTCAAACGCCCGCCATTTTGTCAAAAATCAATATTTTAATTTATTTTTTTTATTTTTTTTATTATTCTAAGATTACAGATGAAATTGGGGTGGTCACCGCGGAGGACCTTTTTTTCAGCAGTCGACAAAACCCAAGAATTATCCTCCAATTTTGAATATTTTATAATAATTTTTTTTTATCATATTCTTAAAAGAATGTACTTTCGTGTAGAAATGATACCAATACCATAATTTATATAGGTTATCTTAAAAAAAATCACAAAAAGTGCCGTTTTTTTTCGCGCTTCGAAGGTGGGTATTCGCCCTTAATGTCTAGTACCTACGTATCCCCTTTCACCTGCATATTCTTTAGCCTATTTACGACCATTGCCGAAAATATATCTTCACGACGCTCATCACATTCGGTCGTCTTTATATCTCCAGACTAAGGCATTAGTAAATCATCCAGAACTAACTATCATGCACTGACCACTATACTAAGATTGCGCTGGAAAAAATATCATTGATATTTCAATAGTCATTGTTTAAATAACTGAATATGAAAGCGACATTTAGCCATTTGATCGTAATGAGAATATTATATTAGTTTGAGATTCTACTAAATACGGTATATCTACGATGTACTAGTATATTTCTCCACCTATACTATAGCCTACAGCAACTATGTATATTGCAATTTATTTAATAGCCAAAAGAAGTCACTTAAAAAAATTAAGTTATTCTCTAGTGGCTTCTATTATTTACTTACAGTATTTTTTAAACATTTAATACTTTTTCTTCGAGAACAATATCAACAAAGTAAGTGTTTTGATATTTAATTGATTGTTATACAAGATTTTTTGTATGCAAGGAAAGTGATATTTTTATGAATGTTAACACAATTGTATTCGAGAAGGTGGAAAGCAAAACAAAGCTAATGCGTTAAAATTAACGAGTTTTATTAATCTGCCTTACCTTGTCAGCAAATACAAGACACCACGCAAATGACGTAAATTTAATGTTGTAAACTCACCTGAAACAAATAGAAAAATTCGAATTAGTATCGTAAATCATACTATTACATGCATTCCTATATTCATTAGAACGTAAAATATGCTTCATTCGCAAAGCAATACAGACAAATTTTCAGACTGAAAATCGAAAATCAAAAATAAAAATTTCATTGACAACATGATAATCGATGAAACAGATAAAAACAACCTCCTTGTGTAATTATACCTCTGTATATTCTAGTCTTATTTCAGTATGTATACGAGCCGCCTCATCCGAAATGGTCGCATGACCACGCGCGCAGACAAAGCATGCACTAAACAAATTTTTATTAATCATTTAGAAAAGACGCAGAAAAATCAAATTAACGAATAAATATTTTAACTGCTACTGGGATTCGAACCAAAGGACCTCCATTCTATTCGGGGATGGCGCGTTATCCAATTTCGCCACGGCAGTCTGGCAAGTTAACGAAAATTTTTTGAACTTATATGTAGTCTCTTTTTAATTGATTAACATTTTTTGTAAAATATAAGTTTTTATTGGGGGATTTAATTATGCAAGAATAAATATTTGAACTGCAGGATAAATATGTCTTAAATAAACGCGAGGGGGAAATATTTGCCCCATGACTCAATTCCCTCGCCTATTGAAGGAGTTAAGTTAATCTCTGTACAATTTGATTACAATATGATTAAGACATAAAAATACAATGTTGTCTATTTTTTTGGAAAAATTTAATATAGAACCAATAGATAAAGTAGCTTTTCGGTGTAGTGGTCATGACGCTCGGCTAGTGATCTGGCGGTCGATGTTTTGAGCTTCATTTGGGACACCAGCAAGTTAGTCTTATTTTCATAGCACAAGGGTTTAGCTTAAAAAGTTTTGATTAAAAAAAGTCGTAAAACTGGTCTACAAAAGTAGTTAAAAAATTGAAAATACTGATTTTCAGGGTCATCTATATGTTAATTATTTCGGAAGAATATCTATACCTATAAAATCAATGTCTGTCTGTCTGTTCTCTATACAAATCCACACCGTTTGTCCGATTCGATTCAAATTTTGCATACTTATGCTTTAGGACACGGCGGGTAACATTACCGTTTGACTGATCGGACTTAAAATTTGGAAACTTATTCTTTAAGCCTCGGTAGGTAACTTAGGCAACATTTCCCCTCTATTTTCTTACCCCTTTACCTCCCCCCGACATATTTTCGATGCAAATCTGTACCGTTTGACCGATCGGACTCAAAATTTGGAAACATATTCTTTAGGACCCGGCGGGTAACATAGGCGACACTTCCCCCCTATTTTTTTTTACTCTTCCTCTCCGCTGATATATTTTCGATGCAAATCTATACCGTTCGAATCGAACCTTTGTTTGCCCACACAAATTTATTTCAAACTTAATCCTTAACCTGTGCAACGCCGGGTATAAGCAGCTAGTCATATATGCATCAAAAATAATATTTCTTATTTCTCCATACTAAAAATATTGAAGTATCATTACCAGTTGCGAAATCTATGCATACTGTTTCATGAGAAGAGACGACAGATGTCTTTAGCATAGCTCCTTTAAAAATACGGATGATTCCTATTTGGAACATATATAACATTTAAAAAATTCGATGTGTGTATGCTCTTATAACGGAATTGATGAACGTTGCATTGTGTAGAGTGATCACTTAAACCAGATTGTGAGCCTTGGGCCATCGCACAAAAAACTTCCATACACGTTTCTAATATAAATAGCTTCGTCTCAGTGAAACTTCTATAATTTTTTTTAATTCAATAATAATTCCATAGTGGACAAATCCAGGAATTGTGTCCTCAGAACATACATACATATAAAAATATTGTTAGTAAAAAAAATGATTTGATTTTTATAGCATCAGTGGATAAAATTAATATGTATGAATTAAAAAAAATCGAATAAAACTAATTGTTGAAACAAAAATAAACTATTGAATATTGCACTGAACCCATCGACGCTTTTTAATTTGAATATTAAATTCGACAATGTTTTAATCCTTAACACCATTCGCGGAGGAGTAAGATCCCCCAGTACACACATTTTCGGAAATATTTTTATCTCGTGTATCCCAGTGCTGTCCGAGAGCTCACGGAGAGAGGACGTGCGCCGAGCTAGTGTTTATAGTTCACGCTCTGGGACCTAGGTCCCCCACGAGTGTAGTTACATAAGTATTTTTTCTACATATTTTATTTATTTATTTGTATTTTAAGGTTTGTGGCGCAATACGGATAAGAACTTGAATCCTCAGCAGATTGAAAATCTAGAGAATAACTTAGAATCAGATAAAGGTGAAAAATAGGCCCGTGAGCCAAATATAGTAAGTAATACTCCGAGGGTATGTTCTAAATGTATGAAAAACGTATGGCGTATGCATTCTATTGATGTAAAAATATGTAATAAATGTCTGCAATATGTAATAAATACAATTGGTTAGGCGACATAATAAAGAAATGTATGCCCCTCAGGATGACGATTGATTAACGTTTATTACCATATTTAATATCTTTCCTGAGGACGTGTTTGGATTTCCCGTGTCATTTCGTAAATGCCGCTGCTTCTGTGAAATTATACAAAATCAACGATAGATGGCGTTGGTCACGCACGGGCAAAACTGTCGCGCGCCGGCGCGGTAAAACTATAATCCTTTTTAAACTCTGTTACAATAACACGGCTCTGGTTTTGAACGCGAACTGACATACATATAATAGAGTTTCACCAGTTCAGATTTATCTCCGCATGTTGTTTTGACGTGGAGAATAAGAAGGCCTTCAAGATACCTGCAAAGAAAACAAGGACTGACCAACTGCCTCGAGGATAAAAACTGGCACAGGATAGTGCTTATTTTTGACTTGATTTGGTTGATTCACATGTGTTTTTCAGGGAGAAAACGTAATCTGACATTTTATATTGTCATCTTGAGAGGCATTACTATAAGTGAATATTAAATTCACGCCAGGGGCGAAACAGCTATTTACACGCTGTCCGTGCGCCCATCCAACAATATAAGAATAATTATGATAGACTGATTGAAATTGAAATGACATTCCCACAATATGATAAAACTTTGATTAGTTATCTAACTATATGAACGTTTCCTTTGTGATTTTGCATGTTGTTAGACTTATTGTAAAGTTTATAAGGTTTTGTTTTGTTTTCAAATTCATTTTTACATATAGTGTTTCGCATTTGAATTGAGCACTATAAACGTGACTTGTTTTTTCGAAACTTTTTATATTTGACTCTAGAAATGTCATTTTTATGTTAAAAACCTCAATAAAACAGTTTTATAAAGACAGCGCGTTTTTATTTTAATTCATAAAAAAGAATACTAATATTTCCTACAATTCGTGTTCTTAATATTGGATTTGGGTGGGAGACTTCAGTCCCCCACGACTGTAAATGTGTAGGCTGAAAATGGTGATTGGTGTTATGGGTTAACATTTGGAGACGCATTTGAGCGATGTCCTCATTACTTATGAAGCGCGGCGCATCGGCTGCGAGCCTCCCTCATCAATCTTGTCGCGGGTGCGAATTAACTTCGCCCGCTGTTCCTTTCATCAATACCCCGGAGCTGGAGGTCGCGTCACGTCTGCGCTGAGTTGTGATGAATCGACAACTGTGACGAAAAAGTGTGCAAAATTTTCTAGAAAATGCGCTGCGTGGATTATATTATTAGTGACATTGCGGACACTGGCTGTGTACTGTATTTGTTCTTTGAATCGTGGAAATCGTACCCACCTCCCCAGTTACCTTCCCTGACAGTAACATTATTTTATTTTAATTACAGACACACATCGAGAAGTTTTTGATGCATAATTAAGAAAATACATTAAAATTGATATATTATCAATATTTAAAGCATTAACTTTGTGCTCAGATATTTAAAAAAATGTTAATTATGTTAGCATATAACCACCAAAAAAGACTTTTTTGTCTACAGGTTGTGAGATGTAACCCGTCTCTTCGTCAGGACAACCACTACACTAGCGTATAAATATCACTACACACCACAACCATGGTATTTTTCACACACCAACACCTTCACAAAAAACTCTTCACTGCGTGTTACTCTAACTTAAGGCCAGCATGTTACAAATGTTTTAAATTGAGATAAGTCTCATAGAGCTGAAGCTATTTATATGGGAAATGTGAGGGATTTATAACAGATATACAACATTAAAACAATTTATAATGTGTGCATTTCTTACGGTAGATTGGTGAACGTTGAGTTGTGTTGCGTAAGTGATCACGTAAGCCAGCTCATACAGGTCATAAGCCCTGGGCCACCCTAAAAAGCCTTCCGTACATGTTTTCCATACGAATCGTTTCGCCTCTGTGAGACTTTTATAATTTATCATTATTGTGGCGTGTAGATGCAAAACCATATGAATGGTTGAGATTTTTGCATCTATACGCCACAATTAATAATTATCCCTCCGTGCATAAATTCCAATAATAATACTAATCCAGTAATAATTCTCAGAACATACATATAAAAATACTGTTTAAAATGTTTTGTGATGGACAATTTATAATCTGTGGAATACCGCCATAAATCATGCTGTTTCACATTTGTCGGTATTTTAATTTAAAGAAACTATAAAATTTTCGTCACTTGGCGTATAAGGACAAAGAACACGTATAATATACAGCCGAATAAAGGTACTACTCTCCGAAAATCGAGCGCAGGCGCGCTTCAGTGAAATATTTTGTCTGAATCTGTGATTCATCCTAGCAAAACCCGGATCTATTTAAGACCCGGATTAATGTATAGCTCCCATCAGTCCCTCCCTGAAAATCCTCCCCAGGGGTGACAAGGACTCCGCCCTAACGAGGAGCCCTTGTGTAGGTTGCATTAAAAAAACGCAAAGTACCGTCTTCCTATTTTTGTGTTATAAGCATAGGCAAACTTCGCAAATATTTTTTCGGATCATTACAATGGATGTTTATAAAACTATGTTAACTATACTTGAGTTTAATTATATATATAAAAAACTTCAGCATCGTCCTTGTGATCACTTTTGTAACCAGTGACCAATTTACTGAATTCGCGAACCACAGTACAGATAAAAAAAATAATCAATGAGGTATATACCATTAAAATTCTCTATCTTGTTGCGTGTAAAGGTGAAAAAAGAAATAATTTATTTAGTTAACAATATCACATTCAAAAACTCTTCGGCTTTCCTCTCAATATTCCCGTTACGACCACTTTACATCTTACACCCACAACACCGGCTCCCTTTGTCATCACCTAATAAATTACTTTTTATTCCTTAAGGTCATGTTTTCTTTATTTGAAAAAAGTTAATTAAATTCGATGAGAGGCTCTGTCGTCACTTTCATAACGAGAGTGGAATAATTTATAATTAAATTCAATTAATGTAAACATAGTTTTATAAATAACCATTTAAAATGATCTTCGTGAATAAATTCTACAAAGCAAACGATTCCTTCAATAAATATATTTTCTATTTCCTTTCTTTTTATTGAAACAGAGGTAAATGACGATATTTTATACATATCGTAACTACTGCAACATATTTCCTCGTCAGGTTTGTCTTGTTAATTCAGTGGCTATATAAGAATTATTAATTAATTTGATTGAAATGAAGAACCACAAATTGCGATAAATGTCGGAGAAGTTTCGGGATCGATACACGTTATTTCAATGTTGTAGTATATTAAAAAATAAATATATAGAAATTGTCAATGAAATAATTTATAAAACAAAATATCTTATTATTATTGACGTTATCAGAGATTATTCACGATCAACAATTCAGGTGAAAAACATAAACTGTTGTCTCTATGTGAGTTTAATTATAATTTTATATTTTACTACTCAACATAAGAGATAACATTGTTTTTACTTTACACCCAATTTAATAATCAAAATAAGTACATATTTTCGATAACCAATTTATTAAAATAAAAAAAATTAAAATTAAATAGCGAAATAAAAATGACAATCATTTGTAATATTTGACAACCAGTGCGTACAACAGCAATGTTCAACTTGTAGAATTTAACAAAACTAACAACCGACTTGAACGGATTCTCCGTTCTGTTGCACTTTGCTGTGCTGGAACTAGAAACGACATTATAGTTACACGAAAATGGCGCACAAATAATTTCTGGGAACGTAAGCGACCGAACCTCAGTCAGTCCCGTGATTCGGGTAGCGACGGTGAAAAATTCGCGTTTTCATTTCCCGGCGATGCGATGTAACGGAAACGCCCACCACTTACCGGATGTTTCCGCGCGAGAGGACTCGAACCGGGATCCCACAATGCACTTACCCGGGACTAATCCACATGGACGAGCGGGGAGCCGAGGGCCGGGGCCAGGAGCCGGGGGGAGGAACGAGGAGACGGGACGTTAGATTAAGTTCTGTTCCGCCAAACGGCAGAAATTGGGGATGGAAGTACATAAATCTCCGCCGGCAGAACTGCGCCAGTCCCTCTGAAGAATGGGCGCAGGGAGCGTGGCGTGTAACATGTGAACTTCAAAGCGTGATAAAAATACCGCCAAGGACGGTTAAAAATATCTCCAAAAGATTCCAATTTACGGTTTTCCCAAAAAAATTTTTTATTCGTAAATAATGAACCCGCTCAAGGCTACAGGCCGCCTAGGTGGGATTTCTACGAGGAATAGTAGGAGTTACCAGAAGGGACAGAATCAGATATACGCAAATAAGAGACACAGCTACGGGACATATCTTGCGGATGCCGGCAGATAGGCTGCCAAAGCAGATATTCTAGGTAAGACTAAAAGGCAGAAGACCTGTCCTGGGAGGAGCTGGCGGAAACAGTTGAAGGGCTGCTGCGAAGCGACGTTGCAACTAAATTGGGATGACGTGTATTCCCAAGATGGGAAGAGTTGGAACCTCCTATGCGGTGCAAGGACCCCGACCCAATGGATAAGGGGTACAAGAAAAAGAATACGAATTAAATATTAATTTCATTCCCTTCAAAGTAGTCACTAACATATATAATAAATTTGATCCAGAATTTTTCTAATATTCCAAGCTTTTCTGGAACGCAATTTTCGGTATAGCGTTAGTTGTGGGAAGTTTAGTTTACTTGACTGAACTCTCTTTCATCGTACCGTTCGGTCAAGTGAAATATTCACTTTCAATCATTCAGACACTCTTTATTTGGAATCGTTCATTTTTCCGCCAAAAAAAGTGACCTGTTCAAAAAGAACAGTCCATTCATGAACGACTCCATCTCTGAAATGGCTCCTTCAGCGGTTGTGTCTTTATGTTCTCGTACTTTCGTTGCAGTAGGCCTTTTCCGGTAAATACAGCGGCTGAGGAATCAAAACGATGTTGTTTTGGTCAAATATTTTTGAATTTTTTTCCAGCTAACACCCTTTTCGACAGCCAACAATAAAGTAAGCATTCAATATCAATACACGGACAGAAAAATTGTACCAACATAACAAAAAAAAGGGACTATTGGACTTACACAGCTCACGAAATTAAAAAATTTCGTGATTTTTTTTATTAAACCACGAATATACACATACGTGATATGAAAGTTAATTTTTAATAAACTCACCTTTTATTGTGATGTTGCAATAGAAGAACATATATTTCTATTATATTTAAATCAAATAAAATGAATTAATTACAAATGTGTTGAGAAAAAGTAATAGGTAGGTACAATATATTATACGTGTATTTTTTATAGGTATACAAGATATTCCTGATATCCTATATATCCAAGATATCCTGATTTAATAAAAATGAAGAGATTTACCCTGTTAACTAGCGTGTTTTTGGAATTCATTGCATAAAGAAAGTCGAAAGCTATTTAAAATGGAAAAATATATCTGTCTTACGTAGGACTACATATTTATTTAATTAAATGTTTTATGTTAGTCGAATTAGATGTCAACAATGTGATGATCGCAGTTTCCTGGATTGGAAATATTGCCATAATTAAAAAAAAACAATTGAGCAAGTAGGTACATACATATTTAATTTAATGACGTAGGTACTATCGAAGGTCTGTTTTAATTATTTAAAATTACCAATCAGAACACTTTCAGATTACACTAGAAAACTAAAAAAACACTAGACTTAAGGATGTATACATTGTACATAGTCAAGATTCTAATTAAATTCTCCATTCACCTAGCCTGGATTGCAAAGCTGGAAACTTTACTCGGAATCAATTGATAAATTCAGCTGCACACAGATTGGGAATAGTTTAATATTTAAGTTATTAGAGGAGTATAATTTAAAATACGTACCTGATGTAACTCTCAATAAAATATCTCTATCATGTTATTTTTTTTATTTACATACGTTTCATTTATTAATATTTATCTATGGTTTGATATTACAAAAGGTATTAAACAGGGTCGCGTAATGTCTCCACGGGTGTTTAATTTGTATATGGATAATTGTGTGAAAGAACTGGAATGTAGGAGCGAAAATGAGTGATTTGATTTTATGCTGTTTACTGTACGCGGATGATGCAGTATTAATGGCAAATAGCGAACAAGACTTCCAAAGTCTAGTAAGCAGAATGTATAATGTATGCAAGGAAAGTGACCTTATTATGAATGTAAACAAGTCAAAAGTGATGATACTCGAGAAGGAGGAAAGTATGACAACGTGTGAAATACTAGTAGGCAATGAATATTTGGAACAAGTAGATAAGTTTGTGTACTTGGAAGTATGTTCGATAGAAGAGGGAAGGTTGAGAAAGATATCGAGAGGAGAGTGACTGCGGGGAATACGGTGAATTGTGCTTTAAATGTAATAATTTCTAATATAAATAAATCTACCGAGGTAAGACTGGCGAGAGATACACAATGTAATTCTGGTACCAACACTGATGTATGGAAGCGAAGCCTGGAGCTGGCAGAAGAGGAACGAAAGTAGACAGAATGCAGAGAATGAGATCTCTCAGACGTATTTATGGCAAATCCATTTATGATAGTAAAGAGTAAAGAATGAAGATATTAGGAATGAATGTAAAGCTGATATTAGCATAATTGATAGAATTAAAAAAGGGTCGCTCAGATGGTTTGAGCATGTTGAGCGAATGAAAGAGGAAACAATGGTAAGAAAGATATATAACGAATGTGTTGACGGTGCCAGAAAGAGAGGGCGACCGCGGAAGACGTGGCATGACCAGATTAACCAGATACAGGGAAGATGGTCCCGTTAGAAGCCTCAACAAACGTTGAGGTTGCATGCGAAGATGTACGAATGTGGATGAGGCGAGAGTTGTATGTCAGGACAGAAGAGTGTGGTGCTCTACCCCCACTGGAACCGGCGTGATTGTAAGTAATTATTAAAATTAAGTATTAAAAACATTACTTTTACATCAGAAGGCAATTTTCAAATTTCACAAAGTGAAAAAAGCGGGCATTTGACGATAAATTTACTGTATAAAAAAGAACATATAGTCTTTAGTCTTTGCGATCATTTTCTCTTTGCAATGACGCGATTGGTGGAAATGAATTTGGCGTTGTGTAAAATTAAACCTGTCTAGAATTATCCACTTTTTGAAACATATCTAAGGTGTGTGTGTACCCGTGAAAAATCACGGGACATAAAATTGCAGGATTTCGAAGCTGAAAATTCACGAACATTTGCTTTTTAAAATTGACTTTATTCGCTTCAACCTAAAACTAATTAATATAAAAACGTCAAGACCGTGTAATTTCGTGTAACTTGAGCCCCGCGCTGATTGCGTGTAACACTCGAATTGTCTAATTCCAGCAAGTTACGGACTGAACGGACCTACATACGGAGAGACAGAAAGACAACGAAATTATTATATTTAGATATGGCCAGATTTGAAAATCATATTATATAAAGCATTTTCAAAAGAGTAATCTAGTAATGCTAGTAAACGATCATTTTTTGGTATGTGGCCTTCACCGGGTGGTTGGAAATGATTAATATTAAAAAAATATATATATTTGTACATGTAGTTGTGTCTTAATCAATGTGGTTTATACAAAATTTGTTAGTTTTTGAAATTAATAAAAAATCTAATAAGGTGACCACTCTTGATGTGTGTTAGATAAATGTAAATGTATCTTGTAAAAAACCTTCGTATAAGGTTAATTCGTGTGAATAAAAATAAATAACATTTGTACCTATTTCCATTATTCAGTTGAGAGTTAGGTTTTCCATTCGATAGGTCGAAGGTGGTATGAGGAGGCTCCGGAGGTACGCAGACGCGCGCGCCCCCTCGCCGGCGAAATTAACGGATGTTTAATTAAATAATTTATAGCCCCGAGAGCAAAAATTGGAAGGGAAAAAACACAGCAAAGGGAAAAAAATACCCGTAATGAAGAAAGAAATGTTTCAATGGAGCAATACTTTAGATTTACCCCGTGTCTGTCCGTTCATTGAAATTGGAAGCATGATTTTTCATGAATATTTTACAAAAGATGAGCTTTGGAATTAACGGATTATTAATATACAAAGAATGGATTAATAATAAGATTTTAAACAAAAAAGTGTTAAATTAATTCCCCAGGTAAGCAAAGGTGCACATTTCCCACAAGGGATGTACATATTTCGTTATAAAAAAAACGAAAAGGTATCAGATAAAACAAAAAGTTACGAACTTACAGGTACCTACGTGCCACAACATCTTTACTATATATAGTTTTTGTTTTTACTCCCTTATATCAAATTGGAAACAGTACAAATGAGAAAGGGGCATAATAAAAACTTGGTTTTTATGGGTTAGTTTTTTTTATTCTTGGTCATTTTTTTTTTGCTGACAATTCAAGTCACAATATCTGCCGCGTATCACGAAAATTACTCTGCATTCAGGATAACTATGTAATATATATTTTTATTTCTTAATCTATAAAATTCTTCAATAATAGAAAAAATAACTACGAGGTTACGTTATTTACTTTAATAAAAAGAAAATACTATATATATATTTGTAATTCTATATTATTTCTACGTAAATTTCTAAACCCCTGTTAATATAAAAAGAACGACTTGTTTCCAAAAGCTGATTAGAAAATTCCGAAAAATTATTGCTCCAACAGCTTAATATGGAACACGTAGATTATTAAATAATGATTCTAGAGAAAATATTTTCTTTTTATTGGTAGTCCATTAAAAATGTATAACGTTCATCGGAATGTTTAAACTTTAAAAAATAATATTTATTCAAAAGATTAATTAAATTATAAATAACTTTGAAATACATAAAATATAAACTTACAAGTATAGTTACTCTAATGTAGGACAGAAGATTGGCAAACTCAGCCCGACAGCCTAGAAAATTCAGCTTAAAATAATTGTTTCTAACCGATATAGCTTTCGTTATTTGTAGTTTAAATCCTACACTCGCTTAGGCCAAATCTATTGTGACTTAAATAATTAATGACACAGAATTTTAGTTAATGTTCAATGTGGTGCTTGTTTGAAGATGCAATTTAACATTGTATTGCATGACAATTCATAGTAATGAAACCGACACGGTAATATTGATGTAAGATTGTGTTATTAGCATTTATGACCAGAAAATTTAAAACTTATACAATTTGGATATAATTAAGGAATAAGTATCTTGACAACAATGGATAAAAACTACTTTCAGAATTGTCAACCACATTAATCTACACACTTCTTTCATACTTCTTTTTTCAATATTCTATTTTAAACCGTTTAAATCGTTTCGTATTTTAATCTATTGATTTTAGATTCATTCAGAGTTGGGAAATGTTATCTTTTAGATATTAAACGCGTGTCACAATAAGCATTTATAAATTCTGGCTGCTTTTTCCACCTACAAAAGCAGATAAAATCCAGACTGCCGTCCAGAAACACCAAGATATTAGTGTACAAAACGCTTACTAGGCCATAGCTCACGTACGCAGCTGAGACTTGGGTACTAACTAAGAGGAATGAGCGAGCACTGGACGTTTTTGAAAGGAAAATTTTGAGGCGTATCTTCGGACCGGTTCTAGAAAATGAACTTTGGCGCAGACCTTACAACAATGAGCTCTATACTCTGTTTAAGGAGCCAAACGTCACAAAATTTATAAAACTGGGAAGACTTCGGTGGCTGGGTCATGTGGATAGAATGTCCGAGCATCAATCACCAAAGTCCCTGCTGAACTCAAGGCCAATAGGACGAAGGAGCTTAGGAAGGCCAAAATTCAGATGGAGTGACAACGTCCTCAAATACATCTCTGCCTTAGAGCTTCGGAACTGGAGAGAGCTGGCACTAGACCGAGATGAGTGGAGGAAGATTATTGAGGAGGCCAAGACCCACCAAGCGTTGTAGTGCCAAGAATGATGATGATGATGAATTTCTGGCTATCTTATCATAATAAATAATGAAAAATTTTGAAGAAATAACTAATTTTGTATTAAGGCGATCGTCTGGCAAATTGACCACTTTTTCTCATTTTCTCTTGCATTTTTGTATAGAAAGATATTAAATTAATATTTATTCATGGAGTTCCATATTTTTAAATACGTATATTTTCCTCAAATAGCAAAAACTATATTATTTAAATAATTAACAAACCAATTATGTTTAAAACATGAAGAAAATTCCTTCACTTTGTGGGATTTATATGACTGTATCGATTTGTGACATGTCTATTTCAGTATTACAAAATAAACGATGATATTTAATTTATTAAAATCACTGCAAAATCATCATTGATCAGTTAGTAGTTTACTTTCAATTTATGATTAAAAAAAAAATTTGTGTGGTTTTTTCAACCCTTTTTTATAAAATAGATAACATTGTTAGTACGAAAATACGAGAAAACATTTTGCTCACATTACCAGAAGATCGCCTTAAGTAAATAATTAATAATAAATTATGGGTAACCTCAAAGTGAAAACTGTAAACTTCGAAAATATGAAGAAGTCTCTCAAAGTAGCGCTGCATTTTTACGATCTTGACTTTGAAATTGCTAATATGAAATTCTTATTCAAATTGGCGTTCCAAGCAGCCGAGCCAGCATCGTGGAAAGCGTTTGTTGGCGAATATCAGCCCGGAACCACAGCGCAAACACCGGTTTACCGCCAGGAAGTAATACCCCTGTAATATTCCTTCTGCACCAAAAATCTTGACAGCAAAGCTCAACTTGAAACGTTGCATTATTCAAACAGATCGGTGCAACCATGCGGCCGTTATACAAAGCTTATGTTATCAGTGTTTAATAATAATATTTTCTTCAATTGGTTGAGCAACTTTGTAGATAGAGATTTAAAAAAATTAAATTTATTATTTGTTTTAAAATTAATTTTGACATATATAAAACACCCTGACTATGGAAAGGTTTTTCCGAAACATGTAGGTATAATTAATAAATATATAAGTACATTAAAAAAAAATTTTTTAAAATAATAATTATTAGATACTCGTAAAACTGAAGAAATATTAAATAAGTTACAGATTATATTGAATTATATAATGTACTATAATAACGTGTAAATACTGAATAAAATAGTAATCGAATCGTAAATAAGTAATAAAAAATAGGATTTTTTATAAAGTAACATTTACATATCTTAATAATAATGTTCTCGAATTGTGGAGGTTACTTAAACATTTATATAAGAGTTCATTTATGAAATGTAATATCTTTTTCATATTATATGGAGAAAATAAAGGGAAATTTATGAAATTCGAATAAAAAAAATATGCAACACATTAAATATTTCTTTTATCAAACAATTTATATACACACATTTTGGTTTATTTTTTATAAACATAGCAATTAGCAAAGTGTGAAATTCTATGGACAGAATTTATGAATAACATTTATACATATTTTTATTTCTTCTTTGGCGGTCGGTTCTACAGCACATGATGCATGTTTCTGCCCTATTCCTATTTTGGATCTTTTTTGGAATAACATGCGCATTATATTTTTCATCCATAATATTTACACACCAAGCTTTTTACAGCTAATTATTAGCCACTCCTACATATATAATTTATTACCCACAACCTTTTCATCATATTCTTTCACTTCATACAGTGCTATTCTTTTATTCCGAATAATTTTACTCTCCTCATATTACAATATATACATACTCTCTTAAACAAGGTTGGAATGGAGCCGATAATAGTACAACAATGTATAAAGATATAAACAATTTAACGAGAGGAATAAAATTATAATTTAGTTATAGTTCCATTGGATACCGCCCACAAACGCTATCTAACCAAACAGAAATTCAAAAGAAAAAGTGTATTATTGATTAATTTAACATATCGTAACGATACAATAAGTATATCGTATCAAGTCCATAATATTTTTCGAAGCTAAAAATGGTACAAATGTCAAAATATTGCAACGGTAAAGTTTCCGGCCTGATCATGATAGCCAAAATTGCGCGCGAACGCTAAACCACTGGTTGAAGGCATATTATAATCATAATTTAGCTGTTGTAGTTCTCTGAAAAAGGGTAAGAATAAAATAAAGTTTAAAATTATCGTGCTCCAGTATCTGTATGTGATGCCCAACTAATTGTTAAATCCATATTTTGTTCCAGGAACACACTTTTCCTTCTTTAATTTAGTCTGACTAAAAGGAAATGTGAAACTTGTTTAGTACTTTAATTTAGTCTGACTAAAAGGAAATGTGAAACTTGTTTAGTACTACCCACAATGAATTTAAAAGATGCCTGGAAGTACACATTTTGTGATGGTGACGACCAAGATGATGGTCGGAAGATAATAATGCGATTGGAAGTTTTAAGAAGGAAGGCCTACATATCCTAAAATTTCACTAGGGTTGGGAAACATCTTAATGTCATGTAGGAGATAATCAAGAATTCCACTACTTCGTCTACCATCAACGAAATCTGAGGGATGCCAATCTATTAAATATTTTTTTATTTTCATAATCTGTGACCTTAACGTGAAAAAGATGCAGTTCGCACCAATTTATAAATATTTCTCATATTATATATATTGAAACTCTTTTAATATTAAGAATTATGTTACATTACATTTATTTATTCATTTTTATTTATTTAAATTTATACGTATTTTTATTATTACAGATAGTGAATACAGCTTGTCGGCACGTTTTTTTTCGTTTTATTGCACAAGTACATCGCATATATATTTAGTTATAGTTACAGTTTATAAAGGATAAAAAATATATAGAAAATAATGATATTATATGAATATAACAACACTTAAAAGTAAACATAAACAACTAGAGTATCTATTTCACGAGAGATGAGGCAGAGGAACCAAGCAATTGGCCAATTAGCAAAGTGTGAAATTCCATGGACAAAATTTATCAATTCATGCAAATCCAATTCTAGCAGTCGGTGGAGCGTCTGGCTGGAGTGTTCACCTCCCACTGTGAGCCTCCAGGACGGATGCGTCACAAAAAATAATATAAAATAAGCTTTTATACTTATATGAGAGGTACAGGAAAATAAATCGTCACTATGCAATAGAAAAAATTGAGATAACCCTATTTGTAACTAATTTTACAGCCAGAGCGGAGATTCTAAAGTAAGGCTTTTGTTAATGCTTCAAAAACATGTTTTCAGAGCAGCTATTTGTAAAACTATCGTTATATATTTTTGAATCTCACATCAATTTTTGTCAATTGCAATGTGGTTTTATTTCAAACCCCCCACAAAAGGAAAACAAATAATAAAATTCATGTCAAATTGTAATGGTGTTGACGTTTAGCCTCAAAAAAGGCAAACTGTACTGTTGTATCTCTTACAAACGAAGTTAGATTCCTTGAAATTGGTTTGTTGTCACGGGCGGCGGTTCGAGGCATACGTGCCCCGCCCCCGGGAATTATCCTGGGGGTGCTTCCCGGATAGTTCCCTGGAGTTGGGGCGGTAGGGGAGCGCGCGAGCCGGCGGTGGAAGAGAACATGTCCCATTTGCAGTCGAAGATAACAAAGGCGGCACTAGACGTCGCTCTTGCGGCGGGACCCTAATGAGAGCGGACCACGAGCTGCGCTGGAAAACTCTGAAGCCGGAGGGGCAATCAGCTCGTGAGTCCAAGAGAGAGAATTTAGCCGTGATTGAGGCGCGTGCACATATAGAGCTCGCACCAACACGGAACTCGCACATGGCCATTACATGTGTTGACTAAACCGTAAGGACGGGCAAAAGGGTCCATGAAATAAAAATACTACCAAGGTTTATCATTAAGGGGGCACAACACTACATTCTATCAATTCAGGTAGAATTTGTGTATTTTTAAAAGGATATATTAATAAAGGACATATTAATGTATTAATAAAACAATTATTGTTAAACTTTAATTAAAACACACTAGAGCTTGATTCAACACTATTTTATTTGTCAGCTACTGCCTTGAGTGTACACAAATTATTGTTACAAGTTATTTATATTCATAGACACGAATATGAATGTATCTTAAACCAACAATTATTTTAATTGTAAAATTTTTGAAAAAAATCCATTGGAGCTCCTCCTCCGTGACTGACACTTCATTTATTAATAAGCACATGACCTTTTCTATTTCGGGGAAATGTTCATAGTGGAAAGTTGCATCTCAGACACGGAGGAGGAGCTCCGCGAGAAAGGACATCACGGGGCAATTTTTTTTTAAATTATGCAATCCCAATTATAATAATTTCGTGGTCCGTCCGTCCGTCTGTCTTTCTGTCTGTTCTCGTAACGTCTTTATAGAATTTTTTTTCGAATTGAATTTCACCTTCTTCTAAAAAATCTAAAAACTTCTATCTAAATTCTGGATTTACTATTATTATAATCAATCCAACAGTTAGACTTAGCAGACGAAATTATTTCCGTCCAGGTTCAACCAGCTCCAACGGCACCATGTTCTGATTACACCAGCTGTGACGCCTCCCGAACTTATCTAGTGACACATAATCACCATCGCTGTAGGTAGGATTTCATTGTCTCAACTGAATGGATGAATTCTAAAGAAGCCAGATCTTAAATGGTGGGAAGTGAAACGCCGCGATTAAGGTTCTTGTCGCCTACAGCCTACACACAAACACGCGTAATAATTATTACATTAAATAATATTAAAATGAGAGTTCCGTTATTTCAGTAGGCAGGCACGTACATGTACAATGCCAAAGAGGACGGATTATAATATTATATTAAATGTTAACATACACAGGATGTTTCAAAAGATAGAAGCAAAAACTTCAGGGCAGTCTTCTTCATTTAAATTTTAATAGGCAATATTCTTTGCACTTAGGGTGGAATTTGACAGTAACGAAGATAAGCGCAATCAAAGTTTGAATTTTTTCAATATTTCTGGATTATCTTATGTAAAATGTTAGACCACTGTGAAAGTAATTTATATTGAATATTAAAAATTCATCCGTTTTGATAAAAGTAAATCAATATCTGACCCACGTCTTGACCAACAATCACTCTTAAATTTGGCAGAGAGACGTATTCTTCATGACAATATAATAATCATTCATTAATTTTACAAAATAAACGTTTCTGATGCACTCTTCTGTATTTCGGAGAGAAGACAACTAAACTTATGTAAAATTCATCATGTTACCTCATACGATACGTTGTTAACGCTAAATGATTATATAAATAATTAAATTAATTGAAAATACATCATTTTTTTAAATAATATTGAAATATAATTGATCTATAAGGAGATATTGTGAAAGGTGGCAACATCTTGCACCGGCAATTTATTTCTTTCTCAATATCAAGTCGGAGGGGAAATAAAGCAGTAATCACGGCGGAATTCCTAAAGACGTTGAATAATAGAGCTTGGCTTATGACGTCACATCGTGAGTTAATCCAGTACAGGGAGCCGGCGCGGGAGGGTGGAGGGAGAGGGGTGATATGGCCCCTAATCAAATAATAAATAGCATTATTAAACCACGTCTCTGCTGCAAAATACACAACAGTTTGTATGGACTACAAAGAAAACAGTCTTGATTAACGTCAAACAAACAGCTGTGGGTTTACGTTAGACAATGAGGCGAATATGACCTATTTAGTAAGGTACGATTGAAAAAGATAAATCATTAAATGTATTTAAAATCTCTTTTATAGTCAATAATGAGGATGATTAAAAACTGTTAGATTTAAAATACGCGGACACTCATATTCTCCTAAGCATGGTTATTAAACACACTTTCTCATTTAAAAAAATAGATGCGAACACGGAATACGTGTCATATCAATACTCTTACTATTTTCAAACTAAGCTTAACGCTTGTACTATGAACAAAGGACTAACTTGCTTGTCTGGGATGAGGTTCTAACCCGCGACCTTTGGATCACGAGGCGAGAGTTCTAACCACAAGACCAACAAGCTACTCTTTTATAACATGACTCTTCATCTTATTTTCTAGCCTGTTTCTAATGTCATAACCATAGACCACCAACATATATAGGCATGAACTATGTATCCAAGCAAAGAAAGCAATATCCGAAAAAAATTGAATGGCAGTCATCGAGGATTACTTAAATTAAATTTATAATGTACTGAATTCGAGATTTTGTAGGAAACATAGCCTATAAATTTATAGGAAACATGATTTTGGAAGGGATAGATACATAAAATCTAGAACCAAGTACATTTTAAATAAGTCATCCTCGGTGACTGCATTAAAAACAACTTTTTTTTTTAAATATTGCTGCCTTTGGTTTTATACCCCATAACTAACGTAAATTCCTTGGTACACAAAGGCTTGTTCTACCTTTGACTTGTTTAAAAAAATAACTACAAGCTTGTAAATTTTGAAACAATTATAAAATGGTTGAACTACATACAATTAAAAAGTATAATGTCTTTGAAAAAAGGCCGTGAAAAATCACGGGACATAATAATAATTAATAACGAGGTGTAACCTAAATCGCGAGTTAGGAAGACGTCACATTTGGGCGTCCAGCCTCATTAGCGGCTATCATCAGTGTTGTTATTGTTGTAATTCCAGCCTAATCCCAGTGCGTTACGAACATTGAGCCATTCGAAATTAGGATAATTTATGATTCTTTATGTAGGTTTTTGAGGTAACCGAGCAAACTACGGTTTCGAGGTAAGCAAGGTTTAAAACAGATCGTTTGTAATCAAGGTAACAAACAAAAATAATCCTGACAGCGCCATCTATCATCAAACACATACGATACATGTATTCGACGGCAATTATGTTTGTTGATTATTTTATAAACTGCACATGTTACATAATTTCATTTCATTTTATTTAATAACAATTTTTAAATCATACTAATTTAGAAAACGGAATGAGACCAGCTTTTGAATTCTAGTTACAGTTACGGATAGACATTCGAAATTATTATTATTTGGGGTTTCTTATAGTTTTTTTTTTATAATACATATACGCTTATTTCAGATTAAGAAAATATAATACTACCTATTTAAATTTATTTTTTCCGTATATCGTTTTCTCAAAAAAATAAGGTTACATTTTTTTGTAAACGCACTGTTACTAACACTAATGTAAGGGGCTTTCCTAAAATAAACAGACTCTACTAGGTACAGATATTTTTATTTACGATTTTCAAACTAAGTGAAATTTTTGTATTATTAAACAGGCATAACTTTCTGGGATGTTCTGATAGTTTATTTTGTGTGTCTTAAAAATCTGTGAATCTTTGTAATTGGTTTAATCAATGAACATTGCGCTCTAACATTATAATGGTTGAAACTGTTAAGATTCCTTAATTAAAAAAATAAATTAAAAATACCAAAAAGGAAGCCAACTTTGGTTATGTGAAGGGAAGCATTTAAGTTTAAAAAAAATTAATGAGTCTAGAGGGCCTAACAAAATTTGTAATTTAAATCACCGATTTTATAAAATGGCTTAGTTTTAATGTCCTATTAAGAGATAATGCCGAAATAATAAAAACTTAACAAAGATTTCCATCCTTTTTTAAACTTTAAATCTTCTCTATTGAATTTCGCCAAATTTCACGTACCTACCAACATTTCTTTTTCCCTATTTTAAATATACATTTTTTATTTCCTCAAAAGACCTGTTCTGGAAGTTTTTGAGTAAATCTTGTACATTATTTTAAAAAATGTGCATATTACTTTGCGCGTTATATGTTTTAACAATGTCCAGCTTAGTTATTTATTTATTTACAGATATATACGGCTTAATAAGACTTTTACATAAGATTTGCATAAAATCATGTATACAACAAATGCAAAAATAAAATAGAAAATAAATGCATATATACAAAATGTAGTATATATGAAAGTTCAGCAATAAGATAGTTCGAATAAGTATATTTAGGAACCCACTAGTCTGAGTAGATTGCTTTTATATTGTATGTAATCGTGTAGTATTCTATTTGTGCGGGTGTGAGTGAATTGTTTGATGTATTTTGTTCGTAAATAAAATTCAATAAATAACAAATAATACGATCAATTAAAAAACATCAAAATCCCTGTCCGATCAATGAGATCTCCAAGCCTATTTCACACAAGTTTTATAACACCAATCTAGGCTATTTCTCTCATCTACCCAGAATAATCAACCACTACAACTATATATCATCCAGAGACGCAACCTGGATGTATACTTTATGACACAGGCTCAATGCAAAAGCGAAATATTGATAAACTTGGTTGACGGTCAATTGAGAGTGTGATACAAGCTCATCATAGATAAAACTATATTCAAATTATTTATTGATTTTGCATTTACTTTGTGGAAAGACTTGATAATTTATAGATTAATAAAATACTTGTGTAAGACCACTTTTCGTTCAATTTATGACTAGTTTCGAGATGAGAGCATCTGTGGCTCTCGAAACTAATCATAAATTGAACTCAAAAGTGGTCTAAAGTAAGTATTTTATTTATCTATAAAAAACTATATTCCGCTAAGAACCACTGTTTGTAGACACTCGGTGCCGACCTTGCATCCCGCGCACTCGTAAAACTTGTTTATCTAGAACTCATTTCTAAATTGTATCGTAAAAAGTGAATTGTGTAATTATATCATATTCAAAATGTTCTTTAAAAATTTATACTTTGTATTCTAGAACTATCTTGTCAGGATCAATGGCAAATATAATGGTAAGGACCATAGATGTCTCTACCATAGTCCCTTTAAATATTTGAACGAATAATGGTTTAGAACATAATAACTTTTAAAAAAAAGATAATGTGTGGATGTTCTTACGGTGGAATTGGTGAACTTAGTATGGTGTTAAGTGATCACTTAAGCTAGCTAGTTCAGGTCGTGAGCCCTGGGCCACCCTATAAAGACTACCATACACGTTTCACTTATAAATAGCTACTTTGTAATTGGTCTCTAAGATTTCTATAATAAAACATAATAATAATAATATAATATGCATCTAGATCTTCTGTTCGAACTTGAACTCTGAACTTCGTCAGAACTGAAAACATATATTGCTAACATGTAAAAATCTAAAAACGCAGTCTGACCAACACTTAGAATTATTATCAAAAATATATAATACAGCTCTGATCCTAATGACAGCAGATGTGGCATTATTTAATTGTTGTAATTAAATTGAGAAGTGGGCATTATTAAATTTATCATAACATTGAATTAATTTATTTGTATCTACATACCTACATCCCGATGTTGTATTGTTTTGCTATAATTTATAGTTTTGATATTCCAGTGTCAGATGACGTATCGGGGAAGAATTATTTTATTTAATACAGCTTTTATCAGAAAATAAATATAAAATGTATTTAAACTGTGACACAAAATACAAAAAAATATATTTGTAACATTGTTGAATGATAGGTATGTTTATAATAATTATGTAAATAATATAAGTATTCTTCGAATTCTTTTAACAGCTTATATTTTATGAATTTTAAAACAATAAAATCTATGACGGGTATGAGTTTCTAAATAAAATAAATAAACTGTTGAAAGAATAAAATATATTTTACAAGAATTGTAGAATAAATTGAATGAAAAGAATAATCTTATATTTTTTAATATTATTTTCGCATCGGCGATTTGAGCATTTCAAAAACAATTTATTTAAATTCCGGCCCGTTGAACGCATTATAATGTTTCAAATCTCCAGAACGTCTCGTCCATTCCGGTAAAAACTGGGAAAATTTCCAAAAAGCACATATTTCACTTTTGTGAAAAGATTCGACGCGAAGGAAGGCCACAAAGTGGGTTGGCGCCTCGTTTCCAGCATAATGTGATTTGTGATTTTTTTTGCTCCTTAACAAAGTTTCTGGTGAACCTCAACAAAATCCCATTTTACGTGTCGCCGTTTGTTCACAGATATTACCGTCTCTGTTACACGCGCAATGACGTCATCCACAGTACGAACGCTGCAAATAATTATCACCTTTTTCGAGCTAATTAGTAATATAATTATATTGATAATTTTTTTGTACAAAACTATGTAGGTACTATTAAAACAAACTAATTAAAGAATAAAATATTATAACAGTATTTATTTTTTACTGAGCTACTATTTAAATTAATGAAAAAAGAAAATGAAAGGTATTTAGACTTTTTATTGAAGATGTGGATATTAAATAGGGTTAAAAACATTACTATTAGAAATCAATGACTTTTTTGTACGTGGGATTCAGAGGGTCATCTATTTTTTTACTATTTACCTAATTTATACTATGTACGGCTACTTTTCTAGACTTTTGTCTAGGCAGATATATTTTTTGTGCTTTTTAGACGCTGACAGTTTTGACAATTTTAAAATAATAAATACGTAATATATATTTTCACATTTACTTATATCTACCAACAGTGACCGTACAACATCACAGACATTTAAAAATATTTCAGTGGGAAGAAATGCTACACAAATGATAAAAATGTTCTCAGAACGGCTGTTCAGATCTTCTGGGAAATTCTGCCGTATTTCTACGACATTTCTGGCTGATGTTTCGGATCCTATTGCCGAGTCTATCTTCATTAACACACATAATCAAACATCAGCCTTGATGATGGACCCTGCAACGGAATCCGAAACATCGGCCAGAAAAGTCGTAGAAACATGGCAGAATATCCCAGAAAGCTCTTACCTTAAGACAAATAATATTTATATAATTAATTAAAATGCACTTTGTTTTCACCACTTAGATATCAACATGTTTCAGAGCCCATTATTCCCTTCCTCAGGATACATTATATACTATCTTGTTAGTATGTATAGTAAATTCTATTTTGTTATAATATAATATATAGTAAATTCTAATTTGTTAGTATACATTGTATCCTGACGAAGGGGCCATGCATGGGCTCTGAAACATGTTGATATTCTTCAATATATAACCTAAGTGGCGAAAACAAAGTGAATTTTTATTAATGTCACCATAAAATCATTTTGTTCTTTTTGAAGAAGTATATAATATTTATTTAATAATATCTTACAGAGCCACAAATATTGAAAAAATACAAAACTATGTACCTTAAAATGTTCTTTATTAAAGGGAATATAATGTGGTAATATTAAAGCTTGGCGCTAATATTACCACATTATTTAATGAATGATTTGTCAATATTTTGATAAATGAAAATTCCCTAGCAAGCGAGAATTCACATTTTTGTTTTCGGGGAATTATACACAATATTCTTCCCGGTGCGGTGGTCTTGCCAAAAGCAACTGTGAGTTATCTTCGATGCACAGGCTTAATTCGTATTATCCATGTATATCTTCACACATTGTTTAGTTAAGGTCATTATTCTATACATTTTACACAAATTTCGGGGCCCTTGTAATACGCACGGGACATGGGATAGTTATAATTAATAATGCTTAACAGAAAATTTTAAATTGGCTTTTATGTCAAATGAATTGCCACATGGTATAAGTGATAGTTAAATCGTTGTTATAACCGGTTTAACATGGTACAGTTATTTGAAATTTGTATCTGATTGTATCGATGATTGGTAACTGTGGTATGTTGTATAGTACTGACCGTCGAATTGCGAAAAATCAGCAACCAATAATTGATAAAATCAGATACAAATCTCAAAAAAAGGTAAGTATGTCACCATATTATACATAATACACCTATAGATACATAATAACTACCTTATGAAAATAAATACTACTGACGAACCCGAAAAAAAATTATAATTGTGTGCTATAACGCCACTCTGGGACAGGCGTAGCCTAGTAGAGTGGCATAATCCACAAATTAAACAAAACAAAAAAATGTGTAAATTATCTTATGTTTTATCTTATGTTCTATTGTTAAATTAGCATTAAGTATCTTATTTGTAAACAAGGATTTTTAAATAAATAAAAAAAAAAAAAAAAATATTAAAATACCATCTCTAACTGGTATCTTTATACATACATCGATGCATTACAATACAAAACCTAGTACTGAAACTCACTTTCCGGTCGTGTAATGTATGTTGCACATGATTAGGGAATCCCATCCTGGAATTCAGGTTTCCGACCCAGATTCCAGCATGTACCCTTGATTAGTATGTTGATATAATTCTTATACTTTCGGGATATTTAGGGTTTAATTTTGGGGTATCAAATAGAGATCAATTAAAAAATACATGAAAATTCGATGTATAGCTACTTATAGCTTCGGTTAATAAAGATATCTAATAAAATTATTTGTAATCCTCAGATTTTCGGGATTGGATTAACTGCACACGACTTACGCTTTTTTATTTATTTACTAAATTTCAAAATGGCCGTTTTCAAATGTTCAAATCGATTTTCATATCAGTCATATCAATTTAAAATTTGTATTTTTTTATGTATGGAACGATAGGTACTACCCTTATTTTTTTCAAATCATCCATTTACCGCACGTCGGAAACAGAACGGATCCAGAAAATAATATAGTTCAAGATTCGGGAAAACTCTTCCGACGCCGACATTGGCTTCGACAAGTAGCGATTCTTTACCCAGAAATTAATCTCTTCAATGTCCGTGACGCCGCTATTTTGGGGTTTTATTTTTAAGGTTCGAGTATTTATCAGCCTCTGCGACCAAACGCTTTGTGTTAAAGAAATCTATGATATTTCGGCGAGTCCATTTGAAAATTTTGGCCCGGGCCCTCGGGTTATGTTCCCCAGATGAAGAGTTGGGAAAGTAATATGGAAAGGGTAATTCATAGTTAATTAGCGAGAAACTTGGATTCGGTACGTGTTGTGGAATTGATAAAATTGATTAAATATTTATAATTAAAAAAAAAAAGAAAAATTCAAATTATTATAAATCATAATTACAATATTAACATCGATGATAGCAAAATTTAATAAATATGAATTATATAATTTTTTTAGCTTTAGTGTATATAAAAGTTTCAGAAACAGAACCACAAAAATAGGAGGTGACGTGATTACTGACAGCAGGTAATTTTTAATCGATACTTTTAACTTTTTGATATTTTTAAGTATTTTATCAAAACGCATTCATTTTTAAACCTCCGCTCCGGCTACAAAATAAGTTAAAAAGCGTTTTAGTAGACTGGATACTCTCAACTTTGATTTGAAACCCTTCGTATCGTCTTTTTTTATGATTACTTAATTAAACTATATTTATACACATTTTTCTTCATTGTAATGTAAAAACTGATTAATCTAGGCGTTTGAATAGAGTTATGTAAGTATTTTCTACGTATTTTATAGATTTTAGTAAAATATCAATAATTACTGAGACCATAATGCCGGAATGTATGCTTAAAAAGTTCACGTCATGGATAGTTCAGTTGTACGAATAGTTATGTTACCTACTCATTTTCTACAGATGATATTCATACTCAAATATCCCACAGTGTAACAACTAACACAAGCAAATAATTCGAAAAAAGATCAATTTGAATGAGTACAACAAAACGATGAGAAAAACTGAAAAAGAATTTAGTATGCTTTTGGAAAACAAAAAGAAATATTTTATCGGTGAAGTAAAGCGATGATTGTCTCGAATCGCGATTGTTTTTTTATAAATAATCTCTTTGAAATAAAAACAAAACGTCGCTGTCGAAGCGACACCATCGTCTACGCGTCATAAAAGCAGACATAATCCCGCCACTTTGTAGCGTCCCATTTCATACGGGAACGAGAAATTTATGTGAAAAATGGTCACGACAAGGGGACAAAGTCGTAAAACAGGACGAGGCCCCATTCTTACACGGCGACCCTAATAAAGGGCAAAACGAAAAATAATTTTATTGTGATGAAACGCCAGGGTGAAGATTTTCCTCGAAAAATTCGATATCTCCGGACGCAGGGCTTTTATGACGTTTTTTTTAATTTTTCATTCTGCAGATAAACGTAGGGGAAAGTAAAACCTTACCTGCCAAACCTTTTTTGTTGATCAAATATTCAGCAGTAAAGTGGATGAGCCATTTTAAGAAAAGCAGAAAAAACGAGTCTCGCTCGAACGACTGCTCCGTAGCGCCCATAGTAATTATTCTGAAGAGAGTCATATTTTTTACAATAAAAAACTAAAAATACAAATATTACAACAAAGCATTTCAAGATTGCAATAAAAAATAGTCACCTCTTCATGACCCATGTCTAGTGGCAAAGTGGTATGGATGCGGGTGCAGCAACTGCAGAACCATAATAATCAGCATCATGCCTTGCGTCCTTCTCTAACACTACTCACACACACAATGGCAAATGCGAAGGAGCTCCAAGTTTCACGAGCAAATCCCTCCCGTTCCAACAAAGCTGGTAGTAGCTAGAGTAGGATATCTAAACTCTAATTAACTAACTAGCCAAAAATAATTGCATCTCCCATCTAAAAAAAACACTACTCACCTAATGTTTTGAAAAAAAAGCAGCATATAGTAATTAATTTGGTTAATATTTTTTACAAAACATTGCATTTTTATTTTTATACGCAGTTATACATCTATAAACTAGAATTCAAATATAAAAAGTGTAAGATTTTTGCCTCAGCCCTGCTGACCCCAGTGAGACTAGGATTAGAAATATAGTTTATATAACAAAATAATATGAAATAAATAAATACACACCATGACACAGCTTTCCTATTGAGGTACCCAGATGAGATAGAAAGCAATAGATTTCAATATTGTTACAGTTATCATTCACACTTATTTTCTATCCATACATGTTTCACCGTGGTACTTGCAGATCAGTTAACGATGGAATTGTATGGAGACGCCGTAACATCATAATAATGCTCTCTACTTCTTGTTTCATGAGCTCGATGTCGGGAAGTTTGACAAAATTCCATGACTCAGTTGGGCGGGACATGCAATAAGGATGAGCGATGATGAACCACCAAAACTTCGCAGGATATGCGGAGTCAGATGAGACGCAGCTATTGAATATTACCTAACCTCCAAGGAACGGGGACACAATAGAGCAGGAGCCAGCGACCGCCAGTCTTATGTTGTAGTACCAAACCTGAAATATTTTGTGTCGTTCTACACAGTATGTGAGAACATTTGGATATTTTGACATTTGAGTTCGGGGAATTTCGGCAGAGGTAATAGAGGTATAAAAAATGTGTAAATATAATATTAAAATGTAAGATACCAAGTAGTATTGTAAACAGTGTCCATATTAAATATGTAACATTCAGATTTGTTATCATAACGTAAATGAGATGATTATTTATAGTTTCAAAGCGTCTGGCGGAAGAAATGACTCACGAAAAGCACCCGACAATGATTGATATAAGCGCATACTACTGTCCCGTTAAACATTTCAGAAAAGCAGGTTTACGTTTACACCTGTATTATCTGTTATCTGACACAATCCCCCGAACTCAAATCTCACAGGTCCAAACCTACAGTGTGCATCTACAGAAAATATTTGAGGTTTGATACCATAACGTAAGTCTGGCGGTCGCCGGCTCTTGATTTACAATGAAGATCCCTGCATGAACAGGTAAGGGCCAACCTACCAACCTAGTGTTGTCGTGGCAGTGATGTGACGACGATGATGATAAGGTTTATTTCTTTCAATACTTAGAAGTGTGAAATGAATTCACAAAAACTAATTTATGTAAAACGAGCAAGTTGTATTTTTTTGTGGATATTGGAATTTTCATCCATGGCAACCAACACCACTGAGCTGGTGGGGCCCCCACCAGCAAATTAATATACGTAAGCCACGCGGATATTATGGCAACAACTCTAACTCGGTAAACTTCACAGTGCCCGTAAACTACTGATAGTGCACCACATCATATTATTCGGTTCATACACGTAATAGATTAAAACGCCCGTGATAAGTTAACTTTGGACAATCAAACTTCAGTTCAGTTGTCAGTTAGAATGGAATATTACTGTGGGAATTACCTCCGAAGACCATACTCCGCGCTCACTCCGAACATAATAATTTGAGGACTGTCTTGTGAAAGTCTTCGTTAACCTTCAAATTTGTTTTCTGTAACACGTTATTCCCCTGATCGTCATAAAATGTTTTAACATTAAATTTTAATGTCACACTAGGACTCAATTAGGGTCAATTATTAGATGTTGATTCACCCGTAGAAGGTACTAGCGGCACGTGCAGTGGACATACATGTTAGAAGTTATGTTTATTTTATAGGTTAAACATTTGTCACCAATAATCAGTCGTAATACCAACACATCACAACGAAAAATTTATTTTTTAAGAACGAAGGTGTCGAGTTTAGTACCAAATAAACAGCATTTGCGAGAAACATTGCTTTTGTGCTTCAACTTTAAAAAATGCAGCTGAAGCTTGCTGAGACCTACGGCGAATATGCACCAATAAAAACTTCAAGTGAAGATTGAATTAAACACTTCGATACTAAGGACAAGGTGCGCTCCGGAAGACCTAAAACAATTGAGGACGCTGAACTGCAAGCGTTATTGGATGAAGATGATATTCTAACTCAAGATCAACTTGCGAAGGCATTAAAAATGGCTTGACAAGGTATTTACAAACGCTTAAATGCCATGGGAAAAGTTCTCAAGAAGGGAAAATGGTTGTCGCATGAGTTGATTGAGAGACACGTAGAAAATCGAAGAGTCCCTTTTGAAATTTTACTTTCGCGACATGAAAGAAAGAGTTTCCTGCATTGAATTGTTACTGGCGATGAGAAGTGGAAGTTTCGAGAATTCCGAATGCAAAAAATCTTGGCTTGCACCTGGCGAAGCATCAAAATCGACGGCACGGCCATCGCTTCAGAAAGAAGACGTTCGTGTACTATGAGCTACTGGAACTGGATGAAACTGTCAATGGGCATCGCTACCGATAACAAATAATCAATTTGAACCATGCATTGCTCAAAAAATGGCCAGAATGGTTCACGACACACGAACGAGTGAAATTGTAGCACCACAACGCTCCGTTACATCGCATTTTCATCGTTCAGGACACCATCAAAACACTGAAATGTAATCTGCTTCTGCACCCGCCGTATTCGCCAGATCTGGCTTCACATGAATATCACTTTTTCCGGTCGATGGCCCACGGCTTAGCTGGGCTAGACTTTGCCAATTTCGAAGAAGTGCGAAATTGGTTTCGGTCCAAAGACGCATCGTTTTATTGTCGCGATATTCATGTAATGCCAAAAATGACAAAAATATGTAGTTAGTGAGGGGCGATGCTTTGAATAAACATTTTTTTGTATTTCTCTTAAAAATTCCAATTTTCTATTGATAAAAAGACCCTGGAAGCTTAGTTGTGCACCGAATAAGGTGTAATAAAAATAAATTAAATAAACACAAACAAAATTCTTATCCAAGCAAACGAGTTAGTCTCTTCGTGGAGAGGTACAGCGAGATAATTTATGAACAAATTATTGCGTTAATGGACGAAAGTAAAACCTAAAAAAAACTTTATGTAATATTAAATAAATAAAAATAATATACAGAGTGGCTCACTACCTATGAGACACCCTGTATATAAATATATATTTTGATCCGTCACCCATCAAAAATGTATAAATTCGTGATATAAAAGAATTCCGTACAACATAATGCCGCTTCACAACGGTTAAGCGGTATTCGCTAGTTATTTAAATGTAGCTACTTTGGCGGGAAATTCACAAAATTATGCGGAGCACGGTCTAAAAATAGCGGTGGGTGAGAAAGAACGCCCTTTCCTGACACGTAACAACCGGGGTGTGGAGGGGGAGATGAAAATGTTTCAGATTAAGGGATGAACTTATAAAACTCGCGCATAGATACCTCCCCACATACCCGCAAAAGGGTAGTCGATACAGGGATTAACATCAGTTAATTGACCCACCACGGTCAATGTCGGTTTATCTAGGATAAGCCAAAGGTACTCTCGCGGTAAAAATGTATACGAACACATTACAAAAAAAACCCAGAAATTATTATACGCAGAAAACAATCCCCTCTTATTAAACTTGTCAGAATAAATAAAAAAAATGATAAAAAATTAATATAATCTGTGAGTGCTTGGTATAATCAGCGTATTTATTAATATATTTATATATTTATAAATAAAAATTTGATGGCTTTGTACCACAAAAACCTGACGAGATTAAAACAGGTAGGGGAAGGTGGTGTCAATAGTAACAGGTGTCGATTGTAACAGTCGCCGTATATTTTTAAATATTGGTCATTTAATGGGACAAGCAGTACCGTCTATTAGACGGGATCAATAGCTATCAAAGAATGCCATTTTGCGTTAACATTAGTTTGAAAGTATCGGTATATTGTATATCATCGTATTTCGGCTTAGTGAAGTAAAAAAATCATTAATTAGTCATCTTTTTTTATTCGTCAAATTGTAAGTATTTTTCATTGTTTTATTGTGTGTTAGTATTCAGAGTATTGTTTATTATCATGATGTGTATATATTTTAACGGTTTTTTTAATAGTTTAAGATAAAACATAACCTTAATGCAATGTGGCGAAAGGTGTCAATTGTAACATGTTACAATTGACACCTTCGAGATAATAATGTAATGTAATTGGAAGTAAATGTCATTTTGGGTTCCTGGTTGTTAAAAATGATTAAACCTAGAGAATGAAAGACAAATAGGGGAGAAACATCCAAAGAAACCTTTGAGAAGGCATACTTTTATAAAAGATTTTATAAAAAAATGGAAACGTGTCAATAAGAAAAGCAGCCAAGCATATCGAAATATGACACATATCTCCTTATAGATACATGGAACGCATCAAAAAAGATGGATCTGTCCCAGTATTAGGATATCTACCCTACAACAAGCGTAGAATCAATCAGAAAAAGAATTAGCTGACTACTGTGAATTTTAATAAATTCTAATTTCTTCATTCCTCACTCTATCGACCAAAGATTTTACACACAAGCGTCATAGTGACCGCATTTCCACCGCATTCAGTCTACTTTCATTCCTCTTTTGCCAATTCCAGGCTTCACTTCCATACATCAGGGTTGGCACTAGAACGCTATTATGTACCGCTAGTCTTGCTTCCTTTGACAGATTATTTTTGGCCATAATTGCATGAGGCTCATGCATGCATGAGGCGAGTGATGAAAGCAATAGGAATAGAGGGCGTCCGTGAAAGACCTGGCACGATCAGATACTACAAGTATTTGAGGATGGCCCTTTTTAAAGCCGCAAACAACCGTAGAACTTGTTTGAGAAGATGTATGATTGTGGCCGAAGCAAAAGTGGTGTGCCAGGATAGAAGAGTGTGGTGTTCAATCCTCTCTGCATACCCGTGCGGAGAAACGGCGTGATGGTTAGTTAGTTTGTTAGTCAAAATAAATTATCAACAACTATTACTCTAATAACATCAACAACTCAACTCTGACATATCCCACTGGTTGGGATGGCTTCGAAAGATTAGCTGATTGCATTTATCAGAAGGAATCCTTCATATTGAGTAAAAAAGCTGCAAAAAATAAGCAAGGTAAAGGAAGAACAAAAACTTGTATAATAACCGAGAAAAAAGAAGAAACTGATGATCCTTTTTTATGTTTAATTTGTACCAAACCATATTCAACAAGCAAAGAGGGTGTTCAGTGTTCCTCCTGTAAATTATGGGTGCATGAGAATTGTGCCCAAACCAAACAATTAAATTAATTATGTGTTTCATTTGTGAATCTGATAATGATTGAGCAATTTGAACTACTTTCACGGAATTAAAATTATTTTAGGGAAGCATATTAAATTAGATTTTTTTCTAATTATTTTATAAATTTTGGTTTTTATAATTAGATAATTTGTTTTGTTTTATATATCTTACAACTTTATAGTCATTTAGTACATAAAAATATACCTAATAAAAATAAGTAGATACATTATGTTATTGTGCGACTTATGTTACAATTGACACCGCGAGTGTTACTATCGACACCACTGTGGTGTCAAATGTAACAGTTTTCTTCTTTTTTAATTTTCAAATAAACAAAAATTCTTAATACCTTCAATTTATGGAAATGCTTTGAAAAAAAAAATCAGGTAATTTAACCGGTTAATTATTTTGTTATAAACCAGAATGTCTATTTAGTTACTTTTGACACCACCTTCCCCTACTTTTCAAGATTGAGGACAATCCCCTCTTATTAAACTTGTCAGAATAAATAAAAAAATTAATATAATCTGTGGGTGCACGGTATAATCAGCACAAATGTTAATATATTTATTTATTTATAAATGAAAATTCGATGGCTTTGTACCACAAAAACCTGACGAGATTCAAACAGGTACTTTTCAAGATGGAGGATCGATTTTTAGCTAACTAAATTTAACATATGCATAAATGGCATTTTCTCTTTTAAATTGACTGAAAAGTTAAACATTTAGTCCAAGCTATTATTTAATGCTATTTAAAAGGTGACAGAAGAACTCGGATATAAATACCCCATTATACTCTACATTGTGGGAAAATATTGGCATTACAATGAAAAGATCACATAAATCTTATTCTAATTTCCATCCATATTCTAATACATAAAAATAATACCGTGCTTGTTTATCTAGTGATCAAAAGCTTGTCCTATTTTCACAGCACAAGCGTGCAGCTTAGTTTGAAAATAGTGGGAATATTAATTGGCGTGTAGGAGTAGTAGTAATTAACGATAATTTGAAATTGTAATTATGAAATATGATACATATTTTGTATATGTAACAAGGGTTTTATATTTTTAAAACAAATTAGGTACTGCCTAATGCGGTGTATATTATAAATATTAGTAATCCTTGATGACTGCACACATTTTTTTTTGGATATTCCTGCCTTTGCTTTTAAATATATCTAAAAAAGTTGAAAACGTCAAAAGAAAAATTTAAAATATTAATCTCCAAGCATGAGTAGGATGGCGTGAAGTTGTGGAAGAAGCAAGCCAGAAATCTGCGAAAAAAGAAAAGACGAGAAAAACGCGAAGAAAAACTACACAATCAATTTTAATAAAGATAAATGGATAAGAAATTATTAATACTTGACGTATTGTATAATTTATCAACACCTTTTTGTACATTTTCCAAATAAAATTTCTTGTAAAAATTCCATTAAATCTGGAATGACAGGCAGGTTAGGGATAAAAAAAACATTTAAGCTTTTTGCGAAATAAATGTATTCATCATTTATCCGGGAGCGATAGCGTTTATCCAACGCTCAATCTTCCTCGGTTGCCGGGTAAATCAAATTCAATTTATTGAATAGAAAGTGTACATAACACAATAACCATTATGCGGATAAGGTTCGCCGGGTAGAAAGGCTTTTTATTATAACGTTACAGCTCTGGAAGCGACGGACCTTTACGTGGAAGCTGCGCCCGCGATCGGGAGAGCAGAGGTGGCAGGAGCGCGGGCGGCCGTATTTATAACATCAGACTTGACCCGCATACAACAAAAGGGCAAAAACTATGTGGGCGCCTACCAGCTCTTCTACCTAAGATTTTCTAGAATAAAGCCTCCCTACATTCACCCTTTATCAAAATAGACTTTCAGTATATTTTTTAATTTGATGCTGGGTAAAGAGAGAATAGTTTCCAATTCATGTATATATTTTTACTAACAACGAGCGCACTACAGTTTCAAAGCAATTTCAATGAGAGTTTCAAAAGCGTATAACTAGACAATAGAATTACTGAACAGGAATGCAATCACTTTGTCAGAAATAAATCGAAAAAGCGGGCCGACGGCAATTACAAAACACCAAAAATTATGTTTCAGAAATAAATTTTTGTAGAATATTAAGTTACTACCAGTTTTACAGTAATTTATAGCTAACTATGTATGTATAAATATGACAATAACTGTAGGTAAAAGGAACAACCGAATGAGTCAATAAAATTAAGTTTAGAGTTAAGTACGCAGAGTTGTTCTATAGATAAATATTTTGATGAGTCAGAAAATAAAATAAAATGCGACTTTTATTTTTGAATAAGGACAAATGGCATGATTAATTATTTTTAAAAAAATGGCAAGAAACAACAACATTAGTCATCCTAGTTAAACGTTGTTGTGCAAAAAACAAAACAACTGGTGCAAAAATTAGATAAAAATACAAATGCTTTAAGAAATATTTCGTAGACAAACAAAATTTCCAAATTTTGTTTTGGCGCTCCTGAAAACCTGCATTTTTTACTCATTCGGTTGTTCCTTTTGCCCACAGATTTATCATCCCATTAAAACAACAAATTAAAAAAATTACATTTTAATGAAATTAAAATATTTTAAAAGTTATCTAATGTACACGTTATTTAAATCATTTTCTTTCAGAATAGGAATGAAAATGAGACCTTAAAAAACATAATGTATAAAATGTGTCATTATTTCGACTGAAACAGGTCTCTGATTTTACACTACTTGTTGTCGAATATAATTAAAGGCTAATTGTAAATAATTCCTACAATTTTTCAAAGAAAATAATTTCTATGTAAACATATTATGAAAGAAATACCCTCCGATCCTGCCTGCTGCAAATATTATATATAATATAGGTTTGTAGTTTAAAAATATAATTATATTATATTAAAAAAAAAAAAAACATTTTTAAAATTTACCGGTAATTAGAAATGTACTTATCGGTAATTCGGTAATGTAATTTAGGTATACTTACTTTTACCGGTAAATGTTACGGTTTACCAAAAACGAACATAAAATGTTATGTATTTAATTTATCGAAGGGTAGAAAACTAAAAGGGCGTTAGTGATTATATCGAACTTTGCGGGAGAGAAAAATAATGTTCTGTCAATCTGATTTTGTCAATGTTTCTTTTATTATTAAAGGATTCCCTTATTTGTTAATCTAAAATACGTCAATCGTACAAAATATGGCAATCGTCTAATAATAAAATAAATATTGATAAAATAAGATTGACAAAACATTATTTTGATCTTCTGTAAAGTTCGAAGTAGTTAGTAACTAACGGCTTTTTGGCTTTTTACCCTCGATATAATGATAACTGATCGTTAAAATGTGAAAGATTATTATGATTTTCCTTTTAATATTGACAAAGTTTGACGTGTATTTAAAATATCAATTAATGAATTCTAAATAATAAGCATCAAATTATGGAATATTTCTCTGACGTTATTTTAAGAAAATAACAAAAACATGAGGACTCCTTAAAAAAATAGAACACAAAATAATTAAACCTTTTATCAAAACTGGATTGATATCTCATCGTAGGTGTTTAAGAAGAAAATCGTGCGAATAATATATCTGGTAGGAACCGTCTTTAAGGTGTTCTAGGTCCAGGGTGGGGAGGAATAAAGTTTTTGAAGCCCCGACCACAAGTGAAGCAGAAGGGTAAATTTAGTAATGGAGTTCCACTACTTAGGAGTTTCTGGTCTAATAAAGTTGGATGGTATATCCTTCTCGGTACACGTGCAAACACGACTAGTACAGGTAACGCCTGCCTAATAAGGGTAACACCAAAACTTTGGTCCCTATCTTACGAGTAGGTAGGTACTTGACGAAAAGTAATTTAAATACATCGAATATGAATAAAACAACAACATTTTCAAATAGGCAAAGAAAAGTTAACTAACTAACTGCTCCGTTACATCGGCGAAAATTAAATAAACAGGCGTTTGATTCTGAATACCAATTATAATAATTTCGTTGTCCGTCCGTCCCCATAACTTCCTGTAACGTCCGTATCTTCTTTATGTATTTTTTTATTTTTTTTCCCTTTTTTCTTAAAAACGTAAAAATAATATTTTTAGGTAATTTTCTTCTTTTTTTGTAGTAAATATTTTTTCTTTTTCTTTTTTTTGTAGTAAATCTATTTTTTTCCTTTTCTTATTTATATAATAAATAAATACTTATTCTTTAGGAACCAATATGTAAAAGTACCATCTTTTTTGACGGGTTACAGCTAGTTTACAATAAAACTTAACGAAATATTGCACAATTTAGACACTTACAAAGATTATGTTTTAATATTGAAATTAATTAATAATTATGGTTCATCACACAGCATGTTTTTTTAGAGGTATAGAACTTTAAAATAACACGAAACACAAAAATCGTGGTGGTGGCCGTGGTATTGGCTTTTTTGGAAAGATGATTTAATACCATTGGTGTTTAAAGGGTTACGATACCACGATATTCGAAATAAATTAGCACAATTCGCAACGTTGTTTTGGACTTAGTCTATTCATGCTGCAAACCAAACTGAGCACAAATCAGCTGTCCGCTGTCAAATTGGCTGTCGCTGGCAAATTCTAAAAACAAAAATCTAAAAAAACACCCTATATTATATAGCACAAAATTGTCTTTCAAATAAACTCATTAGGTACCGTGATTTTTAAGTTTTATTTAATTTTAAAGTTTTATAACTAAAAAAAACCACTTACTATGGAGAATCACACCAATTTGTCTTCAGCAATTTCATTTAAGTAATGGAATCAAGGAATCTAGACCAGGTGAAAACCCGAATAACACGTAACGCATAAAAAGGATAGCTTCCCAGACGTATTTCAATTTATAGGGAATTTAAATTAATCAAATATCAATGTAATGTTTGGAAACCGGCTAAAATTATATTTCTATTTGATTATCTATTATATTTTTACAAATTTTATTGATCACGACTTCATACGATAAGCTAATCCCTGTAATGGTAAAATCAAATTACAAATCAATGAGATTCTAAACGGTAGTCACAACGTCTTTAACTCGGATTGACAATTTCTGATTGCCTACGAAAACTGACAAACTCATTCAGACTATGTTTGAAATATAAAAGTACACTGTTGGATAAATATTTTAATAAAAGCTTGACATGCGACTCGTTTCTGGTTCGATGTATGCCAGTCATGTATAATTTGTACGACAGAGAGAAAAATACACGAATCACATCGGACAATCCATACTTATTTGGATTTTTTCTAGAAAAGAAAAACAATATAAGGCTTCAAAAAAAATTGGTACCATCTTTTAGTGACGTACCTACGATACACGAGAAGTATGCAGACGATACAGATTGATATAAAAAATATTTTTAATCAGAGGAATTCATTTTAAGTCAACGATTTATTTTATTTTTAACATAAATATGATTTTGTTTTGCCAAAGTTTGACATTAAATAACAATGTAAAACACTTTAAGACACAGGAAAATAATATGTAAAAAAACACTTTTTATAATTGAGAAGTTAGAAACACCGTAGACAATGAAATTAAAAGTTAAATCATAAATTATCAAGTTATATTAAATATAAAATCACTGCATGAATGTAAAGTGCGCGGGTTTCAAGATCAGTGAAGTCTATCACGAGACGGCACTCGAAATTAAGACATTTGATAAACAATCTGTTCTTATCCATACACCTAGTAATATATATTTTAATCACAAGGGCTCTCTACTGTTCGCTGGCTAGACCAAAACTAAATATAAATTGAAAAGAAAGCTTTCTTTATACAATATAATAGTTTTGAAAGAGATTTTATCCGTTGGTTCGGAGATTTTTTTGTAAATTTCATAAAACACTTTAAAATAGTTGCATCAAGCCAACATTAAGTTTCACATACTGTTTATTAACTAGACTATCCTTCATTTAGATATTCTAGGTGAGGCGTGAACCAAAAAAGAAATGTTATTACAGTTGCCGGCAAACTTCATGAAATTCTTTGGCTAAGTGGGGGAATGCGCAGAAGACGAAATTTGGGTCTCGTTGGTAGAAAGGTAGATGCGCAAACGTCCCCCCACTACGCCGCAGAATTTCAAGATGTTTGCCGGCTACTGTACGGCATATGAAAAACAATTAAAATGGCCCAATCAAGATTAACGACTGTTCCGTTAACGCTTTAGAGATTATATGTAAAATAATAAATGCGATTCGTTAAATGTTTTCAAATTTTTAGTTTTGTTGCGTACCTATTTTCACCTGGAGCCGGCCTTACCTAACCGAATGTTTCACCGAATGTTGAGGAAATCAAATACCTCTAATTGAAAATACTTCTTCATTCAAATGTTTGGGACCAAAATATCGGAATATAATGGTGTCTTTAGAACTCGCCAAGAGGATTAAGGGTGGAAACGCGGACTCCTTCGAAAATAACCTTTTTAGCCCAAAACAGCCACTCAAACATGCCAATTCTGGGTCTACAATGTGACCGCTAAACCGATAGTATTATATGGATGCGAAACCTGAGGCTTTACTCAGAAACAAGGAAAGGCTATTCAATTCAAATCAAAACAAATCACATAGAAGACAGGCGCAATAATCTAAGAACAGTATTAGGCAAATTTTTTATTAATTTTAAAAGACTGTACTCCAAGATACATTAATAATACTATAGTATGCTAGAATCAATTACAATCTACAACTTAAACAAATACGGACTAATGTTTTAAATATATATAGACAAAATAAAAATAAATCAATTAAAACTGTGGCAAAAATAAAAAGAAGCTTATGAGGATTTTTATGTTTTAATTTTAAATTTATTTTTATATTTAAAAATGTATAAAATCTTACCGATACAAAAACAATTTCGTTATTTTTAATTTTTTTTATTTATTTACGCTTCAACAGGCAAAACACATGACAAAACACCCAAGCTTTAGAAAATCAAATAGATTGTGAATTCACCGGGAATCAAACCCGGAACCCTCGGATCCGGCCTGTGTCATAGGCACTGGGCTATGAGGGCCACCTGTTATAAACTGACATTGCAAGAATACGCGGAACACAGATTTGAAACACAAATACAACACAGATATACATAATACAGATATATATACATATATAGCTCAGACACGACAAATAACGAATAAAAAATTAGAGATAACTGAACCAAACATTACATAATCTATTGGGCAGAGTAAAAAATGAAACAGGACAAAGCAAAACAATAAAAAATATATTAAAGAAATATTACAATGACCCGTGAAATATGGAAATAGCTGTAATGTAATATATTTTTAACAAGTACTTCTAACGAATATATTCTTTAAAATATAAAATCCCAATTACAATAATTTCGTTGCCTTTCTGTCCGTTCGTCCGTCCGTCTGTCTGTCTATCTGTCTTAGTGACTTCGTGTAACGTCCGTAACTTTTTTATGGTAATTTTTTTTCCCATTTTTTTTTAAATAAAATAAATACATAATTATCCGACATGTAAACGTACCGTCATTTTTGAAGATTACAGCTATATTCACACACTGCATATGCAGTAGTGCAAGATTTTTATCTTTTGTTATAAGAAAACGAAATTCTCCGAGGAATACTTGGACCAGTTATAGGCAACAACTGTTGGTGAATTCCCACGAATCGAAAGCTTTACTAGATCTTCGAAGAGGCCAAAGTTGCGAGATCGAGATATCAGATACACAGGCCACGTTGTGAGAAGCCCTAGGTCTCTAAGGCCGCCCAAGAAAAGGTGGATGGGCACAATGAAGAGATATGCTGATAAATAACGGGTTTAGAAAAGATTTGAGATAAAAGATAGAGACTCGGGAAAAGGATGCCTGGAAAGCGATGTGCAGTCGACAATGTTAAAATGTTTATTGCATGTTTGGGGAATGAATAATAAAATGACCGTCCCATATTCGAATAAGGCCATTAAAATCATGTTCATTTATTTATTTATTTACATATACAGTGTATCAGAGCTAGTAAATTTTTGATTGTAAAGGGGCTACTTCCGTTACAATAAAAAATTTACCTCGCGCCAAAAGAAGATAACTTCAAAAATTCGATAAGAGTGTACAAGATTTGTAGCAATTTACTTTTTTACTGTAATGGATCATATCAATCTGCTTCTGAAGAATATATGTACGAACGACGCCATTAGTAACACTTAAATATAGGAAATTAAGATAAAAAGTGGCTTTAACAGACTATTTTCTCCTAAGCATTTCGCGATAAAACACCACTCACAATGAATGATTACCTACAGCGATAGCGAGCATCTGAAAATGCCCATGCCATAAAACACGTGGGAAATGGTACGGTGAAAACCATCGGTAGCTCAATTTACATTAAAAACTTAATGTAAATGTAACTTAATGTAACTTAATTTAACTTAAATGTCATATGTGTAAAAGAATTTCATTTAAAGTTTTTTTTATTTTATTTTAATGATCTATGAATATAAATATATATAAATTTAAAAACAGTAATTTAAAAAAAAGCATAAAAAACTAATGAGAAATTCCATACCTCGAGAAAACGACTCGCTAAAACTGTTGGATTGCCCGTTGCGGAGTCCTGAAAGAAAAAAATATTAATTAGAACTGGAGATTCCAACAATCAGATATAAAAGAGGAATATCCAATTAAAAGTAGTACAGATGTAGTTTCGCTCTCCAGAAGAGGACTTTTCGCATAAAACGAGATGAATCTTTAGAGTAATAAAGTGAAATTATCTAATTTTGTTAGGAAACCTTTTAAACAATTTATTATGTTTATATGTAAGTATATCGTAGTATTAAAATGTTTTAATATGGAGCATTTCAATTTTAAAATTTAAATAAATTCCAATGTAAAAAATTGAAGGCTTTTTTACAGATGGCATATATTTATATGCATAACATATTGAATAATTTAGTAAAGAAAGATTCTTTATTCGGTGTTTTAATAAATAATACACATAGTATAAAAAAATAATTTTAGTTATCAGAATATATAGGACCTACATAATAATATAAAGTAGTTTAGACAAATAAGTATGTTATAAATTAAAGCAACAAAATAAAAATGTACGGTCTATGTACTATTTATATTCAATACATATTTAGAATGGAAATAGCCGATAGTCAGTGGTGTGGCCACTCTCTGGGCGGCCTGGGTAATCTGTCCAGGGACCCGGGCGCCGCCGGGGGGAGCCCAACTCACAAAATAAGTTCAACAATCGCAAAAATTGCAGCACAGCCTTAAAATCTTAGTTACGACTGGATGAGAAAGCATAGCTTCAATACGAATACAGCGTAATTTTGACATAGACATTTTTAACTTACATTAAGGCGATCCAGTAGAGTGAGCAAATTTCACAATTTTTTCTCATATCTTCTCTTGCGTTTTTTATCACGTTTTTGTAGGGAAATATCTCATTTTTAAATTTATTCATTAGGTTACATATATTTTAAATACGAATATCTTGTCAAAATGTCACAAACTAAATTAAATAATTAATTAACAAATTACCAAACTTTCTATGTTTTAAAAATGAAGAAAATTGCTCCATTTTGTGGAGCCTTTCATGACTGAATGGCCTCGTGAGATGTCTTTTTTATTCAATAATATTACAAAGTAAAAGGTTATCTTAAATTTATTACAATTATTGCAAAATCTGTTAGTTTGTTTACTTGCAATTTATGTTTCAAAAAATACTAAAAGGCCCCACAAAGTGGAGCAATTTTCTTCATTTTTAAAACATAGAAAGTTTGGTAATTTGTTAATTAATTATATAATTTAGTTTGTGACATTTTGACAAGATATTCGTATTTAAAATATATGTAATCTGATGAATAAATTTTAAAATGAGATAATGTGATAAATGTGATAAAAAAATTCAAGACAAAATATGAGAAAAAATGGTGAAATTTGCTCACTCTGCTGGATGATCGCCGTAAGTATTTTAAAGGTATGTTATTAAAATATGAAAAAAAAATATAAATAAGCCTTCTGTTGTGAGTTTTATGGGGTATTTTACCGTGTTTCGAATCCCATGGCAATACCGTGTCAGACACTGTACACAAACACAAAACATGGTAGAGTACTCCAGAAAACTCAAAAAGGAATTTTCTGAACGGCCGTGAAAAAAAAAATATATATAAAAACGAATGAAAAAATATAAAAAGAGTTTAAAAAATAATGGTGCAATATTACAGTTTTCATAAAAACAAACGGATCAAACAATGTAGATATATTATATTCGTAGGTAGGTACACCCCTGAAAGGTTTATTCGTTTTTACAAACATTAAACGCTGAAACCGTATAAAAGAAAAAATCTCTTTAAACGGAGGCACTCAAATTGTGTCCACTGCTATAACACCTGGGATGAAAGGGTATCCGGAACAGGGTAGTACCTGTGCATTGTACACGTGTACACGGACACCTGAGCAAACGTTCATTGTACGCTTGTGCAAATATTGGGTTGGCCCAACCCTCCCTGGGAGAGAACGCGGGGTGCGCTTCGTAGATAAACACGATAATTTTTTTAATAACGATCAGTTAAAAACGTTCCCCGCTTCTGAGAGCGGAGAATGAAAAGCACAGATGTTTTTTAATCCCTAATGATCGCTGACGGCAGGCGAATTAAATTGCAAATATAATGAGATAGAAGGTAAAACGAGTAAAACAATCCCTATCATAAAATATTATAATCCGGTGGTTTGGATATAAACGCATTGCATGACTTGAAGACAAATATTTCATCAATTAAAATTTTACTCAGAATTTCGCCGCCATTATTGAACATCGAAACATACGAAATCGAATCGATTCGAAAAGTCGACCAAAAAAGTCGTTTACACACGACAAAATAATCCAGAAAACTCTAATCAGAAGATGTTTTAATTATGTTTTATATATATGTACACATATATCCACAACATTACTATTACCTAGACAAAATAAACAAAAACTTGTGCAATGAAAAAGAAAAGTAATTTGGTGGTTTCCCGGGGCGAAGATTGAATCCTCGGTCACCATGTGTTTGTGGTGATTGGGAGCCACCGCGGACGCTAGCCGTAACACAGCAGCCATTTCGGCATATTAGATGCATGATGCAGGCGTCCATGCTGCCACCAGTAGTAGTGATGGGTCCGCTCTGTACTCACTACTACAATTTAGTATTATATTACATTGAAGTGCACACTTCACACCTTTTGAAGTGTAGTGCACACTACAAACTACACACACTTCAAAGTTATTAAATATATATACCTACTTCAAATAGTACACTTCATTTCAAAGCGAACACTATAAAGTACACACACTTCAAAGTTATCGAAAGTACGAGCAGTCGATGTAGATAAATGAATAAATTTTTGGAAATCGAAACAACCCCCCCTCCCCGCGGTTTGAAACAATTTTGGGACCAAAAGAAGAAATTTCTGGAAACTGAAACAAACCCCCCATGGTTTGAAAAATTTTGAATACTACAATTACTTCATTACTTCACTTCATTTGTACTACAATTAGTACTTCATGTACTTTTTACTACAAATAATGTAGTGTACACTTTGTAGTCTTCAAACTGGTGAACGTGTGTGTGTTGTAGTCTTCATTTTGAAATGTAGTTTTTCCCTTCGCTATCCAGTAGCGATGACAATCGTCGTAGCCTTTGCAAGTAATATTCCTATTCGCAAAACCAACCTGTAATGATTGTTCAAATAAACCGCAACGTCAAACGGTGAGTATTATTTAAACCCTGTGATAAGCTGCTCTATCTTATTAGCTTTGCTTAGTACGCTACCACACACGCATTCTTCTCCATTGGTTGGAGGATCTTCCGGCCATCGATGCGGTACTTGAATAATAACCAACACACCAAATTGTTATCGCTAAACTAAATAAGCATGCAATTGAGAAAATATAGATTGATAAAATGAATGAGAGCTAATTGGCTTTATAGTGAGTAGCCACTGTTGAAGGACGGTGGCGCCATAGCATGAGTCGCGCTAGTCAAGTGAGCTGAGCGTTCGGGTGCATTGTTTAACGTCATTCCCGTTTCGGCCGGCTCCCGTTATAAATATATTTTTGCTTTTAGCTCTCCGCCTCTGTGATTTAATTAACTTGGCGATAATCTATATTATAATTGCGCTAAATCTGCAGTACAGTATTGTCCTGTTTTCCATTGCCAGCTTAAAAAAAAACAAATCGCGTACTTTCTTTTTTAGATTATTTTAAAATACATTGCGATATTATTTACTGCATACAAATATTATATATAGGCACATTACTTAATATTCGATTCACTTCAAAGTTATTATTAAATAAAACTTTTTTATTAATTAAAATAAAACGTTTAATTTTAGGTTAGATCATATGTTTTGTTTGAAATGTGTCAAAATTGATAGCATCCACGGCCACAGATCATCATATATATATTATGAATGATAACAAATAGCAGATACTAATAATAGCCGAGCAGTGGCCATGAACACACAACTCAGCGGCCAGTATAGCTGCCCGCGGGGCCTAGTAGCAAGCAATCGGTGATAGCCGATTGCTTAATTGCTAGTAATTGTAAATTGTAACATACTGAATAAACTTTGTTTAGCTGAGTAGGTATTCGCATTTTACTAACTTTTTATCAACTCATTTTTAACTTGTAAAATCTTAACACAAATTATGTGGTATGCGGTGATGGTCACGATGCAGATAACCTAAGGTCCTATTCTAAGTTTTTGCAACAAACACTACATAATAGTTTAAATGATTAAAAAAATATTTTCTAATTATAATATCAAATTTATTAATTTGATCAAATATAAATTAAAAGTAAGTTTAACAAAAAATGCCAAAGGAAAAAAATGAAAATTAATTAAGATCCAAAGTTTTTTAAAACCCGTAGGCAAGTATGATTTCAAAATGAATTGATTATGATAGGCAGGTATTGATATTTGATTTCGAAGAGTTTCTCACAAAAACTTTTCCTAAAAATTCATCACTTATAAAATGAAAAAGAGAAATGTTCCAAAATTGTTGGAAATCTTCATAGCCAAAATGTTATTTTAAATTTACAAACCCTGTAAGTATGTACGCAAAAAAAGCTTTTAAAACGGATATATTTGTTAATGAAATGGTTGGTTCTGGGTCCATACAAAAATACTGTCTCTAATAAAAAATTTAAAACGCCAGAGGAGCAGCAATGGCGAATGAAATATTCTCTGAAATTCGTCGAAATGCGAACTTGTAACATTGAAACAATGTTACCAGATGCCAGAATTTCACCGACAAGGATTTTTATAAATGTTCGACGTTGGGTCCAACGTTGGAGGAGAATTTTCCATCAGAGCGAGAGAAATAAATCTAGAGAAGGCTCGGAGCATGACCGCCCACTGCATTGCGGGTAGAAATAACAGCAACAAGACACTCTCCACCCTGGTCGACCAGAAGAAACCCCGGATCGACGTCAGGTAACTACGGCATAATTTACATGTAAATGCTAATTTGCATAGGGCGGTTTACGTGCGGTGTTCTAGAGACTGAAAGGTCGAAGTATATCTTTTCAGATTTTCTAAAATCAAGCACCCTCGACAAGATAGTGAGGGTGCTTTATTTTAGGAATTTCGTAAAGAATCGCTTTCAATAAAAAAAATTTATGAACATACTTAGTCAACGTCACACCATTCCCACGGTGGTAGACAGAGAGGATGGAGCGCCTAACTCTTCTATCGTGACACACATCTTCGAAGGCAAGTTCGGCAATTGTTGAAATTCCTATCATGACCGTCTTTGATATAACTACTATTGTTACTGCTCTTGTCTATTATATTTTATTTAATCTTGTTATTATTGTGTATATTTTGAATTTACTTCCAAGAAAAATATGCTGGGATACAAGTTAAAATGTTCGAAACTATTTATTGGTTATATTATTATTATTATTATTACTACCTGACCGATCCTTTTTAATTCTATTCACCATACTTATAGATCAGCTTTACAATCTTTCCTACATAATGTGTTTATTCTTCATTCTAATATAAACAGACTTGCCACACATACATCTTTTCCACCGCATTCAGTCTACTTTCGTTCCTCTTCTGCCAGCTTCACTTCTATACGTACGTGTTGGTACCAGAATTCCATTGCGTGCCGCTAGTCTTGCCTCGTTTGACATATACATATTATTGCATTTAAATCGATATCTTTTTTTGTTTATTAATTTATCAAGTTAGCAGGAAATAAATTCTCTCTGTAAAAAAAATATTAAAAAAAATAAAATTTAGAAAAAAACGTAGTGTAGCTAATATTAGAAAATAAGCTAGCGTCGTACACATGTCGAGAGCGCTAATGAGAGACTTGTTTCGCGTACGTGATCCCACCGCTCAAAGTTAGCGATTCGCTAACTAGCTGTTTACTGAACCAACTGATCGTGATCGTCATTGAATAGAAAAAATTTCTACGCAATCCCGTATTCTAAATATATTACACGAACCTAGTGGAAAGCAAAGAAAAATCGGCTTGATCCAAATGATTAATATATGACTAGCTATCAAAAACAGGAAGCGCACTACCGCAGTATAATCGAAATTAGTCGATTCGTAATCAAATACGCAATGTATCGTTCCGCTGGTGACACGCGTCCGCCACATTTTATAGACGAAAAGCGACTTCCGTGTTCGAGATCTCGCTGCCAAGCTATCAGCGCTTGACATATACGATATTTGAAAACAAATAAAACGGTTAGTGTCTTGGCTAAATGTACCACTGATACTTGCACAGCGTTGCACGCAAAATAGTTATATAATAAAAATCATTTAATTTGAAAAAATATTTGCATGATGATTCACAGAGGGAATAATACCCAATCAAGTCGCATGATGTGTGCCGCAGCTTCAACATTGCGCCGTTAGAACAAATAAAAAACAAGAAAGTTAAAATTATGGATTATAATTTTTAAAGCGTCGTATTAACGAAACGCCATGGAGCAAGGAATATTTAACAAATAATTTATGAATAAGGGCTAATCATGGGCTTCTTTATCGATAAACTGTATTGTACTATATTATTATTATATAGTCTCAAACAACGTACTTTGGTATCAGATAATTATGTCACCCATTCCATCACCAAACATAATAATTTCGTCGTATATCCGTCCATCCGTCTGTCTGTCCCCGTAACTTCGTGTAACGTCCGTAATTTCGTTCGAGTTCACGGCAAAAAACGGCCGGAGATGGGGCTTGAACCCCGGGCCACCAAACCCGAACCGGCCGAATAACGCATGTTGCTACGGCCGCCTCTCCGTAAATCTCCAAAAAGACGCTATAAATATAAACTATGGCTAAGCAAAGACGCGAACCAATGATCCGTCATTTTTGACGGGTTACAGCTAGTATTGTTCTAAAATCATTGTGCAAGTACACTATTCAGTGAAAGATCTGAGTTAGCTTAAAGTTTAATTTCTGAAAGTCCACGGACAAACGTTTAATGTATAACGGTCCATATTACAATACCGTACAGAGCAATATTAATTGCCCGCCCACAATTCTCTCCGACACTCACTTACACCGGGCACTACTGTGACAACATTACTTGCGCGTCCAGGTTTGCCGGAAGGTGTTCCAGTCAATCTAAACATAATATTAATTGGACGACCGTCTGGGTATGAAAGGGTGGCCCGGTCGACTATGCGACACACCCACAAAACTAATGAATCAGCCACGACTAACGAGCTCACCGGAGCACTTTCATCATCATCAACATTTCTAAATTAGGTACTGCAAGCTGAGTGCATTACTCAGTTAAGACTTGGGAGTATCCTAGTTCAGCATCGGTGCAGCTATTGTTGACTTATTATTTCGCAAAGTTTTATATTCGGCATAAAATTAATAAGCATATATTTCGTTTTCAGCAATTACATTTGTTGGAAAACCCAACATGTTTCGGGGCCAATGGCCCCTTCGACGGGATACAACGCAAAACTAAAAATTAAAAATCAAAGTACAGACAATGACAAAATAAAAATATATATATGAGATACGAAGAAATAAATAAGTACTAATATGAAAACAAATTTAAAAGACAACTATTTATAAAAAGGACATGGTTAATTATAATATTCAATTAACTATTAAAAATTTATTTATTTCTAAAATTTTTAATTTATCCAACCAGGATCACGGTATAATTTGTAAACACTTATTAATATAAAAAAAATGATCCATTTCTAAAATTATTGTTACTTAATCCCTTAACTCTAAAATCAAAATTTCCACAACTTTTTACTATATAAAAATAAATAAAATCATTACAAATCAATTTATCAAATCCCGATTTTTTAAAATTATTTAGCATCCCTATCCTTATTTTTAATATTTAAATTCTTAATTTGCTATTGGATAATTTTTTTCAACGAATAACTTTTATTAATTAAATTCAAGAACACATACATATTTGTGAAGTTGTAATTTTTAGAACAAAGTTCTGTGAAGTTTTTAAAACCAAATTAATTAATCAATTAGAAAGACCTACAGAAAAATCTAATCCTCGAAAAAATATTTTGGATACTACCGAGATTCGAACCCGGGTCACCTCCTTTCTGGGGCCAGTGCTCTGACTACTAAGCTAAACTTAATATAACTAAAGCCAGAGTAGTGAGGGGCGCCAGCTACGATATAACTAAGCTCACTACTCTGGCGTCAATGCGCCCCTTACCACTCTGGCGCCCATTGATTATAATTATTTAAGTTCCTTTCCTTAAGCAAAATTAAATCACTTGAGAATTGCTATTAAAACGGAAGAGTATTTGTTATTTATTGCCTTCTCTTTATTAAAAAAAACAATTCACATCCTTAAAAAACTTCGGAGATCTTTGTTTAAAAAAAAGATTTACACACAATTATAAAAATATTGCCGTATTTCACTGCCAAGCGTACTAAATTCACAGGTTGAACTATTTCAATGTTCGCTGCTAGGCTCCATTATTTAATTAATTACACTTAGGTATCCAAATTTTAAAAATAAAAAAGTAACCCATAAAAACGAAGTTTTTATTATACTCCCTTTCTTTGCAAAATATAACAACAATTAAAGACGAATTAAAACATATAACATAACACTAAACTTACTGTAATTTAATATATTTCTAAAATGTCAGATGTTTTGAGCTTTGATAAGGCACTTCATGCTTTGAAGATTAAATTCTAAAAACATTTGTCAGTCAATTTAGATTTTCGACATTCGTAGTGAAGTACCTATTTTGTATACCGACGCCGACGGAGTAATTCAAAATTAGAAAATATTCCGCGATGTTATCGGGCCGCCGTTGCTAATCAAACTTTTCTAAAGATTCCAATTTGAAAAAAGCAATAAAATTTCTAAAAATCCGAAATTATACTACAATTATTTTTTTTTTAACGAAAATTTGATAGATCTTCTTGATCGTCGCCACGAGTCTACTTGCCAAGTTTAAGCTCGATTGAATCACGGGAAAAGGGTCAAAAATCGATTCAAAGTTTTTTTTGACGGCAAGCCGGCAAGCAAGCAAGCAAGAAGACGCCACGAGTTAATATAAAGGGAGTAAAAATAGAACAGATCAATCAACCGATGAGTTACAAATATTTTTATTAAATACGTAAAATTCGGCTTTATAATTTTTCTCCACCAATTCCTAAGACAAACATAATGTCTTTGAACACGTTGTCGCTTCATTGTAACTTTTTCATTCCTATACTCCTACGTAACGCCGTTCAGTCATCCAATTATTTTATGCAATTAACGGTGCAAATGCAATCGTGATGTCATTAATCAGATGTCTATGATCAGATAACTCAATCAAAATCAAAGTTCAATACTCCATTGAAACACGAAACGGCATTGGTATACATTTTATAATAAAGGCAGTGGCTGTGACATTCGATGTTTCTTGGAAGTTGGTTACAAAGCCAATCGAGGTACTAACTCCTTTACCCGGGGGGAATGCAGGTAGGGGATTATTCAATTAGATTAATAATAGTAAACGGCAATCGGGAATGGGGCGGGGTCCGCCGGTGAACGTGAGCGGCCGTATTCATATTACACACATTACTCTGCAAATTGTATGCATTACCTGTTTAACCATTAGAGCGTGCAAAGACAAATTCTATACTAAGAAAATACAGGGGTTCTAAGAGTGAACAATGGGGTGTCATCAGGCGTACTCGATTAAGTTATTAAGTATTAATAATTTAATTAATCTAATAACCGTCATGAATTATGCAATGCCGATAGTACCTACCTTAATATTTACTCTTTTCGATCTCATATTAGCAGTAAAGAGCCTTTATTGCTAACATTTAATAACATACAAACATTAACCTGCCGTAGTAATGTAGCGGACTCAGTAATCAATATATATATATATATATATAAAGAAACCCGTGTTTTCCTATCCGCCAAGTTTTCTTCACAACCAGATACTACCACCCCCTGGTGGTTATGGTGGTAGATAGCCCTTGGTGTCCCATTGAAAATGTGTGAGTTTGGTGGGGGTGGCTGACCGTGGGTGGGAGTGGGTGACGAAAATGTGCATTCTAGCGCATTGTTTTGTTATGAGAAGGCCGCAAATGCTTCAGATTGTTCCAGAATGGGTTCGCCGACTGTGTCGGCAAGTCTAGAAGGTTCCGTAAAAATCCGCTCTAGAAAGTTCTGGAAGGAGAACGTTCTAGAAAATTCCCGAAAGTTCTATAAGATTCTAAACTGAGTGGCGGAATGTGTCGGTGTGTCTAGAAGGTCCTGTACATTCGATAAATTTGAAGAAGGATGTTCTAGAAGGTTCGCGAAAGTGCTATGACGATCCAAACAATGTACTAAAAATCTACGCGTGCGAAGCTGCGCGGGCATAGCTAGTGTTATTTAAAATCCCACACAACCTAGTTGATAGTCCTGATCTTCTCCAACGCCTATCATCTCATATCTCAAATCACAACAGCAGACAGTCACCTTGTTTTCATCTTCCTCTTTGCAAGACCAACTGAAAAGAAACTCCTTCATCTAAAGATGTGCAAATTCATTTTACTTAAACTACAACCACATTAATATTTTTAATTCGACTATATGGGACTAGAACGAATATTAATTTCACCTAAACAGGTTTACTCTATTTAAGTTCCAATCTACTCTCATCTTTCGTCCCATTATCCTAATTCTATGTTACCCTCCAGCCTTTCCATCTCTGCTTAATATATTTTGTAATAAAAAATTATCTCGTATAATCATACTTTACGTCATAAGGCATTAGCATTGGAAATATTTGGCATAGTTTACTACTTTTATTATCGTACGTACGTTTATTTTAAGTTTTGCTGTTAATTTTCCCGAAGATAAATAAATAAATAAATAGTAGCGCACATATAGAATCACTGTTTATAATTTTTAATAATTTAGTAACAATATTTACATATAAATGGGTAGGTATGAGGCTGATAAAACCACAATAATGAAGTTAAAAAAACTGATTTTAACTTTCAAACTTTAAATTCAGACTTTTTTGATGCCACTATATTTTCGTCAGGACGAACGCGCAATAACTGTTCCATAAATTAAGACATGTAAAGAAATCAATCGTCGGGTGCAGGCGTGGCTTCATTCGTGGTAGAGATGTGCATCGACATAAACAGGGACACAATGAAATGGAGAATATATTAAAAAAAGATAATTTGTAAAATTAAATTTCATTCATAAACATATTATATGCAATAAAAACAACATTTAATACACTGGTTAAACCGCTAACCAGAGGTAAAATGTGATAAAAATATATTTAAATTAAATATTTTGTGTATAACGGGTAAAGTTAAACGTGAAATTACTGTGTTTAAAATTAAAGTGTTTTAAAAATACACAATAAAAATCTGTTATCAAATCTAAAAGCCGACAGTTTGTTTATTTTTCAAAATAATTACAGCAGTAAAGTGGAATTTCAGAGTAACGGTGAATCCAGCAAAATATTCGGATATGAATACTGCAACGGGTATTTACGGAGATACAATTTTTGATAAATTAATTGAAGACCAATATAATCCATATGCATCAAATATTAGATTATTCTGAAAATGACTACCGATTTCGTCATATTGAGTAAATAAACTTTATTAATCAAAGTAAGAGCCATTTGATACGATGAATTTCACTAACGAATTCTAACTACAAGTACGCTTGTAGAATAAAACTTTTTATTATACTAGCTGTATGCTCATAAAGCCCTGTATTCACTAGGGGACAAATTGTCCCTCAACAGCACGCGCGGCATAGAGTCTACGTGACGTTGCAACGTCGTGCACTGTTCCGCGACGTCGCGCACAACATAGCGCGGCATTTCTACGTGCTGTGGCAACGTTGCCATGCGCACGGTATCCGAGCGAGCTCACAGCAACATTTACGCGGGACGTCAGTACCACGTGGTATGTTTACGAGTGAATACGCATGCGCGGTACCTATCTGTCAAAATTCAAAATGACTATGTGGGGAAATGAGATTATTTTCAAACTTATCGAACTATATCAAAGCCATGCATTGTTGTGGGACACGTCAAACAAAGAATATAAAAATAAAATAAAGAAAAACGACGCGTGGGAGGGCATAGCAAACGCACTGAAATTACCAAGAAAGCAAGTAGAAGCTAAAATACATACCCTTCGCTCACAATTCATTAGAGAAAGGAAGAAAATATCGTCTTCAAAAACCACTGGTAGCGGACGGGATGATACGATATCCAGTACATGGTTTGCCTATGATGCAATGAAGTTTTTACTGAGAGGAGAAACAACAACCGGCAGTATGGACACATTGGAGACACAAGTAATGTTTAATTTTTTATATTAAAAAAAGTTTTCTGTATCACCTTAGAAAATAAATATTTCGGCAACCGCTGATTGATTTCGATAAAGGTTTCTTAAAATTATTGGTTTTTGAAGGAGGTTAATGATTAGAAAATAATTTTATATTAGTGTCATTTATTATCAAAAGGAGGATAATCAAGGGTCTCACCTCAGGCCTATTCTATTTTTACTTTTCATAAATGATATTGTTGTCATTTTCCATGGAGTTCATCTTTTGCTGTTTGCAGATGATCTTAAAATATATAAAGCGATCTCAAAGATAAATTACTGTATTACTTTGCAAAATAACCTTAATCTGCTTTATACGTGGTGCTGCAATAATGAAGTATATCTTAATGTGGAAAAATGTAAACTGATAAGTTTTAATAGAAGTAAAAACAAAACCATATATTTCAATACTGTATTAACGATATTGATCTATGTAGAGTCTCAGTTATTCAGGATTTGGGTGTGCTTTTCGACAAAAAACTGTCATTTATTCAACATTATAACGAAATCTGCAACAAAGCAATGAAATCCTTAGGATTTGTGTCAAAAACTTTAATTCGCTCTGCTCTCTTACTACATTATACACATTCATATTGGAATATAACTCAACTTTGTGGTCTCCTTACTATGACACACACTCTAGGAAAATAGAAAGAGTATAACACAAATTCTTGAGATTTATAAATTTTAGAATCCAGTAGAAAACAAAAATTATGATAATTTAATGAATGTACTCCATTTGAAGAAATTATCATACAGAAGAGATTCTCGGAATTTCTAAACACATTTTTCGTTGTAGAAGCATACCCGAATTAAAGAAACACTTAGACTATACACCAATAGAATAAATTACATTTTAATTGACTAAATTTTACTTATGTTTTGTTCCTCATGTTGTTTATTCCCATATATAATGATCATTTCTATTGTTAAATTATTTTATACTGTTTATTTATATTGTTTTTACATTGCTACATCTAATTTATTACATTTCATATCTTTCATTCATCGCAAATATGTTTATTTATATCAATATATACATATTTTTTAATAATAATAATTATTATTATTATTGATAATGGGCAGGCAAGCTGATAGGCCCATATCACTGTCTCTCATTTGAATATCCAGCCTATTCTTAAATTGATTGACACTGGCTGCAGACACAACGCCCTCAGGCAGTTCCACATATTGACCACTCTAATGCTTAATGTATGCTTTCTTGGGTTACACGAGAACCGAGACTTGTTCAAATTCAGGTGATGTCCTCGAAGGCCCACATTAGTGTTTTAATGCAAACATAGCTGTCATATTAGGAATATTGTAGTAGCCCGATAGACCTCTTGCTGTCACTCCTGAAGAATGGGCAGTTTCAAGACCCAGCCTTTCCGCAAATTCCAGGTTTTTAAGACCCAAGGGCAATTTTATGGCTCGTCTCTTAACATTTTCCAGTAAAACTATATCTTTAGCAAAATATGGATTCCAGATCTGAGAAGCATATTCGAGGAGAGGCCTCACATATGTCTTATAAATAGTTGTGAATAGTGATACCGTCAATTATTTACAGTATTTATATTAGGTATATCACGTCATGGGTCGATACGAATATCTGTCTCTGGACTGGTGGACATATTCTTCCTCTCAGAATGCATACTCACATCACACCTAACCGGCTAAACATCCATTGGTTGAAGTGGATATTGCTGTCGTTGCTTTTAATAGTGATTTGGTAGCATGATTTTGGAAGGGATAGAGCTATACAGAGTTTCCGATAAAATCTCAAATTCAGTACATTCTAAATAAGCCATCCTCGGTGACTGAAATAAAAAAATATTTATATTTTTTTATATTGCTGCCTTTGCTTTAATACCCCTAATACAAGGAGATCCCTGGTACCATGAGAAAAATAGTAAAATGATTTTTTAACGTATATTCCGAAAAAAATCTCTTTTATCGAGTTTAGCTCCTTCAGCGGTTTTGTCATTATGTTTTGAATTTTTGCAAAATTTTTTAACCTTTTATATTTTGTCATCTTCGAGTATCTTAGGATATCGCAGGGGCTCATATCTTATCAAATCTTATTAACTTTCATGTATTGTAAAAGCCCACTAGGTCGTAGATCAATAATAAATAAATAAATAAAAAATAAATTAGAAAATATTATACTGAATTATACAGAACAGAAAATATTATACAGAAACTGAAAAAAATTATACAGAAAACATTACAAAATAAAAATGGGAAAAAACGCCTGCGTATAAAATTGAGTCGACGTTAATTCTTTAACTTTTTTTGTTGTTTTTTAATTTAACTAAAAGCCCACTAGGGCGTAGATCAATAATAAATAAATAAAAAAAAAATAAATTAGAAAATATTATACAGAATTATACAGAACAGAAAATATTATACAGAAACTGAAAAGAAATTATATAGAAAACATTACAAAATAAAAATGGGAAAATACGCCTGCTTATAAAATTGTGTCGACGGTAATTCTTTTTTAGTTGTTTTTTAATTTAACTAAAAGCCCCCTAGGATGTATATCAATAATAAATAAATAAAAAATAAATTAGAAAATGTACAGAAACAGAAAAAAATTATACAGAAAACATTACAAAATAAAAATGGGAAAAAATGCCTGCGTATAAAATTGTGTCGACGTTTAACTAAATTTTAAACAACAACTAAATTTTAGTGTTTAGTTAATTCTTAAGCAAAATTATTCTGCCACGAAACACTTCCTTGTGCACTCATAAAATATTCAGCGAACTGTTCTCTCACTTCCATGGCAGATTGAGGAGAAGGTCTTCCTATCATTTCTAAATTCATCATATTAGATCCAATTTCTCTTCGCCAAGATCCATCCACGATGTTGTGATCCAAATCTTCTGAATCAAAGGTATCACGTGGGGTGTAGAGTGATCTCGATTGCTTATTTCGCCTTAAAAAATTATGTAAATAAACACAGGCTAATACAACTACTTCAGCATTTTTAGGCCGGAGTGCAATAGTATTGCGAAACAAACGAAACACAACACACATGATACCGAATACATTTTCCACAATTCTCCTTGCTCGCGAATGCCTGTAGTTGAAAATGCGCTTCGTACTTCCTACTTCGTGGTTACCGGGATATGGCTTCATCATATGTTCAGACAGTGCAAATGCGCTGTCTCCCACTAATACGAAGGGCATGTTTGTTTCACCATGCGTCAATGGCTCCGGTTCTGGCCAATTGAGTCGGTTTTCAACCATGGCTTTATAAAAAGAAGTCTGTTGAAAAAGTCCGCTGTCAGATGACTTTCCTTTAGCACCACAATTAGCATATATAAAATTGTAATCAGCATCCACTATAGCCAAGAGCACAATGCTAAATTGATCTTTGTAATTATAAAAATCACTGCCGGTATTTTGAGGTGCTTGAATCAAGACGTGTTTCCCGTCTATGGCTCCAATACAATGTGGGAAGTTCCATAATATTTCATAATTGTGAGCCTTTTCCTTCCATTCATTTGCAGTTACTGGCACCTAAAAGCATCGAATTAGATTTTTTTTACCCTGAAGTCTTTTTACTTTTCAGACAATACGCTGTGATGTCAATGAACAGTTCTCCGAGTCTCCTAACATCATGAGTCCTGAAGCATACGATGTGGACCCGTTGGAATTTGAAGTTATGGAGACGCCGCCTACTAAATCTTCCAAAGCCTCAAAAAGGAGAATGTTTCAATATGATGAAAAATTAGAAGAGGCCTTTGAAATAATGCAGAATGCGAAAAAGAAAATGCTGGAGGAAAAACGGGACGAATTTACTGTGTATGGACAATATGTCGCCTCAGAGCTGCGCGAGGTGCAAGATGCACATTCTATCCTCCTAGCGAAATATTATATAAACAATATTTTAATTGAAGCACGCATGGGGAATTATAAAGAGTCTAACAAATCAAGTGTTTACGCCCAGGATAGTTCGAGTCCACTGCTAGTGGATGTTGAAATATTAGAAAATATAAACGTATCAATAGATTAATTGTTTTTTTTTGTTAAATCTTTATTTTAAATTGTAATTTTTTTAAGTTAATAAAATATATGTTTTAAATAAAATTATCCATGTAAATAATGCGCGAGGTGCAAGATGCACATTCTATCCTCCTAGCGAAATATTATATAAACAATATTTTAATTGAAGCAAGCATGGGGAATTATAAAGAGTGTAACGTATCAAGTGTTCACGCCCAGGATACTTGAGTCCACTGCAAGTGGATGTTGAAATATTAGAAAACATAAACGTATCAATAGATTAATTGTTTTTTTTGTTAAATCTTTATTTTAAATTGTAATTTTTTTAAGTTAATAAAATATATGTTTTAAATAAAATTTAATATTTATTATTAATTATCCATGTAAATAACTACATATCTTTTTTATGATGAAATTGATACTGCACCCACCTTTACATATATCTTCAAAGCATTTATCAGTTCCATACAAACTTCTGGTACTATTTTACTGATCAGTTGTTTTGAAACTCGAAAAGTGTATGACAAGGAAGCATAGGAATCTCCAGTCGACAAGTACCTCAATGTAATTGCAAGTCTAATATGAGGGCCAACAGCTTTCCGTAATATTGTGTCTTGCTTGGCAATAGAAGGCCCGATCATTTGTAATAAATTTTCGAAATCAGTTGTTGTCATTCGAGTGAAATTGACAAAAGATCCGTCAGACATTCGAAGATCGCATAGAATATCCGTCCTTCTTTCTCTTTGCAGTAAATAATTTCGCATCCACCACCTTTTCCTCCTCTTACGTTTCGATAAACTCATTAACATATATAAATAGGCAGCTGTTATCATAACCTCATCGGGAGACATTTCCGCGACGTGTGAAAAACGATAATTATTTACAAAAAGGATCTTGTTTTTAATGATATTCAATTTACTACAGTAAAACCTCGTTAATTTGAAATTGCGACCCAAAAAAATATTTCAAATTGCGCGGAACCCCGTTTTCGCTAAATGACAAAGTGTAAATGATACGCAAGTGTCATAACCTCATTAAATGACATTTCCGCGACAAGATATGCGAGTCCCGGTGTGTACACGTCAAATGGCCGCGTCATTGTCCCCGAAACATGAGCGTAGATGTTGATGCGACATGTCGAGCGGAATGTTTCGCGATTTGTCCCCTAGTGAATACATGGCTTAATAATCACGGAACATTATATAAGTATTATTTATTTATATATATATATGTTACAGTGAGTCTATATTTCTAGCGAGTCTATATTTTCACTGGCATTTTAGCGAAATTATATTAAAGGTCATTCTTATCATATTCAAGCAGATTTTCACCAATAGAAATTATTACAAACTAGTGAAAAATATTTTAACTGATATCTTACTTGTGAAATTATATTGGTTTCCGAACTGTCATTCAAATAAAATTTGACAGATCATGACAGATGTCTATTTCCGGATTGAGATTGAACTCTTAGAATAATAATTTAAGATTTAAGTTATTGCGTGAAAAAGGTTCTCACTGCTTAATAATTTATTCTGTGCATAAAAACATTATATATACAGGATATTATTAACCTGACCTAACCTAACCTCAAATACCTATATTTATACTAGTGAAAATATAGACACACTAGAAATAAAAATTTACTGTAACATATACATCATAAAATAAAAAGTCTGTCGAACGTGGGAAAATGTTCAAATATTTTGATAAAAATCGTTATTACTATTTTATGAGTGTGAGCTAAAAATAAGTACCTAAATACTTATTCTTTAAGAACCGGCATTTAAAAGTACCATCTTTTTTGACGGCTTACAGATAGTAATATCCTATTTTATTAAAAAAGAAAAATGAAAATTTATCAATATTACAAAAAATTATGGAAAACAATTTTTTAATTAGATTGACGATTAATACCTGTTTAGTAAGAAATATTGCACTTAAAATATTGTACGATACATGTATAAGCAAACCGAAAGGTCGGGTACTTACTACCTAGAAGAAACTTCAGCATGAAAGTTGAAAGTATTGCAAAAGTTATAAGTTACCACAGCCCCTTCTATAGCAGCTTGATTGCGAAAGTTTGAAAAATTTTACCGAGATAGTTTTGTGAAAAACAACAATACTGAAGAACCTTTAAGCGATCAACAAAGCTTGGGGTGGATATTGTTTTATAAAAAATATGACTTCTCGATAACCCTTGTTTATAGAATACACGAGTAATTGGATTAGACACATTCCAATATGATACTTTTTAATAATAAACGTTAATGGATTTCAAAAATGTAGTATTTTGAATATATAAAACTGGTCTAAAGAGGAACCAAAATTGAAATAATTTTCATGACTATTCTACTTTACACGATAATAATTCGAATGGCATATATATATGAAAAGAATATTGATTCAAGAACTCCAGTAAAAAAATAGAAATCTCCAACGGCGACATCTAAACTGGTTCATGGGGATGACACATATCAAACACAGATGGCATTAGTAAATGAAAATCACACATATGTGTAACGAGTTGAACAAAGGAAACATACGTAAAACTGTTATACAACAAAAAATTTATAGATATTGTTGGTGAGGCGGTTAGGTTATGGTTTAAATGGTGCGCTTTGAGCGTCCAACTATACGGAAACTTCCAAGGGGCAAGCAAGATGTCCAATACGTAGTGAAAGGCCCGTAACTGAGAAAACATGCAAGACACTTACCTCCTGGTTCTTCCGATTTATTGAACTGCGACCTGATGAACTGCGATGAGTGGACTGTAGATGCGGGTGGCCGTCTTCACCAATAATGTAAACAAATCCACTGCGAAGAACGGATTTGAAAAGGCGGTTTTAAGATCGAACGACAAATTGAGGTTATTGCGGAACGTGCGTAAAAATGTCACACGGCGGCGATGGCGATCGAGTATGTACTCACAGCGGCGGTCCAATATGTACTACTGCCGGCCCTGCTGGGTCTCGCGTCATTGGCGGAGACAGGTAACGCGGCTTGCCTAATTTCTCAATGAAAGGCGTTCGCTATATATTCCAAATATAGATATGGCCCGACCAATTGTAGTTAATCAATTTATATATTGTAAATCCAAAAAAAACAAGTAAACACAGAGAACATGATTATGTCTAATAATTAACAAGTATTTTTAGTATAAGAAACATGTATTTAAACTATGTTACGCTGATCCTTTCCTGACCCACGAAAATTACTCTTTCAGTGGAGAAATACATATCTATTACCTTAAATCTTTTTTATATAATATAAATCGATGTGTGTGGGAAAACTTATAAATAGTTCCCTATTCAGTTGCGAGATGTTCGCCGCAGGGTCATCACTGAGCCGTAAGAGCAATCCAACTCTGAGAATAATAATGATTAATTAAGCTGAGCGCCGCACGGTGAGGTGTGCCTGTAGAGGTACAAAATATGCGAAACGTCAGCGTATGAACATGCAGAAAACAGGAGTAATTGTCATCCACTCGACGCCAAACCGTATTATAAAGGAAAACTGTTCACTCGAGTACTACAGTATTGATGTACATAGGTTAATGATGATAAAAAAATGAATAATTTTACGGATATACACGAGAAATGTAATGCGTCAGACGCACTAAAAAAAGACTCGTCTTTTTGATATTCTTGAATAAAGACCTGAGAAGGATATTATATACAAGGTATAACAGAGCTAGTCCACAATACTTTACAGGTAGATTCCTGCATTGATTATGAGTCGAAAATGTTCAAGCAACCATGACCACATCAATATTTATGGAGATATGCGACATAAAAGTTGACATAAAAGTTGGCATTTTTTTTCAACATTTCATAACAATAACCTATATCGATTACGAACTTATTGAATTTGAAAGGTTTTTATCGTTTTGTTTGACTTGTATTAAAGGGAATGAATTTTTCACATTCGATATAAATTACTGTAATGATAGTTAAACGTTTTGTAAAAAAATAAATCAGAAATATAAAAAAAATGAAAAATTGATATTGCATAACTCTATAACGATTGATATTAGGTCATGGTTGCTTGAACATTTTTGACTCATAATCGAGGCAGGGATCCACCTGTAAAGTATTGTGAACTAGCTCCGTTACACCCTGTATATATACGGAGAAGAAAAGAATAAAGAAGAAATCATCAAAGGACGATACGAACACGTAGAACGTGTGACATCCAGGGACTGGCTACATGGATAAATTTAAAGCAAAACTCATATAATGAATGTCGTAAGAACGTGGAAGTGTACGTTCGATCGAAATATTACAATCGAAAAAAAATTATAAATAAAAAAAATTGTGTGATTTCGGTATATTTGTAGCTCACGGTTATTGGTACCATTGTAAGAATACATATATATCTATCTATACAACGACAAAATATGAATATGTGAAATGCTCCCCTTGGGCATCTGTATACTGACTACGTCGACGATCCCATTTCTTTTGATCCCATTGCAGGTCTGGAACATATTTTCCGGTACACTTCTCAATGCCTGTATCACTTTCTGTTTGATATATTATTTTATACGAGAAAATCTTCGTCCCTTCAGAGCAGCTTCTTATTTTGGAAATAGCCAAAATAAAAGGGAGCTATGTCACATGATCATGTAATTGGATCATTCAAGGTGAGCGCGGTGTAACTATTCTAATTTTCAAACACTATACGCAGATATCTGTTACCTTCTCATAGCATTCCACTTATAAATTGTACATGTATATGCTCGGCACGTATAATAGGGAAGAAAAAAATATTAATTCAGTTAAATTAATATCTTCGCTAGCCCGACCTATTCCGTGAATAAAAAACTTTTAAGTTTGTCCAAATGCGTCAAGCGCAATTCACATTTTATAAACCAAATTTAATTAACGTGAAATACTAAGTTTTTCCATCCACACATATACACATGTGTGGTGGTCAAAGACGCGTACATATACACTTGTAAGGAGGCACAGCATACGCCGACAATCAAGCACGGCAGGCTATCGCCCCCGACGCAAAGGTCGAAATCAGAACGCTGAATCCGTAAAACGGGCGACAATGTAAGCCGAACCAGTGACCGAGTATACAAGCGCGTATAGCAGAGGGCGTGAAAAGCGAGACAACTCACCTTGCTGACCAGACTAAATATTACTCACACGAGCGGCCGAGTAAGACGAAGTCCCAAGTCCTTTGTTCACGACAACAATAAAACGGTAGTCTCCAGAGCAGACTTTGTCACTTCCCCAGTGAACGGTTCGTATAGCGGAAGCCCTCGCCGTCATACTTTCGAACGTCACGCTTTCCCTTGTAACCTTTGTACCTACTGTATTCTTTACAACTTTTGCTTTTGCAATTCAATAAATTCTGTAAAACCATCGTGACTTTACATCATCAACATCGCTTCAACTCATCCTAAGCCGGAGGGCTCATCCACCTCCACACATGTTTGAAATCTATATATGGATGAGCGCTACCGTATCCGCGTGGTGAATTGCCGAAGATTTGCGAACAGCCAAGAATCAAGACACTTACTTGTAAGAAGTAATCCCAAGATTTGATTGACCTTAAACGCTTAAATCCGAGACAATGCTTATTGTCTTCGGTTTACGGAAACGAGGCCACCTGGTCGTGGAAAAAATCTCTAGAAACTAAGCAATATCCGTGAGACGATAATTCAGCGAAAACAGCGGCTGACTCATCGAATAAACCGAAGATGAATCGCGAGGCCGAACTAATTGCTTCCTACGGCAGATGTCATTGGCCTCCGACAGATTTTGGGGCCAGTTTTGTGAGAAACTCTTCAATAACGATGATTTTTCAGCGTCAATTTTTTGAAAAAACACATTACTTTAAGCTACATAATTATGAGATAAACTGTTAATTTTAATTAACTGAAAAATTTGTATAAACCACTTGAAGTAACTTTATATCTACCGGTTTCAATTTCACTGTATATTCGTCAGGTCGGATTATTATTTATTAAAATAAGTCAAAACAAGTCATCAAGTCAAAACAAGTTAATTTTTGAAGGGGGGCGTGGTTAGAGTTGTTGTGGGGGTGCGGAAAATTAAAGAACTGACGAAGAAACAGCGGTATTGAAACCTGAAAAGTTACTTTAAGTGGTTTATACAAAGTTTTTAGTAAATTAAAATTAATAATCTGTCCAACTACAAATTTAACGCTATGAACATAAAAAAATAAGATAAACTGTGATTATAATTGGTGTTTGATTGGTAATAACTGAGGTTTAACAATTAAAGGGGTGGTCTCAACTGCACGATTGCTCGCCTAGTTACGAATAGAAACCAATCATGGTTACAATTAGCGATGAGCATGTTACGGTGATTGTGTGATTGGAGGTGCTCGATTGTAATGATAATTGGTAATTGACATTTAATCATAATCAAAGTTCAATTGAGGTTTATCTCATCATTACTCTGGAAAAGTTCTTACGTAACGAGATAATCCGGAGCGAATAATAATACGTGCTGAAATTGGATGGATTGTTCTAGTGAATAGTGAATAAAGTGTTAAAGAGATTATAAAGTGAATATTTACGAGTGATAAATTTACGAAATAGTTAATTTAAAGAATAGAGTTACATTTAAAAGGTTAAGCGACTTTGTACGTTTGCTTCATTAATTAATCAAAAATCAATAAATCCATTATTAAATTCCAGCGTTTTCATTTATTCCTCCTGCAGCCACGACACGTCACAATATTTATTCATGTTCACCGACTTTTTATGTAATTCGTTTTTCACTATATTTGATCTCTGTAATAAGCTGCCTTGAAAAAACGATAAAATAACGGATGAAAGTAAATTGCGTACGAAATTCATCGACGGCCTTAAATAGGAAATGCTACGCTCTCTGCGCGTTTGAGAGATTGCCGGATTGCTGTCTAATCCCCGAAAGCTGCGATTATTCGTGAATTTAACCACATATGTTGATTTAATTATTTTATCAAAATTTACATACATAAATTTTGTTACGTAATCCTATTAAATTAGATGAAAATTTATGAGTACCGACTGCCGAAGTGGCGCGATATCCCGGAGCCGGCGTGCAATTAAGGAATGATGTCGGTTTGTTTACCAAAACAAAACACGAATAAACAAGTTAGGAATTTCAGTTGTTAAACTTATCATAAAAACCTCCACGAGGCTCGGACATGTGTGGTTCGCTCTTTCATACGAAATATGTCCCGGAGAGGGCCTGGACTATACAGTACAAAAATTTACAGAGATGTATTATGAACGGTTTTTTATAAACGGGGTTGGGTCGCAGAGGAAAAATGTTCCCACTCGCATAAGTTTAAGATACATTCGCACTGCTGTTAAAGTATTTATTCTTGCTTAATAAAATTCATAAATGGTGTACTTATTTTTTTAAGAATATGTTTTTCTAGTATTTATTTTTGCATAATTAAATCCCTTAGTAAAAAAAAGTAACCCATAAAAAACAAGTTTTTATTATACTTCCTTTCTTTGTAAAATATAACAACAATTTAAGACGAATTAAAACATATAACATAACACTAAACTTACAGTAATTTAATATATTTCTAAAATGTCAGATGTTTTGAGCTTTGATAAGACACTTCATGCTTTGATGATTAAATTCTAAAAACATTTGTCAGTCAATTTATCAAGTAACCGACGGAGTAATTCAAATTTAGAAAATATTTCGCGACGGGCCGCCGTAATTAAACTTTTCTAATGATTCCAATTTGAAAAAACCAATAAAATTTCTAAAAATCCGAAATTATACTACAATTATTATTTTTTTAACGGAAATTTGACAGATCTTCTTGATCGTTGCCACGAGTCTACTTGCCAAGTTTCAGCTCGATTGGATCACGGGAAAAGGGTCAAAAATCGATCCAAAATTTTTGTTGACGGCAAGCCGGCAAGCAAGCAAGCAGACGCCACGAGTTAATATAAAGGGAGTAAAAACAATAGGTTTTTTACGCTGACGCTATTTATGCAAAATGTTTAAAATATCGTTCCAAATCAAATCTCTTAAGTTAAAACGTAATTAACTGAGTACAAAGAAATTTTACTTTTTAAGAGTATGTAGTTTGACGTTTTAATAATTGTTTTAAAAACTACAAGCTTGTAATATTTTTTTCGTTAGTTCATGTTTATGTATTTTGATGATCTGTGGCCGAGAAGGTGTTTTCTGTAGATTAATAATAACAAATTAAATCATAAAAGGTTGGTCGAAATAAATATTTAAAAACAACAATTATCAAATGTTGCAAAAATTTAAGTGCCAAGATAAAAAAACAAGTGGGATCTCAGCCCACAGTGTGGCACACAGGAACGGATAACGTTAAGAGAAAAGTTTGTCTAAAGAAGCAAAACCTCTAGAATGGTGCGAAATTTACTCAGCTTATTCGCTTATTCCGTCCGAAATTTTACAGTCAATGTGACTATTTTTTAGCTAGCAACGTTATTTTCATTTCAAAGTACGATGATTTGAAATATACGAAAATTTCAACTGCCTTGTGTCAGATATTTTCTTTCTAGCAAGCCTCATTTTATATCAGTATTTCCCAGTGAAATATAAAGGTATATCATATGTACTTCATTTCACGTATTTGATAATTCAATTTAATAAATACAACATCTCAATTCTATGTCCTAGCCTTGTGGAAAGTTAAAAATAAGCTCTATTTAAAAATTACCAACATTATCAAAGAAATAAAATTTATATTTATTACACAATTAAAGACTTTAACGTGAGAAAAATTGAATTTATAGATTTTTAAGAAACGGTGTGTTTGATTATTTTCGAGGTAAACGTTCCACGTTCCAATATTCCAAAACATATGGCGACATGTAGGTATATAGAGATTGATTATAATAATCCACGATATTATTATGCATATGTTAATAGGTGAAATAGGATACAAGTGAAAGAATTCACATACTCGGGTAGTAAAATTTCCCAAGATGGCCGGCCGCTCAGAGGCAGACATCATAAGCAGAATGCAAGAGTCGCCTTCGAGAAAAAGTCCAAAATCCTTGAATCTCTCAACATAGATTTAAAGGTTAGGAAAAACATGATTAAAACTCTTCTCTGGAGTGTGCTGATGTATGGCAGCGAAACATGGACCATCGGCCAGAGCATGGCCGGGAGACTAGCGGCCTTTGAGATTTGGTGCTACAGGCGCATGGCGAGGATCCATTGATCAGAACATATCTGAAACGGCGAGGTATTGAGCAGGGTGGGCGAAAAGAGGCGGCTTCTTAACAGAATCGCCCAACAACGAGCAATTTGGATGGGCTATAATATAAGGCATCCGGGCCTGCTTTTTACCATCGTCGAGGGAAATGTTGAAGGCAACAATCGTAGAGGCCGCCAGAGATTAAGCTACGTAGACCAGATTATTGGAGATCGCTGTAGCACCTACCAAGAAATGAAGAGGCTGGCGGGTGACAGAGAAGAGTGGAGAAAGCGAGTGCTTGTTGCAAACCAATCCTAGGTTTGCAACCCAAAAAAAAATAGGTGTGCATATTACGACTATGAGGCATTTCATTTCTAAATTAGTACATGACCGTCCTTTCAGTATCAGAGACAAACGTGCATCGGGGAAAGTTGCATCTCAGTCACACCAAGGAGGTGCATGGGAATTGTCATTTTTTTTTCAAAAAATTTCCTGTAAAATAACTTTTTTTATGTATGTACTCTACTCAAGTGCCCATAAAAAAATATATATTAATTATTACTTGCTTGTAAAAAATCACCCAACTTCTATTTAAATTCAGGCTCCCAGGGTGGTGTAAACCCCTTAAATAATTATAGTAAATATGTCTATTTTTTTAACATCTCTATATTACCAACCCATATAGTAAATTATACTTTTTAAGTAATGCCACGCCAGGTTCCAATTGAAAAACCGTTCCAAAGTGACCGAACACCGTGTATAACGGGTATCTTTATTGCACTTACAATTAGTACGAAATAATTACATAAATGTTTAATTGTATTTGGACAGCTATCAAAAATAAAGTTATTACAAACGATTCTTACATTAATTGCTGACAAATGGGGTAGAAGTGAGGAAAATTAAACAAAATATTAATTTTCTCGAATAATTTTCATTTCCGTGATTTATCGCAACTCCGTGTACCTACGTCGTTAAATATTAAATTAAATGAATAAACATATTGTTAGAAGATAGAATTACTACAAGCGTGAACAATATTATTATAGAGACCATAATAAAAATTAGAAATCATTATTTTGTTTGCAGTAATTCGAAATATAATAAAGGAGAAATTATAAAAGTCTCACAGAGACGAAGCTATTTATATAGGAGAAAAGTAGATGGAAGTCTCTATTACGATGGCTCAGGGCTTACAACCTGTATGAGCTGATACAAGTGATCAATTATTAATTTATCACAAGTGATCACACATTATCAAATATTTTTTAAAGTTAAATATGTCTCGAATCAAGAACATTTCATATATTGCACTGGTCTCTGCTGGAGACATCTGTTGTTATTTTTTTTTGATAAGTTATATATGAAAAGTGGATGGAAGTCTCTTATACGATGGCATACATCCTGATGATATGAGCTGGCTAATTGATCACTGTACACAATGTACATAACGTTCACCAATTCCGTCATAAGAACATCTGCACATTATCAATTTTTTTAAAGTTCTGTCTATATGTTTCGAATCAAGAACATTTCATTTATTGCACTAGTCTCATTCACTTTTCTCATATATAATGTATATGAGAATATAAAAATAATAAAAAAGATAATTATTTAAAATGCTTCGTTTCATAGATACGAAGTTATTTATATAATTTTCATATATAAATAGCTTCGTCTCTGCGAGACTTATATAATTAATACCTAATTAATTAATCATCCCTCTGGGGATCCAATCCAGAAACTGTGTTCTTAGATCATATTTTCATATAAAAATAATAATTTTTAACATTTTTTAAAATTATTTCTTTCAACTCCTTTTTAGATGATGTACTTGAAAATTTTGAAAATATTCAAAATATTCTTAAGCGTATTTTACTTATACATGTTACCTATATGTTTTGGTGATCTGAGGTATGTTCACTAAAATAATTAATAAAAAAAATATTTTTCGGTTCCAAAGCTACAAACCGAAGCGTTCGCGAGAAGACGAGGTCGACTGTGAACATGTTTAGGCAACAGTTAGATGTGAGGACATAGGGGTGGTTTCCCTATAGCCCCTCCCCTGCAGCGAAATGGCGTACGGTAAACAAGTGAACAGCGCTGGGTACCGGAGCTGGCAGTCAATAAAACAGTTGGGCGAAGTGAGTTTGATCAATTGATTACTCCATAATCGAGCGGAAAGACAGGCTTTTGCAATGAAGCACCGAGCAGCTCACGAGCGACCCCGCTTGCCCACGGAATGCGAGCACTCCAGATAAAACCTCCCGTTTCTGAGATACTTATTAAGTAAATGCTAAAAATAACTTTACGGCAAGCAATGTACCGTTCATTTAACGTATTATTCCGAGTCGTTAAAAGTAGCTGTGCAGATCTTAATATATGTACAGTTGAGATAAATGTTTATTTATTTGCAATATCGTAAATTACGATACGAATAATATTATAATAATGAAATATTCTCGAGAGCCGGGTGTCTTGAAAACGAAACATGAAGATTATTTTCAAACCGCTTGCGCAGATAGTGAATACTGCTAGTTAGTCGCGGGACGTGGCTTCAGGAGGCAAATGAAAACACTAAAAAAAACTATTTGAAGTTATATCGCTGGACACAAATAAAATCGGTGCACTGGCACTGTTTCAATTTACGCACTAATTTTTTTATAGTCGCACTAATTTACGCTGTTTTATAGCTTGCTTTCGAGAAAATTCGGTTCAATTTTCGCACGTTATTTACGATACTCACTTGGCGGTAAGTACTCGCCCGATATTTTTCTTACAATGCCCACGCTACGATTTTATCGCTGGAATGTCGTTCACGTAAAACGTCAAAACAATCAACCCGCCCTGCTCTGTCTTCGCCTTTTATACAAAACGCCTTGGTTTTACATTTTTTTATTTTATACATTCCTAGTATTTTCTCGATTTCCACTTCCAGTGTTTTCGAGATCATCCCAGTTTCCAGAGTTTTATAGGGCGTTCCAGAGTGTTATGTAGTGTTCGAGAGATTTCGACTGTGGGAAATTACTTCTGTTTACTCTAACATCTCGCGACAATATATTTAATTTTTTTGAGGTATTATTATTTCAGAGACTTTCAAATAATAATTTATATTTTTAAATTGTTCAATCTCTTTTTCTTTTGTTTCACGTGTATTTTATATTTAATTTAATATTATAATTTGTATTGTTATATGGCGGACAAGATTTATTATTTTTTTTATATTATGATCATTATTATTTTTGTAAATATTTAAAATGAAAAAATCTTGAATTAGAATTTATTTGATATATACTGGCAAGGTACATACATATATTTGGGGTATAATTATATTACGCATTGGTGCAGTCCTTCTTACAGTATGGTATTTTTGGGTGTGGGGGAGGGGGGGCTTGTAAGTCCACCGTGCAGCTATTAATCATTATACAAAAAATAATTATTAAAACGATTCTCAAAAAACCTTATGACTATCCTACTGTAAATATATTTCAATAATTTAATGTACCATCACTCACAAAAATATACAAAACAAACTCCTTATGCCAAATTTACAAAGATTATTTTATAAACAAATCGCACCCCTTAAACTGTATAAGTAATAGACATAGAACAAAGGGACAAATAAAGATACAAACCTTAAGAACCACCATGGCGCAACATTATTATACATGCTTGGGAGTTAAATGGTACAATACATTGTTGTCGCAAAACAAATTCCAAGAAAGGAACATTCCAAAATACGAACAGTTTAAGAAAGAAGTCAAATCCTTGATTTTGGACAACGATATATTGTAACATTGCCCACATGTCTCAAATGGTTTCTGTATAAAAAAAATTACTACTTCTAAATGGTTTCTGCTTTTATACTCTAATTTGGCTTGAAAATACTCCTCCCATAAGCTCGAGCTTTGTCTCATATTATGGGGAGTATAATGTCTTTAAAATGTTATAACATAGAATTAATTTATTATAAATAACATTATTATGTATCTACTGTATAAATAAGAATACAATAAATTAAATAAAAGCAAAGGCAGGAGTATCCAAAAAATAAAAAAATGTTTTAAATGCAATCATCGAGGATTACTGATTACTGGTTGTACTATCAGTCAGACATTTTATTTCCAAGCCATACTTACATGGTTTGTTCTATTGTTATTTCTTCCATCTACACCGGCCTCTAAACGATACCAACATTTCATCAATTGTTGTATTCACTCCAATTTTATAATATTTTTGGCAATTGGCGATAAATTCAACAAATATGCCAAAAATGGAGTGAAATGAGAATTACTAAAAAGTCATGTCACCTATAAATTTTAAGACTACGTTTCCTATAAAATCTCAAATTCCGTAGATTACAAATAAGTAATCCTCGGTAACTGCATAAATTTTTTGGATATTGCTGTCCTTGCTTTTATACCCCACATATTATAAGGTACAGTATTGGAGAAAATTAAAAAAAAAAATTACCGCGACATGTCAATTACTGTGAAGCTGTTCCGCAGTGATTGAGATGCAACATTCTCCACGTGCATGTTCATCCGAGACAGAAAAGGAGGTCATGTAGATATTTATTAAGAAATTAAATATCTATGATGTAGCATACGGATTTTTCAATTCGACAAGTCATTTGTTAATCTTTTATCAAAAAAAATCTTTTTTTTTCCCGTTTGCTAATCAATATTGGCAAACGTTTACATTTCATGGCGATAAATATTCAATCAGCGAAAACAATACCACTGCATATTTCTGTAATCATAATTGAATTTTCAGAATCAACAACTGTGCAGCTTTCAAGGCTGATAATATCGCATAAATCTGAACCACGTGTGACCTCGTTAGACCTTGCAGCTGGCTCCAGTAAGCGTCGACACGGAAGATAATCGCAGTTAGATTGCGGACAATTTACGTAACACAACAACAGTACAAAATGACATAGTACAAAATCGTACTAAATCCAAAAAGGCATTTAGCTCAGTGCCGACTCGAAATATCATCAAGCGTGCATCAGCTGGATCATTATGCGTACGCAATACAATAGACAACGAATGAAAGTTCGCTCCGTGTTCAACTCTGCACTGTGTCTTACGCTACTTTTGAGACAAGTATCCGTATACATGCACTAATTACTATTAACAGTGTACACGAATGAAGGCTTTGATCTCTTGTCTCAGTACGTATCCGTTGAATTTTATAAGTTACGCGATGAAGAGTCTTGTTGTATTTTTTTGGTAATTGTCAAAAAAATTCCTTTGGTTTATTATGTATCGAGAACACTTTATTTATTCGGTTTTAGTATTATATTTAAACTTGAAATTGTATTTGCTACTAAAACTTAATTTGGTGTATTACCTGCCAAGAATATTTTATTTATTTGGTATTAGGTAGTACTATAATTTAAACTTCCAATTGTAATTACTGCCTCTAAGGCTGGACATTAACTGCAAATGCATATTTCGGCATTTTATTCGAAAATATGGGTTTTTATTATCCATTTATATCAGAATTTGTATGCTAGAATACTATTTTTGAACGATAACTTATGTAGATAGAATCTTTATTCTGTTAAATTATTAAATTTGCAAGAAATTTTTACGTTTTTTGGTGATTTTAAGACGCATTTTATTCATATACTAAGATGCATTTAAACAATAATCTTTCAAGCTAAGGGAGGAGACAAATTATTAATCATTTAATTTTTTTTTACTGTTTAATTATATATATATTATATATATAATATATATTATATATATATATATAGATATATATACTTATAATATATATATATATATATATATATATATTTAATATCTGATGACATGTAATTCATATATCCTTTAGATGCATATTGTACCTACTATTTTAATACTCGTAAGATAACACTTCCCATAAAATATTATTTATAACCTTTTTGACTGTCCTCATCTTACTGGTCAGCAACCCGGATAGTTTGCCACCGGTTAAAATACCATCACAGCATTAAGTATAGTGAGGGAGACTTGGTTACCACCACAGTGAATATACAATTTGATAGGTAAGATTTGCTCTATCCTAATGTGAAATAAGTTGGCAATCTGACAATGTGAACACAACATTATTAATAATTCGTATTAATATGAGCGTACAAAGTCGTGTAAATGTTTGAGTTTGAAAACACGCCAAATGATAGGCAATTTGGCTAGTAATCTAACGTAATGGATCGAAAAAGGTAAGGCAAAATCGAGCTGCTGAGCTCGCCGACCTCGGCGGTTTGGACTTAGAACACAGCATTTGGCTCAGTAGACAATTACGACTTTTGGAACTGTACCACAGCCACTGTACCAATTCCTTATTTCCAGTAAACAAAATAGCCTAGACCTGGACGATTAACGAGAAAGAGAGAGTTGGACAGATATGTGGTGTTGGAGAAGGATGGAAAGACTAAGCTGAGTCGAGTGAATTACGAGATTGCTGGACATTTAGTAATTTAAAAATATTAATAAATTATATATGTTTTTTATTGTTTCATAGTTAAATGTATAGAACTCCATAATCACACATGTGGAAATAAAAACATTTATTTTTTTACATGTTCAAGTATGAGACCCTTTTTGCCTTATGAAAATTATAAATCTCTGAGATTGATCTACAGGTGAATATTGATTGAGATTCTGATACTCTAAAAACTTGAGTAGTAAAATATGAAATTATAATTAAACTCACGTAGAGATAAAAAGTAAATGTTATTCACCCAATTATTGAATTAATGATCTTCTTGAAAAGTTTTTACAACGTTAACCCTAAATCCATCAAAAATATCCTGAAATTTATTTGTACTGGTAGTTTCTCATAAATTAATAAATTCAGAGAAAAAATTAGGGGTCATGGAATCCAAAGATTTAAAGAAAAACAACGGCAAAAATGATCACTTTGATATACATAAATCATGTGAGGTAAGGCGAAGGAAGCAATATACAAAAAAAACAATAATGCAGTCATCAAGGATTACTAATTTATAATGCATTGAATTCGATATTTTATAGGAAACAGCCTATAAATTTATATACATAAAATGTAGAATTTAGTACATTTTAAATTAGTAATCCTCGGTGACTGCATTTAACATTTTTTAAATTTTTTGGACATTGCTGCATTTGCTCTTATACTTCGCATATAAAAAGTTCACAATTTGTGCCATCTAACCCGGACAAAATTGCGTAACAAAGACACCGCAAAGATGAATTTATTATAGATGAGAGAAACTGGCGGCGCGGCTAATTTCGAAAGTAAAATCGTATCAAGACGCGGAAGAAACGGACCCGCGGTGTTCTGAACTGAATCTGCATAGGTAGGTACCTTTGTGACCGCGGACCGTGCGCCGTTTCGGAACATTTGCAAACGTGAACGGCGTCGCTCGGGAGCGTCAGACCCCGGACCAGTTCCACGTCAATCGGATCGTGCCGCAAGCATCACGGACTCCTCCGGTGCACCGCGCACTCAAATGCACGGATAAAGTGCATTTCCAGCCGGCATCTATTCGGGCTGGCGGGGGCAGGAACGCCGCTAAATTAGATGGCGACCAGTGGCGCTGCTTTTTACAGCGCCTTTGGGGCCTCGACGTGGAGCGGGATCACGAACGGTATTCAGAACGATCGAAGACCAGCTACGGGGACTGGTTTTCTTCAAGCTGAATTTAGAGAGTTAATAAGGAATAATTTAAAAAAATAACAATCCTACAAAATGAAGCACTAAGAATTATACTAAAAAACTTACCCATAAAAACCAAGTTTTCATTACACTCCCTTTCTCATTGAAACAGGTTTCGCGCCTACTGAACGCGTAGGGCTCATTATTCATTTGTATGGATTCTAATTTGTAATTTAGTTAGTTTCAGCTCGATTGGATCACGGGAAAACGATTAAAAATCGATCCAAAGTTTTTTCGGCAGACTACAGACAAGCAGACGCTACGAGTTAAAAGAAAGGGAGTAAAAAGAAATCGATAAACAAGAATCAAAGTGACGCTAGAAAGTTTACAATGACGTTTATACAAATAATTCAATTTAATGTACTATCATTTTTTTTAAATATAGCTTAGCACAAACACAGGCATGATATGCCCATAATTTTTTTGCATGGTTGTATAACATAATATCATAAAAATAATATCATATTATGATAAATTATTATATTACAAAAGGTGTAATCACACAAGGAAGTTATTTTATCTTTTGCATCAACGATCATGTTGTCAATTAGAATAAATTGTTATTTTTGAATTTTGATTTATAATCTGAAAATATGTCTACATTGCTTTATGAATTCTCTTCCTCTTTTCATGTTCCATAATATCCACCGCAGAACTCTGGGTGTCCATCTCTCTTTTCCTTATCTGGCAGCATGCCCTACCCATTGCCATTTAAATTTAGCATAACGATCTACCACCTCGACAATAAGTAATTACACGGGCATAAATAAATACGTAACGTCTATTTTTGAGTATCGGGGTAGCAACCACCCAATAAAATCTTGTATATTTTTGAGTACGTATTGGGGTAACAATCACCAAATAACAATATTGATTTTTTTTATTTTTTTTATTTTTTTTTTTTTATTTTTTTTTAGCGAAATTTAAAATAAATTAAATTTTAATAAATATTATTATTAAGTTCTACGGGTTAAGTATTTTTATGTGTTACAGCTGTTTCGGCTTGTAAGGCCATTATCAAACAGTAGATATACCACGTACAAACGACTTATTTATACAATTTTAAGTTACCCCTTCCCATTTAGAGTAATTAGATATTTGTGGTGAAGCCCTGTAGTAATGTACGTTCTTTCCCGGGCACTTATCATTAAAGGTGCCTAGGTTAACGTTATGCTTAATTATCCAAATTCCCCGTTTTCTGCAAGTGTTATTTATAAATATTATTTTAATTTATGTCCTTGATTATTGGTTTTTTAAAAATTTAGAAGTGGAGAGAAGATCATTTTTTGTTGATTATTTAAAAGTTTAATGGATCCTTTTTATATTTATTTATTTCTAGTTGCTCAAGTAAATTCATCCTAATACCTTTTGTTTCTATATGTAAAGGTTTTGGTTCGTTATCATCTTGCGGGACGTGGTTTTCATTTAATAAATGGGCCGCAAATTTTGACTCTAAATTTTTATTTTTATAGCAGCGCATGTGTTCCGCGAATCTAGTTAAAAAAGACCTTCCCGTTTGTCCTATATATGTGGCATTGCAATCTTTATGATTACATGTTAATTTGTATATGCCACTGTTTTCTAATTTAGGTGTTTTGCTTTTAGAGTTTTTAAGGTTTGTTCCTATATTGTTATTGGTTCTAAAGGCTATTTTTAAATCACACTTTTTAATTTCATTAGCTATTTTTACTGAAGTTGGGCCGAAAAATTCTATGCATGCGTATTTATTATTATTATTTTTCTGATTAGGGTATATGAGATTAATTTTATTTTTGTATTTTTTGTTTCTTATCATTTTCTCTATGTCACTTATTCTATAGCCGTTATTAGTTGCAATTTTTTTGATAATTTCTATTTCGTCTGTATATGCTTTTTTACTTAGGGGAATACTGACGAGTCTATGCACCATAGAGTGGTAAGCGGATAATTTATGCGACCATGGGTGTGCTGATTTTACATTAATTGTTGTATCAGTGAACGTTGGTTTCCTAAATATTTCGAAAGTATGTTTATTATTGTATTTACCGATTGTTAGATCTAGAAAATTTATTTTAGATTCAATAATAATATTAATAATAATATTTATTAAAATTTAATTTATTTTAAATTTCGCTAAAAATAAATATGGAGTTCTACAAATTAAACACAAAAACCATAAATAAACAATATTGATATTTTCATAATAGGTCGGTACATTTCATCTCCGATTACCTCGAACGCTACTACCTGTTTGCGCTGTTTATTAACGATATATTTTAAATGTACCGTGTTTGTGAACGCACTGTAGCAAATTTACTGTTGAGGTCTAAAATGAACATTGCATGTTAACGTAAGATGCATACTAGCACACACTACTTAGGGAATACCGCAAATCTCTCGCTGAGCACGTTTTAAGCTCCATGTCTGATATTCGCTCGGTCGCGGTATTTTGTGAAAAAAAAAAACGGTAAACGAGCGTTAACAAATAAAAAAACAAAGAGTTTAATTTAAAGTTTTTTTCCACTGTTGAGTAATAATATGTAAGCCTTAGCGCTTTCAACAGAGACACCATCATCTTCAAAGGTTTTTGAACAAGTCGACGTTGAAGTTGAGTTTTGAACATTTGAACAAGTTCTAATGTTGCCTCTGAAGATGATAGGTGCCTCCATTGAAAGCGCATAGGCTTATATATTATTACTCAACAGTGGATCAAAAATTATTGTTTAAATTAAATTGTTTTAATAATGAACTTCTACTCTGTGAACAAACAACGTTAAATTTAATTAAATAGAAAAAAATCGTGACGTTAAAATATTTTAATGAAAATAAAATCATGATGAAATATTTAAAATCTTTAAATAAATATAATACATGTATTTAATGTTCTTTGTTTTTGTTATTGTTGTTAGGTATATTAGTTTGTTGTTATTGTTAGGTTTTCATAAAACGGAGACCTTAGTTAGTTTGGAGTTCTTAGGTTGGGCACATAAGATGAGACCATCAGACTACACAGTGAAGCAGGCAATGTCTACGGAGCTTTATCGACAGTCATCAGAGGAAGACCAAAAAACTTATGTATGACTCGATGCTCCAAAATATTACGGCATGGATGAAAGCGATACCCAGAACCGAAGAAGATACAGCCTGAGAACAAGAAGAGCCGACCCCAACAATCTACCTAGGCGATGAGTTGGGATAGTGCAATGAAGAATAAACATTTAATGTTCTTAGGTTTTCATGGCCACTCAGAATCTTCGTGTTTTTACGACCTTTCTGGCCAATGTTTCGGATCCCGTTGCAGGGTCCATCAGCCCTGATGATGGACCTTGCAATGGGATCTGAAACGTGGGCCAGAAAGGTTGTAAAACTCGGCATAACACCCCAAAAGACACAAACGACAAATTATATCTGTGATAGTACAAGTACACATATTAGCAGTATAATAATGTTATATAAGAATACTTCACAAGACCACACAGAAGTGACATGCTACATTATCTTCACATGACAACCTGATACTATCGTTGTTTAAGTCTGTACAAACATACCGTCAGGTCAAGTGCCTTTTCAAAAGCATTGTGTAAATGCACATTTCTTAAGGCTTGTGTCCCGATGGACCTGGGCAAATACTAAACTTTTTTGTCTCTGAATCTTCAATTTATTTTCCAAACAAGTGAATAATCTCCTGCAATATATCTAGATGAGAGTTATGCCTACTAGGAATACTTCAAAGATATCTTACCCAGTAAATTAATCAGAGTTGTAGAATATTTTAATTAAATTGTTAATGAAGACCAATAAAATAAATAATGTTTTAAATTTTTTTAAATGGAGATTTCGTACATAGAATAAATATCACATCAATATTCTTACCATTTTCAAACTAAAATAAATGTATACAGAGTTAATTGGAAAAAAATTAATAACCTCGCAGGATTATATGCCTTGATTATGAATCGAAAATGTTCAAGCAGCCATGACCTAATTAATATCAATATTATGCAATATCTAAGTTTGCATTTTTTTTCAATATTTCTGATTTATGTTTTACAAAACGTTGAACTATTATTACAATATCTTACATCGATTACAAAAAATGTATTCGTTTCAATACAAGTTATATAAAATTGGGATGTTTTTCAATTGAAATTGGAAGGTTTTTATTATTTATGTAATGAATTTTTCATATACGTTACTGTTATGGTAGTCCAACGTTTTACAGAAAAAAGTCAGAAATATTGAGAAAAAAATGCAAACTTTGATCTCCATAACTACTGATATTAGATCATGGCTGCATGAATATTTTAGACTCTTAATTAAAGCAGGAATATAGTCCTGCGAGGTTAATAATGATTTCCAAATAATCCTGTATATTCAGTATGTATTCAACCCTGATGAAGGCTCAGCTCTGAGCCAAAATTATTTGGTATTTATTCTCTAAAGTGGTGTCAAACAGCGTTATTTTATTTTAAATATATCATGTCTCACCACAATGTGTTTGCTTCGCGGGAAAGTTTAAAATAAATGCTTGTGCTATGTGAAATATGGTAGTCTCAATGAACGAGACTCGAACCCTCGAGCACAAGATCACTAAGCGAGCGTCTTAACCACAAGATTGCTTACTAGACAAGCTACTCCTACACAATTTAAATGAATAAGTAGAATTCCACGCTATCTAAATAAATTAATTAATTATAAAACGCGATAAACTCACATTTAATTTTTATAAAATCATGGGCGTGAATTAATATTTTGCAAACGCAAGACCCTTTTGTTCGAAAAAATATTCGTAAATTTGAAAATAAAAGAAATTTATATTTTGCACGCAGACACCAACAAAGGAAAGAACAAAAAAATGTTAATCATATTGTCAATTAGTGACTAAATCTTAAACAATAGCCAACGTTCCCGGAAGTGTCTATAGACGGTGAAATGAAAATAAAATAATTTATGGGAGACACAAAACACTGGATCGATACTGGAATCCCGAATACTGAAATTATAAATGTTTTATTTAAATTCGGAAAAAATGTAAAAAAATGAATGCGGGTAAATTTAGTATTCAGAATGTTTTTATTTGTTCCAAAAATAAATTGTAAATGTACGATACAGAAGATATTCATATAGATGAAAGTAGTAAATGAAGAATGCTGGAGATGGGTGTAGGCATATAAGTTAATGTAGAAGTAATAAATTAGGGGTATAGAAACAAAATCCCCACTATGCGATTGCTGAAAATATTTGGTAATGTGATTTACCAAATGTTTATCTGATAAGTGGTGACAGTTTTACAATTGATAACCGTTATTGAATATATATTTTGTAGATGAATGTAAAAGTTAATAAATTTTCAAATATCCGCTCTGGCTATGAAATAAAATCAATTACAAATCTGTTTTCATTTTTAAATTTCGTCGATTGCTTCGCGGTGGTATTGTTTCTATACAAACTTAAATGTAAAAAACGTACGAATGTTTGCAGATAACAAACGAATGATAAAAGTACTATAGTTTTACAGTTCGCCCGCAAATGAGATGCATTTCGCTGAATCGCTTAGAAATTGATGTAAAGTACGCTAAGTGGACTCTTTTCTGGTCGGGAAAACGTCAGACTCCACTGTACCAAAGCGATTGCAATAAATGGGTACAACAAGACGAGTTGTAGGGAGATACGGGAAACTAAAAGAAATCAAATTAGCCACAAATACGCGTACGCATGCAACTGCTGTTTTGTATTATGTTCTAGCAGAATACCCGGCATTGCCTGGGTATTCCATAGCAGGCATACAAACAATTCATGTTATGTGTAGGTTATACTGACACGGGATACACGACTTTACGGACTTACATTTCTTATTATAGTTTAGCCACCGTGTCGTACAATAATGTGTAGCACGCGCGACTTTATTCCGACGTGCGCTTAATAGTGTAGCATCAGTGCTCAGTAGGGATGGGTCGTCGACGTATTTACCGTCGACGAAACGAGACCGTCCACGTCCATCCATCGACGAGACGATCAACTAATTGACGCGTCAACTTCGTTACAGGGACGTCGCGGACGTTCTATCTAAACATAGGGACGATGGTCAACTGTCTACGGTTCGACGCGACGCTGCTCGACGGCTCAATCGTTGGCTTTTTTATTACGTTAATTTTTAAAATTTAAAGAAGTTCGTAGGAATATAGTTTCGGGGATAGTAAAACCGCTACTTGTACTCATATGTAAAAAGTAATATTTTATTATTTATTTGTTTACGCACATTATAGTCTTTTACATATTGTTTTATATACTTCTTTCTATATATAATAAAGAAAGAAGTAGGTATACACAACAATATCAGATGTAAGCAGTAAAATATTAGTTCAATAAAAAATAAAATAATTTAACAGAATTGTTTTATTTTATACAGCGCAAAATTGGGAATTCACCGAAACGTTAATAAAAAATCGTGAATCGTCGAAAAAAAAATAGATAATAGCTTATTAAGCCTATCTCGCCCTACGCATGCATTCAAATTTCAAGTCTCTGTCACTTAATTTCAAGTCTCTGTCAAGTCTCAATAGTTCATGTACACAGATCTGCACTCTATGATCTACAAGTCGACAGCGAGAGATGAGAGAGAAATAAACGGAGACGTTTTGTCTTGCTCTCGCTCGTTGCTTTGTATTACGTTGAATCTTGAATCGTCCACCGACCACGGCGTCCGCCATCCACCGTCTACGAATTCAACTAGTCCATGCGATGAACGTAAACCGTCGACGTGTCGATGCAACGTTAACGGTTGATTTCAACTAGTCCGTCCATTCAACGCCCATCCCTAGTGCTCAGCCATCTGATGTTTGTACCGTGATGATATATAAAACTTAAAACATTCCAAGAATCACTCTGTGCGTTAGTCCAGTACTCAGTTTTCAGTACAACTAATTGACAGACGATATCCTTTGTATTTTGATATAAACGAGTACCTACAATGTATGTGGATATTGCTAGTGGTCAGGGGCGTGCAGTGAGAACAAGAAGCATATATTTTCCTAAGCAAATATTTTGAAAAGAAACCGAAATAAGAGATATATCTCGTAATATTCCTATCACAATAATTAAAATATAATTCAGATTTTAATATTCTTCCAGATAAATGTTTAATTTCGATTTTTTCCAAATATATGTTTAAACAAAAGTCACGCTTCTGGTTCTCACTGCACGTCCCTGCTAGTTAGTAGAGTTTTTTTTAAAATATTTATTTATGTGATCAGCGTTTGCGTACATTGTATTTTCGTATGCAAATAAAGAAAGTGAGGTTTTATGAGCGTCTTATAAACATGGAACAAAGTCGAATTTTTTAGATAATAATTTATGACGCAGTAGCAAAACCTTCGAAAAAAAATCCGTGTCTCTCTTAAATAAATAAAAATCCTACGTAGCACAAAAGCCTGAGCCAACAAATCGATTATATGATAATAGGCTATTTATTTATAATGCTTTGTGTTTAATCGGTAATGTTGTATTTATGTTGATTGGCAGATATTCTGTACGACGTATCGTTTCGTAAATACGCAAAAAGCAGGCGCGTATAAAGTAAACATATATATTTTTTAAAAACAGCGAAATGGAAAATTTATGTGAAAAAATATTATGATATATTAAAATCTGAATAATATGATTATAATTATGATAGAAAAACTGCGAGGTATATATTTTAATTCGATTTTTTTTCAAAATATATGCTTACATGAAAGTCATTCTTCAATGTTCTCATTGCACGCCTCTGATATAAAGTATATACAAACTTACATATATGTACATGTATATGGAAGTTGTATTTATATTATGGGTCATATTAAATATTTGTTGATTATTACCCTAAAACTCAAAAGGTATAGATTTACGACAGTAATTAATTTACAATTACGACTTTGGTAATTTGAGATGAGACCTTTGGAAAGTAGTCGTGAATCTACATGGTCTAATTAGTGGATAAGTTGGCCTTAATTTGATATAAGAGATCAAGTATCAAATTAAAGTCAATATTTTCTTCACAATGATAGAAGATTTTGAAAGATGTCTTGTAGTGTCTCTATTTTTGAGTGTTTTTTTTTTTTTTTTTAAATAGAGATGTGAACACGGAATACGTGTCACATCAATATTCTTACTATTTTCAAACTAAGCTAAACGCTTGTGCTATGAAAATAGGACTAACTTGCTAGTCTGAAGTGAGGTTCGAACCCGCAACCTTTGGATCACGAGGCCAGTGTCCTAACCACAAGACCAACAAGCTACTCCAAGTCAAGTGTTGGGTGACAATTACCAAATAACAATCTTGTTATTTTCAGAATACGGCCGAATATTTTTTAAAGAGAGACTTAAAACGATTGAATGGTTTCCCTGCATAATAAATGTCAGAATGGAAATTGACCAAGTAAAATGATTACTGTGTGAAAAGGGAAAATCTATGTATTAAGTTGAGTTAAAATCTATGCATCAGTTGACCTTATATATTTAATTTTTCTATTTAATTTTAAGTTATTTATTCAACAAATAAACTCAAAAGTTTTTGTAATAAACCGATGTATCTTAAAACCGATATGTCTTAAAACTTTCAGGAGCAGTCTCAAGCCCTTGGACACGTTAAAACATTTAAGTGTGAATGATGGAATTGTAGAAGTTGTGTGTGATTTAATAAAACTACACAACATATGTATATATCGAAAAAGTTGTGAGTTGCTCTTTTTACAAGCTTTTATTCAACCCTCTTTGTGGGTTTTTTGTTTGTTGTGGTGGAATCTTATAATTGATTTTTCTGTTCGAAGAATATTTTTTCTTCTTCTGTATGAAGGCTTGAACTTTGTTTGATTTTTCACCAACTTCCCGACTATCTAGGAGCTCTGAAACTTTCAACATTTACGTAAAGTGGATGACTGACTGACTATACATTCATAAATCATTTTCGACATAATTTGGTCATTGTTTCAATTAAAATTAATCATTTTCCATTATTATTCAATATCAAAAATATCGTAGCTACGAGATTTATCAATATAAATTTGAAAAAAATGTTCCGATTTCAAATTTATTAATGTTGGTCGACAGGTTCAACTTTGATATAAGACGTCAGAACAAAATGTACTCGTAATATTATTATTTAATATAGTAACTAAGAAGGATGGTTTAATCAATTGAAATTTTTATAGCAAAAAAATACGATAAAAAAAATGTTTTAAACTTTATAAAAACTTGTTTAATATTTGGATGCCTATGAAATCGATACCGAATGTATGCGAAGGAAGCATGTCTTCAAAAAATTTTTTTATTTACCCGTTAAATTAATCAGCACTACTAAATTCATTTAACCCTATTTGAATCCCCGAATATTTACTAGGTAAAGAAAGTATAATAACATGGTCAACCTTATTCTTCGGTCGAATTTAGACTTCTTAAATATTCAAATATTCGCACTTGCTGAAGTGAGAAGAAGTAAAAGTAAGTAGAACCAACGCATAATTAAGAAACTTGAAAATTGATTTGAATTAATCTTAATAAAGTTGTTTCATCGTAATAACACTAGCAATTCAAATTCATGCAAATTGTGAAAAAAATACGAACCACACGAGAGAAAATATTTTTTCATTTCGATATAATCCGTAGATTTAGGTACTCGTTTATAGATTAATTATGATTGTTACAAAAATTGATGATGTGTGTAAAAAAATGGTGGCCCCTTGAGGGATATAATTGAGATTATAAGAATTTTTCGAGGGGCATTTTCTCGGAGCACGCAACCATTTTGTCCGACATCGCGGATTCCAATAACGAGAACCATCATTGTCATCATTGAAAGATTACTAGTATATATTCTTCAGATTGGACTTAAATACGTGGATTGTATTTCAGTTATTGATGAATTATTGAAGGAATCAGATAACTAACTGTAATTTAAAAATGTTATTTATTATACTTTATACTTTTCTAAGCTTGTGCTATTGCTGTATACATGGTTTACACTATTTATTTTTTTATATTATACTTTTTTTAAGCTTCTGCTATTGCTATATACTAACATTCTTCTTTAAATTATATTTATCTTTTTGTATTGTGCTACTGCTGTGTATTTGCTATTTACTTTATATTATTCTTTTTTCTTGTTTGTATTTCTTAGGCATTCACCATGTAACAATTTCAAGACATTCTGTTTGAAGTATTAATTCATTTAATGAACACTTTAACTTATTTATGTAAAAGTCCTGAAGGGCGCTAATAAATAAATAAAAATTACCATCATCATCATCATCCATGACACATAAAAAAAGCCTTAAACTCAAAAGAGAAATTGCGGAAATTATTTTAAATATCTATTTGTAATATACCAATATCAACAAGATTAAATAAAATAAAATTCACAAGGTAGGTATTTTTGTGCTGTACACGATTTTAACGTAACAAAACATTGCAAAAATAAAAAATACACGAATGCCGGAGGATTATAATTTGTTGATTAATAACACAATGCAAAACAACAATTCAGATCGAAAGCACTAACCTGTCAACATCGTTGCTCCGAATGTAGCCTTTGTGAATATCCAAAACGCAAACGGAAACCTAAGCACACAACAACAAACCGAAACGCAAACACAGCACTAAACTAGGATCACAATAACTCAACTCTTTGGATCTGGTAAAACCAAAACGCGGATGAGGAAAAGATAAAAATAACTTCATATTAGTATTTATATTTAACAGATTGAAAAACCGGAAAAAAAAATTGTTGATAGAAAAGCTTGGTGAAGAACTGTAAAACTGCTCGTAATAAACAGACATTGAAGAATAATCTGATAATATAGCCTATAGGTATTGATTGTATTTACGTTAGTTAATCGAAACTTAAATATAATAGCCTATAGCTTTGTATTTAAGTTTCGATTAACTGTTCAGATGTGAATAAAATTTGATAAAAAGAGATTAAATTGATCGTAAGCAAAATAATTTATTGAAAATTTTTTGAAAAATTGAGAAATGCGAGCAACTTATAAATAATTGTTCTTACTAGAGTAACTGAATCAAGAGATTAACGGAGAATTTACGGTTTACACCAAAACTTTGTACTACATGCACTGAGTTATTTTGTCACTACTATATTTTCGAGAAGAGCAGTCCCTCTCATCATCGGTTGACATTAATAACTAACGCGCCGGGAAGAAATTAATAATTTTACAGAAAATATTACAAACATAAATTTGGCCAAAAAAACGCTAATAGATAACATCACGTTCACAACACTTCATCCCTACAATCCATATTCCCATTAACTACAGAAAAAATCCCTGTACCAGAATAGATTGAAAATACACTGTATTGAGATTACTTGTATGTTGAGAGGGACAGTACTTTTAGAAGATATCTTTCTCTCAATCGGCAGTCTAATGGTTAAGCATTGTGGTTCATTTTCTGCTTCTAATTTTCACTAATTTTGATCCTGGGCTTCGTTTACAGCGAAGAGTGGCGAGGCTTCGGCTTGGACTGTCCATCTTATTGGAGATCAAACTTTCGCCTTTTGTTCTTTACGTTCTCCGTCATAAATTTCTCCAAGTATCTCCCTTGAAAATGAAAGAATTCCTTTCCTGCATGTCGTGGAAGTCTCTTTTAAGCAGAAAGTTCACAACAAAAGGAGGATAGTGTGTACTGGAAACTATAGTAGTAACAAAATACGAGTAATTGAATGTGAAAATAATCACGAAGCACCACAAAGTAACTGCCACATCGATACGATAATCATTAAACCGATTCGCACGTTGTACCTATTACAACAGCGGGCGTTGCGGACGACCAGCATTAACTCCGCCAGAACCGCAACTGGATTGAGTGCAGAACGCGGACGGAAAAACAGGTCTGGCCGTGGGTAAAGCGATAACTTGTTCACTGAGCACGCTCAAATGCACCTCGGCTTGTAAATAATAAATACGGCACGGAGACGTGCCCGCACCGGCGCGCGCGCCAGCCGTGTGATAACGATGCGGGGAGAGGAAGCCGCGGTACGATAGGACACGCAGAGATGCAGCCCGCATATTGCTCTCAGGGCAGGCTGAGATAGAGAAAGAATTCGGTCGGCACGTTTGCTGCTGATTACCGTATCTATACGGTAAAGAAACGTGGGTACTGTTGTACAAAGATTCATTCTTACAAAATTTATTATTTTGACGTATAACCAGGTTGAGTGTGCACGATCTGGTTCGCCATAAATGGGGGCGTGCAGTGAGAACATTGAGGCATGACTTTTGTCTAAGCGTATATTTTCAAAAATAGTCGAAAAAGATATATCTCGTAATATTCCTAACACAATAGTAAACAATGACCATAATATCCATATTTAAATATTTCATAATATTCTGTTTGATAACAAATGTTTAATATCGATATTTTTCCCCAAAATACTTATTACATAAACGATTGTACATGTGAAGCAGAAGAATAATACACAGAAAAACATAAAATAAAATTAAAAAAACTTTTAAGTAACTAATAGCCAATAAAGAAAAATACATCCCATAAAAACTAAAATACTGAAGGTGTTATGAAATATAAGTATATACAATTTGAAAAATATTAAAACAATTATGAAAGTAATTAATTCCTATTCTAAAATAATAAAAATAGTACTAGAATAATAATTGAAGAATATAAAATAAGTATGGTTTGATATGGTGCTTCGAGTTCCTGTTATAAAACAGTTACGGCTATTGTCACACATATCTATAATTCTGTGCTATTCTGAAAATAGCAACATTGGGATGTGAGATCTTTATCCCATCTTGACAGATATGTATTATAACATTGTATTGCCGCCAATTTCGATGTTTTAAGTTTGACATGTTTAAAATTAATGAATTCAATCATTTAGAAAGCTTTAAAACGTAAGAAAACGTTTAAGTTATTCACAATTACGAATAATGAGCCTCCTAATTGATTGAATTCAATAATTTCAAACCTATCAAACATAAAACGCCAATGAAACGGCGTCACAATGTTATACAATAACTGTTAAGATACCGAAATAGCAACATTGCTTACTTCAGAATACGGATGACTACTCTGCATCTGGTGTCATTCTTTAATGGAGAAGTTTCATGATGAATAATATTATATTTAAATTAATTGAATTAAAATATGGATCAAAACTACTAAACCAGTGGAAAAAAAATTAAATCCGTCAATAAGTGACTGAGAAATAGATTTATAATCAATTAATACATGAGACTTACATATAACGTCGATATATTCACGGAAATATACAAGGCCGCTATAGCGTAAATTGGATAACGCGCCTGCCCCGGGTAGGAGGAGACCCGTGGTTCGAATCCCGGTAGCAACCAAATATTTTCTTGTGGATTTGATTTTTCAGTATGTCTTTCTAATTGATTAATTAATTTGGAGAAATAGATTATTTAAGTTTACGTATTTTGCCTTGCCTCGCCTATGACGTCATTTGATCTAGTCGAGATCCTCGCAGTACTTGGTACTAAGCGAACACGAGTCGCGTCGTCTAGGTCCAGTGCCGTCATTCGCTGCATGTAACGAAATAATTTTTTTGAAACGCATCTTTAAAGTCCCATAACTTTTTAATTTGTATAGATATTTTAATGATTTTTTCACATTTTTATTTCATGTTACCTTAATTTTTTTACTGAACTGATACTGATATATAAAAAAAATTAAAGTAAAATTTATTTACAATAATGACAGTAAACCTGAATTTCGCACGTTTTTATCAAAAGAATTTTCGGATACTGCTTCTGACAAGTTGGTTCATATAACAGATAAGGTTTTATCAAAACAATGTACATGGATAGGGATATCTATCATGTATATACATGTGTCTATTAAAAAGAAACAACGGGCAATTATACTGCTTACTCACGACATTTGACAGTACTTAAAAACATGAATAAAACGATGCACGAATACCTCAGTAGTAGTAGTGAATACAATATTCATAGAATTTTCGGCAACACTTGAGAATATTTTGGACATGTATTCGTACCGAAGAAGACTTGGAAGAGTGTCACGACGGTAGATGAATGCCTTGTCAGAAGGACCCTGGAATGAGCTGTGAATGTGATTCAGTATCGAGACGTGTCTTATCTGATTGAGGCCACTCTATGTTAATACTGAGATGAAGGAAGGAAGAATATTAATCAAACGAAAAACCTTTCTTAAAATTAATGAAACAAAATAATGGAAGTTATTCAAGATTAAAATGAGCTATATCAAGATACTCAAACGATAATAAAAATAAATTTCTGAAAAATTCTTGTCACAATAAGCGTCACAACTTTACTGATAAAAATTAAGGTCATAAATTAAATAAAAAAATACAAACCCAAGTTCTAATATTTTTGTAAGGTCACATTAATAACATTTAAAGTAATGATATCATTAAGAAGACGAATTATTTTTGTTTTCTTTTTAATGCCTGAATTTACTTATTTCTCTTCTTTGGTGTAATATGATGTGAGGCCCCTTTGCCCTCATAATAGTCTGCCATGTATTTTCCTAGCCCTCACCGGAGACCTCTATCATCCCTAGAGACGCGCATAGCTCGCTGCACGCTTTACAGGATAAATCATCTTTTCACGACCATTAAGAACAATCGTAAATCAAAAAGTGGGCATATGAAATATTAATGGCTGTAGGTTAGGTACTCACGGAAAATACTTGATTCAAATGACAGACCCAGCCTAGAAGTCCATCGATTCATGCCAACGAAAGTTTATCAGCCATATAGACGATATTCCTGTGAGGTTATATAATATAACGCTCGGCTTGGGTGAGGAGTGACGTACAAGTAGCTGGATGTGTTATTATAGAGCGGGGAAACTTTCTGACAAGGCTCTTCCGAGAGAGCGCGGGAAGAAGTGAAATTGAAACACCAGGAGCTAATACATATTGACGGGTCTGTAGAAGTTCAGATAATTCAATAAAGAGAGAAGGTATTTTTACCGATACTGTAAAATATAAAAGGCGAAGAATGAACAAAGCAGCGGGAATTATTTACGGGGCTGGACTAGACAAAATGAACAATGTATTTAATTAAGATAAGATTGTCACAACACCAATCTTTCCAATTTTTATGTGTAGATCTTAGACGTGAATTCTGAGCAAATAAAAGCGCTGTAATGTTAGACGTGCGCTTCTAGTGGCTTATGCTGTAAGTACAGTAAATGTTGAATAACGACCACCTTTTACAACTGAGCACCGTGGAGGGTCTGGTACTACAAGAAAGAATTGGGGATCTAATAATGGAAGCTGTCAGGAAGTAGCAGATCAGAGTACATGGCAGGATAGTTTGGGCTACGGTGTTGTTATCATTGTCATGGCAACCAAGAATACTCTACCAAAAGCATAAAGAAGAAGAATATTTAATTTAAATATTTTAGTGTTCTCTAAACTCACAATTTTATTTTTATTTTTATTATTAATTATTTTAATTATTATCTGGTTAATTCATTTTAAGAGAAATGTGATGTTATAATTTCTATAAACTGACAATTTTCTTTTTTTTATTACTTTTTTATTATCTGTTTAATTTACATTAAGAGAAATGTGAAGCTATAATTTCTATAGTCACAATTTTCTTGAAATATAGATATTTAATTATTATTTGATATGTATTAATTCGAATTCTGATTATTTTCCTTAATATTGAAGTACTACTTTACGTACTCTCTTTATATTTGTACAAATGGAATTATTGTTCCTTATTTATAAATTTTGTTAATATGTGTTTATTAATAATGTGTAATTTTAAACATTCACAATATTTTCTTGATATTAATTAACAACAAAATTGTTACCTTGAAAAATAATGATGTAAAACTTTGTTAATCCTAAGTTGTTTTTATCTGTTACATTTTTGTTATGTTGATTGGTTTCTAAATGAGAGAAATGTGAAAATATATTTCGTTAATATCCTCACAATTTTCATTTCTTTATATTAGGTCCTTACATATGAAATTGGCGTTTTGCCGTACTGGAAAATTTGAACTCAAATATCTTCCCTTTGGTTAGGAATTCCAAATCCAAATTTATACAGCTATTTACTCATGTATTTGTGTTTTGAAAATTATAATTCATTTGTTTTTTCCTCAATTATTTTTTTCTTTGCGTCACTCAGTTTACAAAATGAAAAACTTGAAATATCGCGTTATTTACGAGTATAAGTTCCACCGTGGCACCAGTGCAGCAGAAACGGCTCGAAGGATTAATGATGTGTATGGCGACGGTGCCACAAAAGAAAACACAGTGCGTTTTTGGTTCCAACGTTTTCGTTCTGGAAATTTCGACCTGCAGAACAAGCCCCGTGGACGGCCGGAGACCAAAGTTGATAATGAAGAATTGAAGGCTATTGTGGAAGTGGATCCATCGCAAACCACATCCGAGTTAGCTGCAGGCTGCGGTGTTAGTGATAAAACTGTTTTAATCCACTTGAAGCAAATTGGTAAGGTGAAAAAGCTTGAAAGGTGGGTACCTCACGAATTGAGTGAAGCAAATCAACAAACGCGCGTTGACTGTTGTGTTGCATTACTCAATACAATAATGAAGGGATTTTAAATCGAATCATTACCTGTGATGAAAAGTGGATCCTGTACGATAATCGGAAGCGCTCATCGCAATGGCTGAACCCTGCCGAACCAGCCAAACCATGCCCCAAGCGAAAATTGACTCCAAAAAGTTACTTGTGAGCGTTTGGTGGACTAGTGCTGGTGTCGTTCACTACAGCTTTCTTAAATCTGGCCAGACGATTACGGCAGATGTCTATTGTCATCAACTGCAAACCATGATGGAAAAGCTAGCTGCTAAACAACCGAGGCTGGTTAATCGCTCTAGGCCACTGCTGCTTCATGATAACGCTAGACCACACACTGCACAACAGATGGCTACCAAATTAGAGGAGCTTCAATTGGAATGTCTAAGACATCCACCGTACTCTCCGGACCTTGCCCCTACAGATTACAATTTTTTTCGAAATTTGGATAACTTCTTGCAAAGAAAAAAATTCAACTCCGATGGGGCAGTCCAAACCGCCTTCAAAGATTTTATTGATTCCCGTCCGAATGGTTATTTTAGTAAAGGGATCGATGAACAAACTATGAGATGGCAAAAGTGCATAGATAGCAATGGTACATACTTTGATTAAATAAATATATTATAATAAAAAAAAAATCGGCTTTATGTTCCTCCCATACTAAACTCCAATTTCATATGTAAGGACCTAATATTAAAATATTACTTAAATTAATTGAAATGCTTCATGGTTTCGTTTTTAATTTTGTTAATATTTATTTATAATTTGTACCTATGTGTTTTCAAATTTAAATGTTCTATCATTTTTAATCTGTTATTAAAATATGAGTGTAAGAGATGTAAACGTATCATTTATATTGTTCATCAAAGTACTAGATAAATATTCATAAAATTATTAATATTCTAATTATTGTTCATTAATGTTATTTATTTCTGTATTTTTAATTAATTGTATATATTTTGTACTGGCTAATAACATCTAATTGGTGAAGACCAAAATAAAGAGAAAAAAAAAATCTTTTAGTGCAAAAATACGCGAAAATGATATCTTTTATTTCGAATATATAAATATTGTAAGTCATCACAAATAATAGAAAGTATTGAACAAGTTAAGCATTTTAGAAATCAATATTTACACAGTATTCAAATGCAATTTACGATTGAACGAAGTGGAATTCAAATATAAAAACAATACAACAAATAATGTTAAAATCTCAATTGCTGCGTATATCAATTAAGGCAGGTTAAAGATCTGGATGATTCATGCTTCATAACATTACAAAATATTTTTGAAATGATGATGACATTCAAAATCAATATAATTGTTCCACGAGATGATATTTATTGTTTTTTTAATCGTTATTTTTATAATATAACATCATATAAACAACAATTATAAATGTATTGTTTTGATTAATTTCATTAATTCAACGGACTTCATTCAAATTTCAGGTGATTGAATTGAATTAAATCATCAACCACAATTATTAATCAACCAATATAATCAGTAGTTAGAATGCATCAGTAGTATTACATTTGAAAATTTTCATCAAAGTAACTTGAATTCGCAATTAAAATAAATCAATCAAGCGTTGAAACACGTGGGAAATAATATGAAACCCGTCTGAAATAATGCAACATTAAAATAATACACATAAATATATGAAAACCTAACCTGACGGGGCGTGCACTTAATGTAATCAAAAAACTTACGCGTAAACATAATTGCTGCAAAATAACTCTAAATTACATATTTATTTGATAAAATATGCGAAAATAATTCAAAGTTAGCACGGACAGAACCATGTAGCGGAAGAATGTTCGGGCAGTGCAATTTGCTTATTTAGAAATTCAATTAAAAAAGTAATGCAGACCTATATTCATTTTTGAACAGCATCAAGTATAATATTTCAATTTTATGTTTTATACAGTTCAAAAGACGATATCAGGCAGATGGTTTCCGTCCAATATTCTCAATACACTGCGTCAATCGAACTCGGAAGTTTCGTTCAATTTTTTCCAACACATCGACGAGTATGTTGGCGACAGCTTGCACAGGCTTGGCGCAGGCGACACCTGCAAAATCACGAATGTGATTTTGCAGGTGAGCCAAAGTGCTAGGACGATCGTTGTAAACAAGTGGTTTTAGATAGCCACATAAAAAATAGCCGTAGGGGCTATATCAGGTGCCTATGCAAGCCAGTGCAGGTCGCCCTTCAAGGAGATGAGATGAGATTGAGCGACCGTTAGAAAAGTATGCCTCGAAACAAGCGCTTCACCTTCGTCCGCTCCATGATGCTAACTAAATCAAAAACCAAGCGGATAATGATGGGTCCGCTCTGTACTCACTACTACAATGTAGTACTACATTACATTGAAGTGTACACTTCACACATTTTGAAGTGTAGTGCACACTACAAACTACACATACTTCAAAGTTATTGAAAGTACATAATAAATCAAATAGTACACTTCATTTCAAAGCGAACACTACAAAGTAGGTACACACACTTCAAAGTTAATGAAAGTAAAAGTGCACACTTCAAATAGTACATTTACAATGTGAAAATCAAAAATTTTGGGAAGTCGATGTAGATAAATGAAGAAATCTTCGGAAACTGAAACACCCCCCCCCCCATGGTTTTGAAAATTTTCTAGTAGTACACATTTCAAGAAGCACTTCTTGTAGGGCATTACAATTTCGTAGTACTACAATTAGTTCACTTCATGTAGTTTTTACAACAAATGTAGTGTACACTTTGAAGTCTTCAAACTGGTGAACAACGCGTGTGTGTTGTAGTCTTCAATTTGAAATGTAGTTTTTCCCTTCGCTACAAGCGGAGCTACAACTTCACGTCCCGCCCTCTCAAATGAGCCTACCCCCACTCTTCTCGAAGCAATTATCGCCTTAGGGCACCCAATTCAAATAAGCAAATTGCTCTGCCCCACCCTGTAAAAATGACCAATAATGCTGTGCATATGATTCGCTTAAGTTTTGGATAATGTATCGCAAATACAAATTAGATACTTAGCCTATCAAGCTCGCACCGCGAACCGTTCTAAATATACGGCTTCGCTCAACCATACGTGCGCATCCATTACATTATAAATGTGGTATTATTTTGATGGTTTAATTAAAAACAAGAATCTATTTACACACGATCCAATTTTTTTGAAAGATTTTTTTTTAACTTCGAACTCATGAGATATGATTAATTCACTTCAAGTTGTAATACGGATACGGATTGAAACGTAAATTCTGAATAACGTAGTTTTGTGTTAACAAGTTATTTTTTTCAAAATAGTTTACCTGTACAATTTTCTGCGAATAATAAATAGTACATAGTTGGAATACTTCAACTATGTATTTCGAACGAGAGGATCTTTGAGACCCGTTCTTTTGGTGATCCTCTGAATGAACGAGCCTTATCCGTGTCTATACTGAAACTTGTGAAACCTGAACCGTTTTATTTACTCCCAGTACATAGTTCACACATCAGTTAGGGCTGTGCAAAGATCTATAAAACTCCACCACCAGAACGCCCCGGGATACGAACGATTCTTCCGGGGCAGTATTATTTGTTGAAGAACATAGACGGACTTTCGCCATAAAAAAAGTACTTTCACGAAGGCGACGGCTATTTAAACTTTGAAAGGGCGCAAAAAAGGCTTTATAAATTTTTTAACCCAGTCTATTCTAATGGACAGAATTAATTGACACCTGTATAAATTGTTCGCCATTGCTTACAGAGAAAATATATAATAAGTTAAGAGGATATTTTCGGGTAATTTATTTATCTTTAAGATAAAATGCCAAAAATATATGTATAATGTAAAAAAATTCGAGGGAGAAAATGGAATATGTGACAGCCACAAAACTTTTACGCGGTGTGATAAAAAAATACGCCGAATTTTGAATTTCACAGGTTGTTAATTTTTTTGTTGTGTTTGTACACTTGTCCCTGACGTATCTTGACATTGGATGATTAGTTTATTGTTGGCTGTCGAAAACGTTACACGTGTTTTGGTGTTTTCGGAGAATTTTTACTAATGGAAAAAATGGAACAAAAATTTCCAAATTGCTGGCCGAAAACGACATCTTTATGGGGCGCATATATGTATATTCGGTTTAGGATTCTGCAAAATGTGTCCAAGACATGACGACAGTAACTACGAATTTTGTGAAATCTGCAAAAAATCGATTTTTGCAGATTTCACAGAATATAAGATAGTTTAAGTTGGCAAAACAGAAATAGAATTATTTCAGATTCAACAGTATATTTCTGTAGGGAGCGTCGATGTAAAGGAACGTGGCTAACTAAACATTTTTCTACTTTTCGAGTATTGTACCCTATTTTACTGTCTTGCGTTTGGTTCGCTAGTCTGAGAGTATTGTTGGCGCAAGTTAGTGAGATAATCCAGCTTTATTAAAGTCTCGTCTACTTGAATGGTTTATACCACAGTTAGGTGAACACTTTTTAACATTAATTTTATAGTGAGTCCATGAGGCATGAGGCCCACAGCGCTGCATCGATTTTATAGTGTTTGTACAGGAATGAGACTTTAATCTCTCGTTTCAGAGATTGTTCAGTAATGATTATAAAAACAACATATTTTTATCGCATCAACTGGTCGAATTCTAAGCAAATCCACAGCGTGACGAAAACAGTACATACATATACATAAACGGTACATACAAATAAAAAAGTCTTTAGACCATTATAGATTACAAGGTGAGTCCAGTGCCCGTGTATCTCTCCCTCTTGAAACTCTTTCTCATTTTCATTCAGAACTATTTTCGCGGAGAAAACTCTATATTATTTTCCACCCTATACGTTACATTCTAATCTTGACATTCCACTTCATATAATAGGCAGTAAAAAAGATTGTAATGAAAACAATTTATGACTAAAGTTTTCGGAAATAACCTAAGTTATTTATTCTCCCGAGAGAATTGAGAGAATTTTAACGTACTTAATCTAGATGTTTTCACCGAAGGCACGTACATGGCATTAACGTATTCCGATAAGGCCGTAATAAATTTTAATCGAAACTATTTCTGTGTGTGGGGTGGTCTCGATGCAAAAAAAGGGCGGGGGAAAGCGCGGAAGGTGTCCTCCGCTGAAGGTGCCATCTGTCAGAGGTAATGTGACAGTCTGACGTGTCTCACAACACTAAACTAGAGTGCTACATATACATGGGCATCCGAGGAGTGTTGCGATAGGTAAATACCTACACCACACCCACATTCTGCTGGTACATAACGTGCACTCAACACTGTAAATGGCGTGCGCAATTTTAGAATCCTTCAAAATTTATTTCCGTCTGTAACATGAATATGCATCTATTTTCATTAGGTAATTTAACTATCTACAAGTTTATGGAATACGCGATATGTAGACGATGTAAGTGTTTTAAAAAGAGTTATAGACAGATGTACAAGGGCAAGTCATAAATTCGGCTGTATTCTGAAAATGACAAGATTTTTATTCGGTGATCCTTAATTTCTTAACCTAACACTCAAGAATAGAGAAAAGTAAAAACACCTGTTAAAAGTCAACATTTCTATAACATTCATCAAAAACTTATATTTTAGACATAACTCCGGATTGCAATGACTGTTTTGCGTGATAATATAAATATCGCTTCGACATCAAATAAACAAAAAATTTTAAGAACCCCCCGACATCGTGAAGGTCCGACATCACAATACATGTATATCTAACAAAACAGGAAAAGAAACGTGTGTTAAAAGAACAAACAAGGAAAGTTGATATAATTGATACCGATTGGGCACCTCTAAAACGACAAACGCAGTCGTGCAGTGATACCCAGAGGATTCAAGAACCTGACACTTGGGTGCTTAATAGTGGTGTTACTAGGAGTTTCAAATGGTTACGTGAAATTTATAGATGGTGCTCTTGTAACGCCAAGTTCTTAAACTGTGTATTATATTTATGTATACGTGTGAACTATCTATAGATTAAAGAAAGCACCGAAGTTGCGACGCGAGAGTCAACAGCAGATCTGTGTCGAGAAACCCACTCCGCGCTGTTCCACTTCAAACTTCACAACAGCATGTTACAAGACTAAGCGCCTGTCTTTTCCAGATATTAAACAAATGTCTTGACGCGTATATCGCGTGATAGACATAAACGAGTACATGTTATTATTTTTATATAAAGCTTTATGATAATGCTGCGAAGGTAACGCATGATATTTTTACTTATGTATTTTTTAATTTATATAAAAATGGATCTGGACTTGCATAGAAGCGCAGAATATGTTTAAAATGTCGTAATATTAGACCTTAGCCGTATGTATGTATTAGGTCCATACATATGAAATTGACGTTTTGCCATACTGGCAAATTTGATCTCAAATATCTTCTCTTTGGTTAGGAATTCCAAATCCAAATTTATACAGTTATTTACTCATGTATTTGTGTTTTGAAAATTATAATTCATTTGTTTTTTTCTCAATTGTTTTTTTCTTTGCGTCACTCAGTTTACAAAATGAAAAACTTGAAATATCGCGTTATTTACGAGTACGAGTTCCACCGTGGCACCAGTGCTGCAGAAACGGCTCGAAGGATTAATGATGTGTATGGCGACGGTGCCGCAAAAGAAAACACAGTGCGTTTTTGGTTCCAACGTTTTCGTTCTGGAAATTTCGACCTGCAGAACAAGCCCCGTGGACGGCCGGAGACCAAAGTTGATAATGAAGAATTGAAGGCTATTGTGGAAGCGGATCCATCGCAAACCACATCCGAGTTAGCTGCAGGCTGCGGTGTTAGTGATAAAACTATTTTAATCCACTTGAAGCAAATTGGTAAGGTGAAAAAGCTTGAAAGGTGGGTACCTCACGAATTGAGTGAAGCAAATCAACAAACGCGCGTTGACTGCTGCGTTGCATTACTCAACCGGCACAATAATGAAGGGATTTTAAATCGAATCATTACCTGTGATGAAAAGTGGATCCTGTACGATAATCGGAAGCGCTCATCGCAATGGCTGAACCCTGCCGAACCAGCCAAACCATGCTCCAAGCGAAAATTGACTCCAAAAAAGTTACTTGTGAGCGTTTGGTGGACTAGTGCTGGTGTCGTTCACTACAGCTTTCTTAAATCTGGCCAGACGATTACGGCAGATGTCTATTGTCAGCAACTGCAAACCATGATGGAAAAGCTAGCTGCTAAACAACCGAGGCTGGTTAATCGCTCTAGGCCACTGCTGCTTCATGATAACGCTAGACCACACACTGCACAACAGACGGCTACCAAATTAGAGGAGCTTCAATTGGAATGTCTAAGACATCCACCGTACTCTCCGGACCTTGCCCCAACAGATTACCATTTTTTTAGAAATTTGGATAACTTCTTGCAAAGGAAAAAATTCAACTCCGATGGGGCAGTTCAAACCGCCTTCAAAGATTTTATTGATTCCCGTCCGAATGGTTTTTTTAGTAAAGGGATCGATGAACTACCTATGAGATGGCAAAAGTGCATAGATAGCAATGGTACATACTTTGATTAAATAAATATATTATAATAAAAAAAATCGGCTTTATGTTCCTCCAATACTAAACCTCAATTTCATATGTAAAGACCTAATATAATATATAGATGCTAATATTTCACTACGTACTGCCAAGGACACACGGAATAATATTTTTTTAAATATATTAACGCCCTACAGGGCATTTACAAACAAATAGGTAAAGTGTACATTTATATAATGGATAGTTTAAAGAAAAAAAAAGAATAACATATAAAAATAAAAATGACATAAAGTTAATTAATTAAATATATATTTGTTCAGGTATTACAATAAGATAGAACCTGTGGCCAATTACAAAAAAACCCGAATGTTACAGAAGTACAATACATGTGTAGGTTTAGTGCTCGCTTGTGAGTGGAAATGTGTCACCTCGCAAGATAACCCCTGACAAAGTTAGTAAACTGATCAAAGCTCAAGCAAAAAAATGTCGAGATATGCAAAATCAATGTTACAGGTATCAAGAATACGGAAATTGAGTTTTTTCCATACATTGTTCACCAATGACGCAAGTGAAAAGAACATTACTCTGCTTTCACTACAAACATCACAAGTACAATTGAAGTAAATTTAATATTCACATGCATTCAACAGTATGTAGTAACACTGTGTATGTTAATGCATTTTTTTTAAATAAAAAGTCGTACGAATTTGATCAATGAATAATTTAGAGTTACACCTGTATATTAGTGAAGATGTCAAAATCATGAAGTCAAGCACTGCTCTCTCCATGTTACAATCACTACCAGGGATTGAGTATCCGAGGATATTGTGAATCTGTTTTTTTTCTGAAAATATTGTCAATTTGAATTTTTGTGATTTTGTGCAAATACAGATAACCGCGACCACGTGTGCTGTTTTGCACCAATATAATAAAATAAATAAATAAATCAAATTCATACCAGTTAGGTTAGTTAGCAATTTATCTGCTCAAAAATGAATCCTTTATTCAATTGCATTAAGCATGAATTAATTGATTATGATGTACGTTGTCTTTATTGTCAGTAGGTAAAATTACCAAAATAACGTATCAAATCTGATGGAATCATGTTTCTTATTTGAAGTTAGTTTTCACAGGACAGTGTATTGACCACCACTACATTCATTTATATACGGTATTGATATATAGGTATTAGATTAAAACTGTCAACAATAACGTTTTTCGATACTCACATTAGGAGTACAATATATTTGATTAGGTAAATGTAAGAATCACTAAAACAGATTATATTAAATTTAACGTTAAAACTTTCTTATTAAAATATAAGTGCAAACATGATATACTGGAAAAGTATTGTGTATTATGTATTATAGGGTCGTAGTTGTAAATAAACTTTGGATGAAATTTATAGCTTTATACGATAACCAAAGACATATCCCGAAAAAACTGAGCATGTACACGACATAACGTGTTCACCAACGAAAAGAATGGGGAACATGACGCGAGCACTTAAGGGGTTAAGCTTTAACTAATACGTGTGGAGTCGGACGGCGCCTGGATTCGACGAGTATTAATGGGGCGCCACATATCATTGGCAGCCAAATATCCACTCTAGCGTCGGTACACACGAGTACGGGTATTGTAAAATGTAATGGCACACACTTAACCCAGTTATGACAAATCTTATTTGAAAAGGGTTTTGTTCTTGCCATCGCGGACTATCAAATGATGAGATGACAGTTATGAAGGGGGGTACGGAACAAAAACAAACAGATCATATTAGTAATCCCTGAGTTTGCGTAGTCATTTATATACAATTTTCACACTTTAGGCAATTTAAGTTATTAAAACTAAAATATAATTGCATTACTGTTAGACATGGCATAAAACTATGTAAAAAATATTGATTATTTTATTTGTATATACCTACTTTAATAATATATTAATGAATATATAATATAATATATATTTATTAATATATTAATAAATAATCAATATTTTTTAAAAATGACAATCTACAATGTTGTTCAATCAATTGAAAAAATAAAACTATGTATACTTGAGTTGAAATATATATTAAACTACTCGATTTTCGGAAGTGACAGGACCTTTAATCCTTATAATTGTGGCATTTCATCCTTATACTCAGATAGAGTAAATAGTTTTATTCCATTCATTTTGAAGTATATGAACATATTTGTAATATATTTTTGTATTTTAAATAAAAAATAAAATAATATTTTAAATACAAATAATTTTGGTATTAAATTTGATAATTTTGTATAGTTAGAAATAAGTAAAGCGTATAAAGTTACCAAGATATCATAAATAACCAAAAAACTTTAACCACCAGTCCTGTCTTTAAAATATTTCCAGTATCTATCATCTTTCTAATATTTTTTTAAATACATGTAGTTAGAACTACATTTATAAATAATTTTATGTAAACGATCTTTTTTTATTTTTATCACCCTATGGAAGAAGTAAGTATATTCCGGAGGAAGTAGTATATTCCGAAACCGTTCGTTAATAATAAATAAATTCAAGTGGTTGAAGCAAAGTAAAAATCGATTACATTACTAATAATGTTTTTTTGTAAATCAAATAAGAAAACTTACTATGGTGATAATATTACGAAATTGGAAACTATTTTTGAGGAAAGTGTATTCAATATTAACAAAATACTACTAGCCATACACCCGTGAAAAATCACGGGAAATAATAATAACCTTGCGTGAACGCGGTAGATATGCCGCGCGCTGATTGCGTGTCAGACTATAATTATCTTAAGTTTTAATTCCAGCAATTTACAAACTTTACAACGGATAGCCAGACAGACAAAGAAATAATTATGTTATTATTTATGCATATTATAGACCATAAAAGTTTGGTTTTATTAAAATATTTTTTACATGTGATTCTAAGACATTTTCATCAAATTTTTCATTAAACTATGAAATCTATAATTTCCAACAGAGGAATCATAGATCAAACCAATCGAAAATATCGCCAATCTTTATTTACTAGGAGCAGTGAAGAATTCTATAGGGTGATACTATGGAGAAAGAATTAGAAAATTACTATGGAGAAAGAACATTGCGGGTAAAAATACTAATATATGTATAATAGTAGGTATGCCCTGCAAATTGATTTGATTTATTTCATACGCGACGGCCAAGGTGGCTTGCAGGGAGTTAATTATGAAATAAACTAAACTGCTTGAATGATAATTGGATGCATATCTGCACTAGATTTAGTATACGTTTATTTTTTCTTTTATATTTGCACTTATTTATTGTTAGTTTTATAATATAAATCATTGTTAAGACACACTCACCGTTAACCAGATATGGTTAGCGAGATCTCTGCTATGAAATAAAAATAAAAATATTTTGTGGGCGACGATTCCAAAACTCACCGAACACAGCCACGACTTCTAAAACAGATTTTCTCCTAACATAACACCCCAAAATGCGTCACATACCTGAATAATGAATAGACGACCACGAGAACGTCGCAACTAAATCTGCATTAGAGATCGCTAACGGCCGCGCTAACTTGGAGTTATGCGAGCGGCTTGTTGTTTATTGCGCGTTCTACATAATACTTTCGAGGAAATTTAGGTGATTACGATGGGGTCGTGTTTGAAAGGGTTGGAGCGGTCACTTTTTGGGAACGAAATCCTTTTTCAGTGCCCGCACATTACAGCGCTAACGCCTCGCTATCAACCTTTACTGGTTGCGAAAGGTAAAATTATGTCTAAATCACGGAAGGGTTCAATGGAAAATTGAAAACGGATATCCTCAATATAATCGAAGAGGACGGATTATTTGAGAGTACTCTCAAAATAGAATCCTTGACAATGCCAATTCTAAGGTTATAGAAATTTAAAAGTCAAACGGAAGCTTACCGAGGAATCGACAAGGCGACTTGGAACATTCGAAATGTGAATCTATAGAAGAATACTCAAAATAAGCTGGATGGACAAAGTTACGAATGAAGATGTTTTGGTTCGGATGCATAAAGAAAAATAAGTAATCAAAACAGTAAAAAATCCGAAATCTTGAATATCTCAGACCTATGATGAGATACCCAGAGAAGAAAGAGACCTTGCACCTCATGATACTGGGAAAGTAAAACACGATGGCTGCAAAACGTGAGAGAGTGTTTTAGCCAGTCTACTGTAGAGAATTCCGGGCTGCAGTAAATAAAGTGATGGTAGCCAATATCCGGCTAGATCACAAGATGTAGAGCTATTCCGGGCTGCAGTAAATAAAGTGATGATAGCCAATATCCGGCTAGATCACAAGATGTAGAGTTATCCGGGCTGCAGTAAATAATGTGATGGTAGCCAATATTGGCTAGATCACAAGATGTAGAGCTATTCCGGGCTGCAGAAAATAAAGTGTTGGTGACCAATATCCGGCTAGGTCACAAGATGTAGAATTATTCCGGGCTGCAGTAAATAAAGAGTTGGTAGCCAATATCCGGCTAGGTCACAAAATGTAGAGTTATTCCGGGCTGCAGAAATAAAGTGTTGGTAGCCAATATCCGGATAGATCACAAGATGTAGAGCCACTCCGGGCTGCAGTAAGTAAAGTGATGGTAGCCAATATCCGGATAGATCACAAGATGTAGAGCCACTCCGGGCTGCAGTAAGTAAAGTGATGGTAGCCAATATCCGGCTAGATCACAAGAAGAAGAATAAAAATCAAACGAGAATGCTGTCAATTCATATAGTTATACTAGACTTTATTTTAGAACTCAAAGTGATGTTTATCGTCGGGTCAAAATGTCACAGCTATTAGAGAGTAGAGTAGAGATATGTTTGGGCAAGAAGTTAAATAATGTGCGCCATAATAATAATAGAAACGATTCTTATCGGCAGTGAAAAGGTAAGAATACTGAAAAAATGAATTTTTCTTCTTCGCATTTTCTTTTTCCCGTTTACTTGGAGTCGTCTGCCCCGTTTCTGTCCGTCTCCGGCCTCTTGAATTACGCAGATGTCTTTCATCTCCTTCTCTATGTTGGATCACCAGATTGATGGAGGTCTTCTTCGTTGTCTTTCGCCGGTTTGTAATGTTACCCGTCTGGTCTCTTCATTACGTGGCCATACCATCTTAACCTGACTTCACGCACCTTCCGTGAGTTCGGTGATATCCTGGAACTTCTCCCATTGTTTAATTTCAAACATTACTTACTCGAGCTCACAAGACACAAAAAATGTCGATTGTCCTCGATTTTTTGTTGGAGTTCGTGAGTAAATAAATCACTAACACGAAGCTTCCCGTATGAGCATACGGCAAATCGTTTTTAAATCGCTTGAAAAATCAATGAAAAGAGAAATGTAAGTACCTACCGGAAAAAGGCAAGATCATCAGTTGGATAATTTCCACCGTTCATTGTGAGTGATAATTCCACATTTCATACCTTCTATTGCTTCAAATTGTAGACGGTGTACCTTGTACCTCTGTATAGACGGTGAGTGAGATGACCACAATTAGAGTTTTACAATGATTTTTGACATATTTTAAAATCTAGTCAGACAACAAGAAGTAGATTAAACCAGCAAACCTATTTAAAAGACGAATTACTAAGAAACGTAAAATCCAGAAAGAGGAAATGTGGAAAAAAAAAGAATCCTAATTATAATAATTTCGTTATATGTCCGTCCATCTGTCTGTCCCCGTAACATCGTGTAACGTCCGTAACTTCTTTATAAAATATATATATTTTTATTTTATTGTAATCTTTTTTCCTTTTTTTTTAAATTTAGAGCTATAAAGCCTTGTCCTTCGAGTACTCCAAGTATCTCCAAGTACTCCATTACTCCAAGACAGTAAAAAATTTCTTCTTTTTTTGTACATTTTTTTAAAGTAATTTTTATTAGTAATTTTTTTTTCTTAGGAACCGACATGTAAAAGTACCGCCATTTTTGACGGGCCACAGCTAGTGCTTTACATATCGTCACAAATAGACAAATAGATAATTGCACAGATACGAAAATAAAAACTAAAATAACTTAAAATGACTTTTCGAATGTAAAAATCACTTCTATTATTTCGAAGAGCAGTCCCTCTGTCATCAGGTGTAATTAATTAAAACTTGTGTAGTACAAAGTTAAGTGTAATTAATATTAAAATAATACAAAAAAAACTATTTACATAGTTTGATGAGACACACAGCGATCCATTTATAAATAAGTAACAAACTTTATATAAACCAAATTGAATGTATTTAACGTCAACCGGTTTCCATACCACTGCATCTTTGTCAAGACGGACGTACAATTACTTAAAAAATAGATGTAACATAATACTTTAATGTTAAATAATAGTCGATAACACTTATTTTTGACGGGAAAAAAACACGAACGATTCACACCACACTGAGTAGATTCAACGGATCAATAAAAAAGCGGACCGGACTGGGGGGTTTGAAGAGACCCCATTCATCTGTTGTGATGTGCTAAATCCATCCTCAGAGTACAGACGACGTCGTTTCTCTTTTCAATGGGATCATTCTTTGAAACATTCTAATGTCGAAAATTTTATGACAGTAAAAAACATTCTAATATTTATTTTACTTTTATATAAAAAAAAAATTCACATGCCTACATATTATATTTCAAGAGTATATTATAGAGAATGTTACTGAGCTAGTCCACAATAAAGTATATATTCCTACCTAAATTGCAAACTACTAAAAATGAGTTATACAGGGTTATTTGGAAAACATTAATAACCTCGCAGGACCATATTCCTGCCTTGAATGTGAGTCAAAAATTACGCATTTCTGACTTATGTTTTACAAAACATTAAACTATCATTACAGTAACTATATCGTTTACGAAAAATCCATTTCTTTCAATACAAGTTAAATAAAATTATAAAAACCTTTCAAAAATTCCAAAAGAAATTCCAATTGTAATGATTTTATTTGGCATGTATTATTGGGAATGAATTTTAAATATCCGATACAAATTACTGTAATGATGGTCCAACGTTTTATAAAAAATAAGTCAGGGTATTGAAAAAAAATTGCAAACTCAAACGCATATCTCCATAACAATTAATATTAGGTCGTGATTGCTTGAACATTTTCGACTCATAATTAAAGCAGTATCCTGCGAAGTTATTAATGTTTTCCAAATAACCCTTAAGGATTTAGACAACGGAAATGGCTGACTAACTCTGTTGCACTACCAATTAACTAACCATCACGCCGTTTCTCATGGGGGTAGATGGAGAGGATAGAACTCCACACTCTTCTGTCCTGGCACCCAGTCCATTTATATAATCTTCTCATGCACGCTCTTCGATTGTTGAAGCTTCTATAAGAGCTATGTTATCTGGCATGACAAGATAAATCCAATACTTGATTTATCTTGTTATGCCAGGTCTTCCGCCCGCCGACGCCCTCTGTTTCTGCTACCTTCAGCACTCATTTCATATTTTTTTTTAGGTGAATATGTTGTCTTGGCTGCGTGTGCGGTTCAATGTCCACAATGCGTGAGATTTTTTGTAATTCCTACAATGAATAAATCACCATACTGCACCATTGTCGACGTACTGACGGTAGTATTTTTACTCCCTTTTTTAATTCGTAGCGTCTGCGCTTTGTTGTCTGCCGGAAAAACTTTGGATCGATTTTTAACCCTTTTCCCGTAATCCAATCGAGCTGAAACTTTGCAGGCAGACTCGTGGCGATTTTAAAAATGATCTAACAAATTTTCGGTTATTTTTTTTTAATAATTGTGGTATAATTTTAATGTTTTTTCCAAATTGGAATCAATACAAATGGGTAATGACCCCGACGCGTGCAGTAGGCACGAAACCTGATTCAATGAGAAAGGGAGTATAATAAAAACTTGGTTTTTAAGGGTTAGTTTTTATTGTCTTTTTTTTCCTTTCTATATTTTTTCACTTTTCTTTAAAACGATGAGTTTTTAAAACAGATAATAAGTTTTAAAAAATGTATCTCAGTAGCACTATAATAACAATATAAAATAAAAAAAGGTTCTCGATCATTTTACACCAATCTTTTTCCAACTATTTGGTTACAATTAAAAAAATGACGGTTAAATCTTTATTTACCAGTTACACATGGTACTGTTATTTGAGATTTGTATAGATATAAGTGTTGTCTAGTATAGATGGTTGCCCGTCGAAATGAGAAAAATCAGTTATCTATCATCGATACATTCAGATACAGATCTCAAATAACGGTTAATGTGTCACAGGTTAAAATATATCACTAATTAAAATAAATTATTAATTAATTGTAATTGTTAAATTAGAAATTAAAGATAAAAACTATAAACTCTTCGAATATATTACGAATTCGACATCCCTCACTTTCGACACATTTTCAGATTTCGTTCACGATCGCACATTGCAGCTCGCACAGATGTCTTTCTACACAAACATAAAAAGGGTAGATACCACCGTTGGTAAAATATTTCCACTGATTTTTATTATTTCTCTAGCAGCCCACAACTGCAGTGAGTGAAAGAAATATTTTCACTGAAATTCAACCAACACATTTTCAAATATAAAACAGAAAAGAATGAACCGTATGCTGTTGTATGATTTACGTGTTTAAAAGACGTCCACGGATATTGCATTCAGCGAGGTGAAATATTATCCTTCGCCGTGTGGGCCAAACAGATTCACTCCACCATTACATAACGAATGTTTGTTTCGCATGGCTCCATTTAAAAGGTGACTTTATTTTCGACAAAACCGCTTCTTCCCAAAGCCCCTAAAGGAAACGGTGATGGCCTCAACCTCTCTCGACTAAGTAAAGAATGTTGTTGTTTGTTTTCATAAAAAAAAAAGAAACAGATTATCGGTGTGCTTCTGTGACATTATTTGTCCAAGCAGTGGGATGTCGTTGTAGTTCTCAAGAGAGTCGGTTTCAAGTAAAAATACCAATTTAAAGTCTATATATTTGAAAACAATTTTTAGTTCTTTTAGTTCCTTTCTTTTCATTCATGGCGTCTGCTTGCTTGTTTCCTTGACGAAAAAACTTTGGATCGATTTTTAACCCTTTTCCCGTGATCCAATCGAGCTGAAACTTTGCAAGCAGACTCGTGGGGACGATCAAAAAGACGTATCAAATTTTCGTTAAAAAATAATAATAATTATAGTATAATTTTGGATATTTCAAATTTTTAATGGTTTTTTCAAATTGGAATCATTACAAAAGCTACCAACGGCGGCCCGATAACGTCACGGAATATTTAAAATTTGAATTACTCCGTCAGTAGGTATAATAGGTACTTCACTACGATTTCGAAAATTTATGACAATTGGTTCACAGATGACAGCACACTTCGGTTTTTTGGGAAGAAATCAAATAATAAAGAGATATTTTTAGAGATTTCTGACATAGATATTTGTCTAGACATGTTTCATTTTCAGTCAATCAATTATTTAATTACATGATGGTAAACTTAATTTACAAAGAAAGGGAGTAAAATTTAAAATTGGTTTTTATGGGTTAGTTTTTTATGTTGAATTTTTGAAAGAAAATAAATGTATGAACATTTTTCCCATGTTAACCGTTTTCTCACACAAATCGTTTTCCACCATATAACTAAATATTATTAGATATAAATAAATAAATAAATGTGTTTCAGGCAAAATTGAGACCGGGAATATATATTAATAATATCCTTCTGTGAAGGTATATTATCCGTAGGCTATTAATAAAAGTCGGCAATCGCGAAACCGGTCGGTGTCTATATTCGAGGTAATTCAACAGGACTAATTAGCAATTACAAGGAAAATTTTTGATAACAATATAAATTACGAAATAATAAAAAGCTTGAGGCCTCGCCAAATGAAAACGACACAACGGTAGAAATCGCCTAGAGCAAAGAAATTTAGGTTGATTCTGAGATAAGAGTATTCTGTACACGACTTTTTTGGTCAACAGTTCGGAATCCATTACAGGGTCCATCATTAGGACTGATGAAAACTCTAACCAGAAGATCTAAGAAAACTTGTAAATTTTGGATCGTTTTACATTTTGAATATTTAAGAAGAAATTCATTACATTGGAAATCTATTTCAATATCCAAAAAATATGTTTAAAATACACGATAACCTATGACGGTGACCTTTGACCGTTTGAATTTACAAAATAAATTTCACCTCAAAAAATCTGAATTCTTTTGGAAAAAATAATTCGTTCTTTTAAGCTCAGAGCAAAGTTAAATTATTTTGCATACCCAGGAAATTTAATCACACGGTTTCATAAAAAATGCATTCTATTCTGCTGAAAAGTTAATATACGGGTGTTGTAAATTATGAGGCTCAAAGTAACATAAACGAGCGTTGAAACGTGCACCAATTTATGACTTTATTTTTATCTCTTTCTTTGACGACTATACCTTCGTAGTTAGAATTTAAAATGCAATCGCACATTAGTGATTTCGCATTATAAATGATATTAAACGAAGCTTCCAATGCGTATGTGAATTTTAAAAATAATTGCACCAAGGATAATTTAGTCACAGAGAAATTATTCGTTCTTTTATCCATTTTCAAAATGATGTGTTTTATTATTTAATATTTTATTTATTTATTGATGAATCTTAACAGTTTTTAAACATTATAATGAGCATAGTGTATAATACGTAGACCAAAGTTGGATGAGACAATATTTTTAAGTTAATTTATAAATAGTAGTAAGCAACAAACAATACTATAATTAAATAAAGGAAAGCGACTGAATATAAAAAAGTTTTCGAAGAAAATAGATAATTAATTAGTGTATTGGTTGAATTATGTAATTGATTTAATTCATTAATTTCAAATCTGTCAAATTACAATGTCATACAATAGAGAAATGGCATTATTTAAGAGCAAAGGTTGTTATTACGGTCAAGATAGAGAAATGGCAATATTTAAGAGTAAAGGTTGTTATTACGGTCGTTAGACATATTTAACTGTAACTGGTTGCGGATATTTTATACGAACCGTATGTTTTTCCGAGAAACGACTGTCGACGTTTCGTTGAATTTTTATTCAACATCATCAGGAGGACGACGTTTACCCGCGGAGGTAGAGAGCGGACTCCGAAACGTCGACAGTCGTTTCTCGGAAAAACATACGTTTCGTATAAAATATCCGCAACCAGTTACAGTTAAAAATGGCAATATTACTTAGTCCAGAACACGGCCAGATGTCACACAAAAAATGCAAGTTTTTTGCAATCAACAATTATATTGCCTCCACAGTAGGCGTACCGTACTACCCATATCATAAAATCTCAAAAAAATACATGAAAAAAAGAACATGACAATAATTACTAATTGGACGAAATGTGTAACTGCACAAGGTGAATGCTATTATTTCAGGCTGATTTCCATAGCAATCAAGAGATGAATGCGTAAAGGAGCCCACCCGTGCAAGCCCACACAGGATTGTCGGAGCACGTGGGCCGGCGGCGGTAAACAAAACTAGATTAATGCGATTAAGAAGTGATTGGTGAATGGGGAATACCGACATGTGGCAGTACGTCGAGGTATGGTAAATATAGTCAAGGTATTTGACAAACTTAATATAAACCCGGATTTAAAAATAGAGAAAGTACGTACTATCTTATCTATCTACCACATTTTGAGGCCCCCACTACTATCAATAAATCAATAAATTTACTGATCAATAAACCTCCATCAATATTGTTGATTATATATTAATCGCGTGAGGATTAATACTATCAATAAAAGAGACATAAATATATTGAGAGCCGTTGGATAAAATTTGATTTAGTTTGAAATTTATTAAATTAAAATCGTCAGTATTATTTTCAAATGTTGAGCCGTGTGAGTGAATATAATTAGCATTGGGTATAGAGAACATTATATTCAAAATATGTAGATATTGTATGCAATAAAGTGGTGTAAACAAAGTTATTTTACTTTGATTAAGATATAGTTAATAACTATAGCAATAGTACTAAGTTAAAATTATAATAATTATATCTTAAATGAACCAACATAAATAAAGTACTTATTGATAATATTTAATCAAATATAAAATCATCACCTTGAAAGCAAAGTCAACACCTGTGGGCTTTGGCACCGCCAATACTACTGATCAACAAAACGTCATAAATGTTAAAGATCAATAATATATTGATAGGGTGCGGAGGCTTTAAAAGACGAATTTACCATACGAATTTTTCTGACAAAACATAAAAAATAAAAAATAAAAAGTTATATATTGTATGTTTCTGATATCCAGCTTGTATCGAGGATATATTGTACTTTACACCAGCGGTCATTCAATGTCTCTGTCTAAAAGGCAACGTCTACGCAAAAGGCCTGATTCATCGTCGTCATCTTTGACTGTGCAAAAACACTGACAAGGCAGTTATTTAGGGGACCCATCTCCCAAGGCAAAGACCAACTGAGAAACTGCCACATTATAAAGTGTATACGTAAGTATGAGTATATCTACACTTGACATTTGGCCCTAACTCGAAACAAAGGATTACTTCAAAAAACAGAAAACCCTACCATTATCGGTTATAGCCTACCATTATCTGCCAAAGCGCTCAGTTAATCACACACACTTTATTTTGTAGAATATACCGTTCAAGAATTCGTGACCGATATGAATTGCTATGAGATTTTGATAAAAGAGCAGGAAGTTAAGAGCAGGTTAAACCAAAGAAATCAGTATATTTGTTAGTTTTTAACGATCAACATAGATATGAGGCTGGCAAGGCAAATAAACCATTAGAAAGATACAAAAAAAGAACGAAAATGCCTTCATATTGGTTCATATGAAAAAACATTTTTCTACATTATTAACATGTGTACAAATGAGAGATATTGATTCAATAATAATTAATTGCGAATGTTGAACCTTGTAACTTTATTTTTATAAAATAAATAAGATATATTTATTTTTATACGATTATTCTTCTTTTTTTTATTGTCACTTATTAAGATACATTATAAACTATTCTCTTATTGTAAAATTTAAAAAAAACGAAAAGGCCTCGTCGTAACCATATCCATGGAGCTCCTCCTCCGTAACTGGCATGCAATGAATAAGCAAGTAAAAACGACACGCAAATTGAGTAACATATGGCGAAAATTAGATTGTCCGGACAGATCCATAGAAAATTTTGTAGCAATGACCAGCTAAATATCATAAAATATATTTAAAATCCTAAATGAAAATGAGTACCTAGTAAGAAATAGTATCAGAGTTCAGAAATATTGAATAAATAATTAATATATTACACAACTAATTTGTATAAAATCAGGCAATTCCTGAAATTAGGGTGGTTTGGTCATATGAAACAAATAAATAAGCAGAAAATGATTAGAACGATATGAGAGTTTTGATGTCACCAGAAATAGCCAAGATATCGTCGGAGGACTCGGTATGACCAGGTAAGCAGATAAGGGAATAAGGCCCCGTAAGAAGCTTAAACAAATAACGAGCATTAGAGAATGTACGACTCTAAGAGGCGAGAATCGTGTGTAAGGACAAAAGATTGTGGCGTTCTATCATGCCTATGTATACAACTCGGGGTGAAACAGCGTGATGGTAAGTTAGTAATTAAGTTATTTAGTTAGACTAAGTTAGTCCAGAAATTTGCACAATGAAAGTACAGGATCTAGACAACATGTGGGGTATATAAGCAAAAGCAGCAATATCCAAAAAATAAAAAATATTTTGAATGCAGTCACCGAGGATTACTAATTTAAAATGAACCTACTGAATTATAGATTTTATGTCTATATCCAAACGAAAATCATGTTTCCTGTAAATTTATAGGCTTTGTTTCTATTATTCAGTACATTATAAATTAGTAATCCTCGATGACTGCATTAATTTTTTATTGGATATTTGGATATTGATTTTATCCCACAAATATACACTCACGTTCGTTGCTCTTAATAATGGCGTTTAATTAATTTCAATAACAAAAAACTCGTGTTTGTTTTTAATCACTTGAGTTTATTTATTAAAACTACCTGGTGTCACATTTATAATGTATGCTTTACTTAATACAAATGACTACAAATTACCCAAATTAATACGAACATTATTTACATATAAAAAAACGCCAATTTGTATCAAAAGTGTGATCATTTTCTATTAAATGATTTAAACAGTTCACTGTAAACATCTCAAATGCTGTACCTGAAAATTCAATTTAATTCATCAGGGAGACACGTATGTATATATATAACTAAATATAAAATAAACATAAAAGTATATTTAACTGACAAAATTCTTACTTACATTACTTACTCTCTCTTTCTGACGCCGTCAACACTTACGTCACATAACTTTCTTACCGTTCTTCCTCATTCATACGTTCAACAACCCACCTGAACGACCCTCTTTAAATTCTATTTACTTTGCTTAATAATTATTTATTAAAAATAATAGAAATAGAACCCACCCAATACACAACAGAGGCGTGTAGTAGGAACATTGAAGCATGACTTTTACGTAACCATACATTTTGAAAAAAAACGAAATAAAACATTATATAATCGTAATACTCTTATCACAATTATTTTCATTTTATTCATATTTTAATATGTCTATTTTTTTTTCCAAAATATATGCTTACGTAAAAGTCATGCTTCAATGTTCTCACTGCACGCGCCTGAATACATGAGTATACAATAAATTTTCATGGTTATGGTAAAAATTGTTTAATTAAATTTTTTCGTCATATTTTACGAATTACAACCTCTAATATTACTTTCATATTAATAAAGATTAAAGTATATTATACTTTCATAATAACAGAGATTAAATGTATTATTTTCAAAGAGGGTTGAAATTTTTCTAAAAGTCAAAACAGCATGCCGATCCTCCACAAATTTATTTGATAAAACCGGGAGAGCGGCGGTGAAAAATGTATACAAATTCGGGCGATTAATACAAAGTTGCCCCTAAGATTGTGTTGCTTATTACCCCCAGGCTCCCAGGAGGACAGCGAACGAGGAGGGGTGGATGCTAAGTGGAGAAATAAAGCACTCTCGGGTCTCGTTATATCGAGATCCTTCCAGGCCAAAGGAATATCCCCGCCTGAACAAATTACACGGGTACGCACGCCACCATCAAGTAGAAAATACGGTCTCGGAATTTACTTTTATCAGGATTTTGTTGAATGTTTTGACAAGGTGGCCTTAGTTTGCTTGTAACCAGATAAGGGAATCCGTGAAATAAGTTGTGGTTGAAAAGCAACGCGAATTGTGTGTTCTGACATAAGAATTCAACATTAAAATTGATTAACGTTTTTATGTGATTGGAGTTGAATTAAGGATATGAAAATTATTTTCCATATATGTAGGATATAGTGCAATCAGGTCAACTTTGCAGTCGTTTATTAAATTAGATCTACCATTTTTTTATTTAAATGAAAACGATTGTCATTAACCAGTGTAGTTAATGGGATCTCAAAATGTACCTTTCTATAAATATTATAAATAAATAAATAAATTTAAAAAAAATCACTGTTAGGTTTAGCTGGGTTCATGTATTATGTAATTAACAAATTTCTTTCCAATCGATTGCAAACGTATTTTTTATATTCTTAAAAATATACATTATAAACTACCCACTTATACAATAAAAGCAATTTACTGAAAATAAAAAATAATAAAAAAATATCATCATCCTCTTCGTTCTCTTATCCTTGGAGGGTCGGTGACTCGACGTGACGCTTGTTCCATCTCCCCATGTCTGCTGCTTCGGCACTAAAGAGACTGATATATCATCATATAATCATTTGTGTCGTTTGTCCCAGTTTTCTACTGGTTTACCCACCAGCCTTGTTTCTTCCCTAGTCACCACGAAGATATACTTGCCAGTCGCTCCTCTAGCATTCGAAAGACGTGTCTAAGCCATCTCATTCGAGAGCTCTGTAGGAATAGCGACATTTCGGTATCTCTCATATCGGTTCTTATCACTCGATCCAATATCTAGTAGATACATATATGATAAAATCGAGGATTTTATAGCACTGCACGTTTTACAATAAATTAGAAATTGTTGGTGGTGTCTGGAAAACACGAGAATAAATCAGAAATTTTTTGAGTATAAATATACGCACAACACGCAACAACAACGGAACAGTTTCAATAAATTAAGAGAGTATCTGCCGAGTCCTGTTGGGGATGTACGAATATTCTGGAAAGTTGAGTATAAAGTATTCTACAGACGAGTGGCTAGTGACGATTAATGCAAAATTAATCTGAATTACATAATAGCGCTCCAATTAAATTCGTCTCCAGTGACTTTGGTGGTACCTAAAAGCTTTAATTTATTAATTTACGTAAGCAAGCCTAAAACTTATTTCATTTTGGTATCAACTAACTAACCATAACGCCGTTTCATTCGCCGCCATTCACTAATTTGTTCATTCTTCACTCTATCGACCAAAGATTTTCCACAAAAGCGTCTTAGTGACCGCATTTCCACCGCATTCAGTCTACTTTCATTCCTCTTTTGCCAATTGATTTTAGTATCAGAAAATTATTATTCAATTTAATTTATCTCGAAATATCGATGTACATCAATTGACTGTTTCAAGACGTATATACTCGTACATACCTACCTGCATTTTATAACATCTGAAAATAAATCAAGAGAAGCTAGAGATGGATGGCAACGCGGAGCCCGAAGAGGCAGATCTCCCACCGCCGAGCTGGACCGACCGAGTGAAGGCCGCTCCTCACTTGAAATAGAGCTGAGAACTGCAAGATGCCGATAAGAATGGAGGAATGCTCTCAAAAGGTTCATTGAGAGGGTACAAAAAAGACGCACACACATATGTATAAAATGGGGTAGAATCTATATTGAATATAAGTACTACCCCGGTTGTGTCTAACGCTTTCTTTATAGGTAGATAGATTTAACAGGAAACATATACACATCACTGGAGCGAGTGTCAATTTCATTTTTAACGAGAATCAAGTTGATACGAGGCATTTTTATTACGAAGAAACATTTTCTTTACTACCCAAGAAATTACAAAATCAGAATATTTTGCAGGATTTTACAATTTTAGATTATTATTATATTTATAACTGCTTTGAAAGAAAATATTTAAAAGCATTTTGTAGAATTATTGTACAAACCATTTTAATAATATTAACACCTAACAAGTAAATAACACCCGGTGTTAATTGAAACAATCACAGATTTATTGTGACCTCATCTGGAATCGAAGCAGGAACACTCGTCATGAAAAGCCAGTGTCCTGCCCACTGGATTATGAAGGTCACTAGCATGTCTTCCAATGTGTAAAGCTATATATAATGTTGTAAATAGTAACAAAACATTTGTTGGTAATAACAAATGACAATCGGAGACTTGTGATTCTGAATTTACTTGAAATAAGAATTTATAAAAATCATTTCAAGATATTTTGAAAGTAGTCGTAATAGTTTTTTTGCATTATACATCTACACAGATATTCTGTGAACATTTTTAACCAAACCAAAATAAAGTATTAAATGCGAGCGTAAAGAGCGAAAATAAAAAAAATCTAATTCATCATTTTTGCGATTTATTTGGCAGATATTATATCAGGAGGATCGACTTATCCGAAAGCAACTTTAGAAATATTGGAAAAAAATGCTAAAAACACAATCATTATTTTTCTCAATCCAAATCGACACAAGTAAATATCACGTTTAGTGTGGCTAAACCTTTCATGTCGAATAGCTACGCATTTTATATATTTTAATTTTTTTAGGCATTCATACAGGTTTTTTTAAGAAGTGAAATAGATGAATATGAAAAGTATGACGATACTTTAATAACCCAATGATTTTAAAGTTATTAGAATAGCTGGAGGGATGGTAAAAAAAAGTGCAAAATTGGATGAATTGTATGAAAAAAGTAACCCATAAAAACAAGTTTTTACAATACCCCCTTTCTCATTTTCGGGTTTCGCGTCTACCATATGCGTCGGAATCTCCATACAACTTACTGACTTGTATGAAAAAAGCATTAAAAATTTGAAAAATCCTAAATGATATTGTAATTATTTTATTTTTTTAACGAAAATTTGATAGATCTTCTTGATAGTCGCCACGAGTCTGCTTGCAAAGTTTCAGCTCGATTGGATGACGGGAAAGGGGTTTAAAATGGATCCAAAGTTTTTTGTCAGACAAGAAGACAAGTAGACGCCACGAGTTAATATAAAGGGAGTAAAAAAGGATGAATTATCTTCTTTAAATTATTCAATAAACGTTTTGCGGGTATAAACAAAAAAATTAACATTTAAATTATTAAACAAATGAAATTAACAGAAAAGACATAGCAGAACAGTAAATTTAAGTGAAATAAAAATTCTATTCCCAAACTTTTTCTAAACTTAGTTATTACCAGACATTTCGGTGATACTTTGCAAAGTGCTGATACCGCTCTGACGTCATTCCGCCCTAGACACGGTGGCGCTGCGATGGGGGGGTGGGGTAGGGGAAGTGATGGCGGAAAAAGCCCTAAGTTAGGAAAGGAAGGCTATATTACAAAAACGCACAAAGAAATTTGGCCAACCCATGAAATGCATGATCTAAATATTGCCTTATACAATCTGAAAATTCCACCAAGTAAAAAGTAAATATTTGAAAATACAAAAGCTTAAAATGACATCCTAACTGGCCTAATTGACGTCATTACTAATGATTGTTAGTAAAATTGCAGTTAGTAAAATTGTAATCACACTCAAACAATAAGTTACTATTTTTATTATATTTAATTACAGCCAATCCATTAGAAATTAATTTCCCTAATTTAAATATAATATACACCTACATTAAATGTGGATTTATGAATATCTGAATAAATTACCGAACTTTCGGCATGAATGCAGACTTGAGGTCCGTAAGGCATTTAAAGGAGCCATTTAGAGCACTATAAATCCTTTTTTATTATGAGATTATCGTAAAATATATGTATTTGACGGTAGGTTCCGGGCAGTAGCGGGCTGCCCGCGCGCGCGGAGAATCGATGAACCTGGCGACCATGAAACTAGCCGTGGTTTCATAGCCTAGGTCAGGGGTGGTGAACCTAGGCACGCGTGCCATAGATGGCACGTACAACAATTTAACCGACACGATTTAAGAATTAATTTTTTTCTAATAGATAATAGCCATACGGTATTCATACTCTTCATTTTACATTTAATTTTTTGCACGCAAATATATTATTATCCTGGCAGCAAGGTAACTGATATTTGTTATCAATGGAGATTATGTTCTTTTGCTATTAGACACAGTTGAGGTTCGCCGTAAGAAGTTTCAAAGTAGACAAGCATCTCTAATACATTTTTGATAGATTTGACTAAAAGTTATACATACATAATTACGTACATATCAATTCGAACACGACTTTGTAGGTGAATAAATCATTTGACCCAAAAAAAAAAGTAAAAGTTATGCTATGATTTGTTTTTGCTTGAGCTTTTGCTTTATTTGTTAACTGTGAGTAATTTAAGTTAAAGATAAAACATTTTTGAAATTAAGTTGAAATTTTCCAAAAAATACATTCAGTTTTATTTGGTACTAGTCGTGAAAAATCACAAAACATAATATTAAAATGGTACGCGTATTTGCTTATATATGAACTGTACTTTTGACAGTTCACGCAGGCTCGGCGGTAGTAATATTGTTAAGTTGCGGCCGGTTTGGGTTTGCTGGCTTGGGATTCAATCCCCAGCTCCGGCCGTTTAATTTCGTTTTTATAGTCATGAATGAATGAAATTACGGACGTTACATGAAGTTACGGAAGACAGACAACGAAATTATTATATTTCGATATAAAATTTAAGTGTGATAGCTTCTAGAATTACGAAAAATAATAATACCATTATTGTTGATTGTAGTTATTTAATTACAAAAAAGTGCTCGGCACGTCAATTGACAAAAATGAGAATTATCGGCACGCGCACGTAAAAAGGTTCGCCGTCGCTGGTCTAGGCTGACTGGAGAAATAAGATGCATCCTTTTTAACCCGTAATGCAATTTTTTATTTATTTATTTAATGTAAATATTACTTCTTCAGTAACAGCAAAATAACTTAGTGATAACATTATTTATATTAATAACTAATAATTAATAAGATAACGCTTTGTATAAAACGACTTACAACATATTTCGGTGTATACAGTCCAGAAACATGCAGTGACTATTTTGAAGAATACGTTTTTTCTAAGCATGCATTTTGAAAAAAATTCAAAATTATTAAATAATATTGTCACATAAATATTAAATTTCGATATTTTTTCTCCTATATGTTTACGTAAAACTCAAAACAGTCATAGGATACAATTGCCATATTTGTATTTATTTTTGTTTTTTATGATGTCTATGGTTCCAATTGTCTTTGGTTAGAAGTAACCTGATGAAGGGACCATTGCCCTGTAAACATGTAGACAATTCAATAAATAGTGATCTTGTACAAATTGTTTTCTTTTTATTAATGCAAACATAGTACACTTTGGTTACTCATTTTAATCAAATTTATAATGAGCTTTGTTTAAATAACAACTTGAGTCTATATATTTAACCAATCGGTTTCAGAGGCTATCGTTCCCTTCATCACGATGATTAAAAACTTTTTACTATCACACTTGACGAAGGTAACGACAGTTTCCGTAATATTATAAACTTAAGTAATAAACCAATTTTATTGTAAATTTTATATAATAAATAATTCATTACTTAAAACTTCTACGTTATAACGTGAAACTATTATTTATCTTTATAAATGCATTTAATTTTATATACCTTGAAGCAAAGACTGTTATAAAAATATAATCATTAGAATTTTTATTTCATTTAAGTATAACTGAGTAACAAGCTTTCCATTTTACGGTGATATAATTACTGTTTAAAATAAATTATTTTGAATTAGTAAATTAAGTTAAAATTATAAACGGATTAAACGGTATTGTTTTTTTTTTTTTAATTCTGTGAATTTTATTGCATTAAAACGTAAGTAACGTTGAAAATGAATCTTTTTAGTATGTAGGAATGTAGAATAGTAAAACTATAAAATATTATGAAATTTGCTTTTATTTTTCGTATTAGATTTGGGGGCTGACTTTTTTTTAAGAGCTCTCGACTAATGAAGGAAAGCTGTAATCTTCGGACACTTTAAGAGAGTGAGAAATATGATCTTGTGCAACTCATTAGTAGGGGAAGGTAGAGGGCAGCAGGGCTTTAGATAGAAAGTAGTTATCTCGGCTATACAGCCACTGGAAGTGGTTAAATTCCCAAATTGCCGGAGATCTTGAATATCTTCTTGCACGGGATAAATCAGCGTACTGCAACTTGGTGGCCAACCTTGGAAAGAATACCGGCAATGATACTACGACACGTCTGTTTTATAAATCCGGGACCGGAGAGAAATTGATTCAATTTATATAAATCAGAGAGAATCATAAAATAAAAGGTAAGAGGGAATGAGATGTGAAGGGAAAATTCTGGTCAAACTGTTAAAAAATATATATGTATATTTTAGTATTTTTCAGTGCTAGGGCGAATGTATATATTTAAAAAAAATGCATTTAGCTGTGCATATGTATGCTATGCTAATTTGTTAACTTTAAATTTATATCTATCTACGTTATCATAAAGATTATTTTAAGTTAATATATAAGCATGCATTAGCATAAACATACACAAACATGTACATTCGCTCTAACACATGCAAAAGACTACATCATAAAGATGAAGTTATAAAGCAAGGTGGTATTCAAGAATTTCAAAATCATAGATAACTGAATTGAAGAGATTTCGATTGATCTAGTGAACCTTCCGGGAATTCTCAATAAAATGTGTGAAATAGAAGACTAGACTAGACTAGACGACTAGTGGCATATGAATACGACAATGTTTCTACGATCCAAAATTGAAAGCAATAGGAATCAATGGAGAGAAATTCTTGAGGAGGCCAAGACCCACCGTGGGCTGTCCAGGGCACCCCGAAAAACCCGCGCGGGACAAAGCCTTGCCGATGAAGCCGCGAAAAACCATCGAAAAATTGGATTCAACATTAATAAGCGAACCTAAAAAAATTACATTGAAATCATAGTAGAAATATACAAGCAGGCTTCAGGCGACCAAATGCTTCAAAATATAAAAAGGTACAATTAAATAAATTCAAGTCTGCAAGCATCAATGCCTTTAAATGGTAATATGGAAAAAGTAGAGTATTTTAGAAGGTTGACAAATAATTTTGAAACGTAAACAAAGTCATTTCTTTGAATCATGAAACTGTTATTATTATTTAGTGCTTACCTACTTTCTTACCATCACGCCGTTTCCCCGTGGGGGAGGCAGAGAGGATAGAGCGCCACACTCTTTTGTCCTGACATACAACTCTCGCCTCATCCACATTCATACGTCTTCGCATGCAAGCTCGCCGTTTGTTGAGGCTTCTAACGGGACCGTCTTCCTGTATCTGGTTAATCTGGTCATGCCACGTCTTCCGCGGTCGTCCTCTTTCCGGCGCCATCAACACTTGCATTATATACCATTCTTTCCTCATTCAATCGCTCAACATGCCCAAACCATCTGAGCGACCCTTTTTTAATAATATTAATTATGCTAAGATCAGATTTTACATTCATTCCTATTATCTGCATTCTTTACTCTATCATAAATGGATTATCACACATACGTCTGAGGGATCTCATCTCCATTGCATTCAATCTACTTTCGTTCCTCTTCTGCCAGCTCCAAGCTTCACTTCCATGCATCAGTGTTGGTACCAGAATTATTATTTAGTGTATATTTCAAATATCTCTTAAATTATTTTATTGTTTCATACACTAACAATTTTAATGTTTTTGTTTTTATTTTTATGATTTAAAAATATATTTCAATTAAAAAAATATTCTCTTTCATTCGTGTTTTTATTTTTAATGTTTAAATTTTTATCTTTTTCACTTTAAAATTATAATGCTAACAAATAAAAATTATTTTTTCTAATTTTTATTTTTATTTCGCGGCTTTCTCGGCGTGGTTTTGTCGGATCACCGCTGTACATTCAATAGTGTTTATGGAGATGATAATATATTCAGCCTATTGGTTGTCTCTTTGGTGTTCCACTACGAGGGTTCTTAGTGGAACACCAGGCAGGTTACATTACGTGTTTACCCAAGTATTGCCTTTTGGTGTGCCGATTCAAGGCATCCACGTCGCACATTTCTCTCATAGCTTATTGTATCTCAGCGGATTTTCCGTAAGATGGTGCGAGTTTTCTTGAATTAGATTGCGTTTATATCTCGATAAAATTGTAGCTTTCATTACTTCACAGGAGCTAGAAAATAAACGCAAGAAAAATTTATAATAAAAATCCAAGAAAAATATTTTCCCGTTAAAGATTTTTCTAGGAGGAAAAATATGAAAGTCGCGGGTAAGAGTATATTTCCCAGCACGTGCGACGCTGGGGAGGGGGAATCCGAGCCCGCCGCTTTATCGGGAAGATGGGAATCCATTGGCGAGTGATACGATGGCTGTATATTTATTTCAGTCCATATCGTTGCAAGAATAGAGTATAAAAATAATATTGAGCGCTTGCCGAAAACAAATAGAATGTAAAATTGGATAAACCCAAGGCTGAAGAAATGAAAAATGTTTTTGGGGAATTTATTTCGATTTTGTAAAAGGCGTCATTATTTTTGCTTCAAAATAGAAATTAAGCCCTTGCAACAAGCGCATGTTTATGGCTTTTGAATGTCACCTTTTTTCAAGGGAATTTATTTTGATTTTGTCAATAAGAGCGCGTTTATAACTTTTGAAAGTCACACCTTTTCAAGGGAATTTATTTTGATTTTGTCAAAGGCACCGTTAGTTTTGCTTCAAAATAGAAGTTTCTCGGTTATCCAAGTAAAAAACCTAAGTATTGGTAAGTAAAATTTTGAAACCGGTATTTAAATCGAAAAGTTATTAGTTTCTAAAAGCTGATTCAAAAATTCTGAAAAATTATTTTTATTTAGACATCTCTAATAGACGTTTTTAACAACCACGGTAATCACAGTATACGCGTATGTCAATATAATCGTGGGGCGCACTGATGTATACAACCAATATTCGAATGCTTGTAATCTCATTTCATAATAATACAAACCGACAGATGTCACCGGCATGTAGTATGTTCGATAAAATAACGCGCCATTCATTTTAAATATATTTTTTGAATAATTAAACTAATTTACGTCTCTACATTTCTCTGTCAAATTTCAGAGCGATTGTTGGCCAGGGAATGGGTAAAATATTCATTACAAATTTGTCCCTATCCCTGACAGACAGTCAAGTGAAGCAAAATATAGGCGCGTATAAATGTAGATTCACGTAAAATGTGATTTAATTAATCGTAATTATTAATTATGAATCACTGTTTACATTATTATTACATATTTAAAATTATTATTAATTTTAAATTATGATTTTCGCCAATTAAAAAAATCAGCGGGAAAAAGACTAAAAATTCTATACTCGTGTTTATCCAGTTTAAGTATGAGCGATGGGGTTATTTTGAGGTTATAAATGAGATTAAACTGTTACTTTATTGTTTTCATTTTAACCTCACTGTTTTCATAAAAATAAAGAAACAAGTATTTTTATTACGACAAATTTTTATCAGCACTGCCAAAAATCAGAACATTAATAGTATTTACAAGTCGATTTTCTAATGTGTATCGTTAATTTAGTAATTGGATAAATGTATAATCTAAACAATGTGTTATCCGATAAACTAACATAAAATAGCTTAATCGTTGAAGTGGATTAAGGCAATTTTATCATAGGTAGCGCCGAATCAATATTTTACAAATAATCACAAATTCACGGAAAAAAGCATAATTAAAATAACTAGGATGATTTAAAAAGCGGAAAAATTATATATTAAGGGCGCTTTACACATAAAACTGTCCCACATTGATATTTTAATTGAAATTCGTAACCCGAAATGAAGAATGATATTTATTGAAAATATGCGTTTTTGATCTTTTTTATGGGTTCAAAATTACTTAATTACAAAATTAATTAAAACACTACAACTTTTAGGTTATTTGTTTATTCAATATATGGTACGAAAGTACGAGTACCGTTTACATACATTTATAAAATTTATGTTTTCATACAAATTTTTTCACATAACACATTTTGTAATAATGTTTAAAGTAGAGAAATGCAAAATTTCATAAATAAACAAGTTAAACTATGTACAATGTGTATATTGAATATCAGTTATAACAATATGTAAATATGTGACCGTCCAATATTAATTCATTCAGGTTGTATTTTATTATTTATTTATTTATCCCAAAGGAAAATACACAAAATATAATAAATATTACATACATTAAATCCTATAAAGATATACACATATACCTGTATATAGATTCGGGAGACGAGAAGTTAGACATGTATAATGATTTACAAATGATTTTAATTTTTTTTTGTTTTTCGTTAAAAGTTTGTTCCACATATTGGCGATTTCTGAATACTTGTTGGCCAAGTTTTGCATACGAATAAATTAGTTTCAGGGCTTTCTCAGAAACGGTAAGGTTGGGTTGTGTCAAATATGAGCCTTTGACATCTCCCGATCTTATTACAAGCCTTTCATCAATTATTTACTCCATCTGCTCCAAATCGAAATATACGAAATCTTATATACTAAATCCTTTTTTAAGGTATATTTTTTTATCCAGTCATTTTGATATCATTTCAAAAAGAATCAATCTGTTTATTCAGACAGGTAACATGTTAGATTTGATTGTTACAAATATTAGGTCCTTACATATGAAATTGATGTTTTGCCGTACTGGCAAATTTGATCTCAAATATCTTCTCTTTGGTTAGGAATTCCAAATCCAAATTTATACAGCTATTTACTCATGTATTTGTGTTTTGAAAATTATAATTCATTTGTTTTTTCCTCAATTGTTTTTTTCTTTGCGTCACTCAGTTTACAAAATGAAAAACTTGAAATATCGCGTTATTTACGAGTACGAGTTCCACCGTGGCACCAGTGCTGCAGAAACGGCTCGAAGGATTAATGATGTGTATGGCGACGGTGCCGCAAAAGAAAACACAGTGCGTTTTTGGTTCCAACGTTTTCGTTCTGGAAATTTCGACCTGCAGAACAAGCCCCGTGGACGGCCGGAGACCAAAGTTGATAATGAAGAATTGAAGGCTATTGTGGAAGCGGATCCATCGCAAACCACATCCGAGTTAGCTGCAGGCTGCGATGTTAGTGATAAAACTGTTTTAATCCACTTGAAGCAAATTGGTAAGGTGAAAAAGCTTGAATGGTGGGTACCTCACGAATTGAGTGAAGCAAATCAACAAACGCGCGTTGACTGCTGCGTTGCATTACTCAACCGGCACAATAATGAAGGGATTTTAAATCGAATCATTACCTGTGATGAAAAGTGGATCCTGTACGATAATCAGAAGCGCTCATCGCAATGGCTGAACCCTGCCAAACCAGCCAAACCATGCCCCAAGCGAAAATTGACTCCAAAAAAGTTACTTGTGAGCGTTTGGTGGAATAGTGCTGGTGTCGTTCACTACAGCTTTCTTAAATCTGGCCAGACGATTACGGCAGATGTCTATTGTCAGCAACTGCAAACCATGATGGAAAAGCTAGCTGCTAAACAACCGAGGCTGGTTAATCGCTCTAGGCCACTGCTGCTTCATGATAACGCTAGACCACACACTGCACAACAGACGGCTACCAAATTAGAGGAGCTTCAATTGGAATGTCCAAGACATCCACCGTACTCTCCGGACCTTGCCCCAACAGATTACCATTTTTTTCGAAATTTGGATAACTTCTTGCAAAGGAAAAAATTCAACTCCCATGGGGCAGTCCAAACCGCCTTCAAAGATTTTATTGATTCCCGTCCGAATGGTTTTTTTAGTAAAGGGATCGATGAACTACCTATGAGATGGCAAAAGTGCATAGATAGCAATGGTACATACTTTGATTAAATAAATATATTATAATTAAAAAAAATCGGCTTTATGTTCCTCCCATACTAAACGTCAATTTCATATGTAAGGACCTAATATTAATGTGTTTCACCTATTTCAAATATCACACTGCAATTAACTTAAAATATCTAATAAATAAATAAAATAAAAATATATACTACCCGTATATGTTTAAACTTTGCTGTAAAAAGGATAACTTCTCGGTCTTAAAAAATGTATAAGGTAGACCTTTAATTTAAAATTGTACTTTTACTCGAATTTTATAATATATAGATGAAAGAGTACACTGCAATAATAAATGAAAGATTAAACTGGTAACCACAATATCGACTCTCGGCAATTGCTGTTGGTAGACCCCGCGGGTGGCTATGGCTTGTCTTGGTTTCTGGTCAGCTATATTTTGGCCGTTCGATGATCACAACCATTGTCGTTGAATTCAGTAAAACTTTACAATCATATTCACCATCTCAACCTCACTGGGCCACATCTGTGCTGAAGCAAAAATAGAATACAAACATTAATGCAGGTGCTAGATTATAATTCCCTATACTTCAATACCACTCTCTTCGAGAAATTCGACTTATTCAACTCAACGAACTGTGCAATGAAATCAAGCGTCATCATAAAAAATTTTCAACGATAATCAGAGTTTTTACTTCCATCCCAATTCCATCTTCCCTCTCTTCATCTCTCTGTTCCCTCAGGAATTTACTTTTATAGATTTCCATGTTATATTATGTACTAGTAATAACTAGTTTCCGCTTTCCTAGTGGTTACACATAACTGACTAAATTTTTATGTATCTCATATTTTATTCTACTTATTCCAAACAATCTGTACGAATTCTAAATAAATAAAAACAGGACAATTAATTTAAGCAGTAGAAATTTCTTAATAATTTTAAACGTTATATTGTAAGAGTATAGTACATCACACAGACTAGTTGAAAAGATTCGTCGATTTTTAAAGCACAGTGCATTAAAGAACAGAGTTGGATAAGACTATATTTTAAAGTTAATTGAACTAGATTATTAATGAGCATTGATTGTAACACGGGAATAGGTATTGGGGAAAATGGTGAGGAGGGGGGAATCAGGGTAGAGGTGACGGAAGAAGAGATGAGATGCAGTGGGTGACTGGCCAAAGTCGGGTGGTGCTAAGATGAAATAGTAAAGTGGTGCTAGAATGAAATATACACTATCTAAAGCATTCTTTCCAATGCGGTAGGACCAATATTAAAGAGGCCAATATTGATACAATTATCATTGAATACCTTGCACGTGCGATAAATTTGATTAAAAGATGTTCTATTTCTCGAAATATGGAAGAGTACGTTCTTTCGGGTTTGTCTATAAGGAGCTTGAAAGGAGATTAGGTCCAGTTGACTGGGACAGTCGAGATATCCTTGCAGTAGTTTAAATAGGAGTTTTAGATCAGGATGGGCTCTTCGATGTTCCAGAGTTTTCATGTAGTGGACATTTAAAGATTCAGGGTAGGATTCAAAAGATACGCAATATCTAACGTTAGGATGGCAAATAAACTTTCTTTATCTGTTCCAATCTCCCATCTACGTAATTTTCTGTGGCTTCCACACTTGAGATGCACATTGCAGATTACAAAGCACAAACGATAGTAAGTACAAAAAATGTAATGAATATACAGAAATTTTACAATATGTACATAAAAAATTATAATTTTTCGTTTATACTGCGATAAACTTGGGATAAAATTGCGATAAAATTATATTGGCGGCCCTCGTAGCGCAGTGGGTATAACTCTGGCTTCCCACACTGAGGGTTTCGGGTACGATTCCCGGTGAGGTCACAATTTAATGTATGTGATTTACTCAAGCCTGGGAGTTTTTTGATGTATTTCGCTTCTGAAATTGGGCCTTCTGTCCTGTTGAAGCGTAAAAAAATAATAAAAAATAAAAAAATAATATAAAAAAATTAAAAAATGAAATTTCATTACAAAATTAAGATTTCATAACATTCAAAAATGAATTACACTTAAATAAGAATTCATTAATTCGAGACCAAAGGTAATTTCACAGAAGTAAAAAGTAAGAAAGTTCATTTTTCAAAGAATTACGGATTTTTATCAAAAGAATTACGGATTAATCATGTAATTGTAACCTTACAGAGGTAAGGGATACTATAGATTTATAGGCAAACAAGCTTTTATAGTATAGTGATAGTGATCATATGACGAGAGTCATATTGGTGGATTAAGTATACCCAGCGTGCGTATTGATTTTTGTTTGTATATTTCAAATCGAGAATATTGCGAAATTCGATACAAAATATTAAAATAGGTTGTAAATTTATTTAAAAATAAAATCCATAAATAAAATAATATATATACCTTATATGATTGATGAAAAAGAAAAAAATAGAATATAATATAGGGATCTTAATTTAGAAACTAAGAGCCAATCAGGCAACGCAAATTTCGTCCATGGAAAGGATCAAACAAACAAAATGTCAAGAGACAAATCCCGTCTTTACGTACGTACGACCGATATGCTTGGCTAATCGGATTAAGGCGGACTCCAGACAGTTTGCAGAAGGCTTAAGGCAAGTCGCGAGTTTAGTGTGCTCCCTGAATACCGCTGTAAGACGGCTATCGCAGGGTGCCACCCTGCAACAGGATTCATTCATTCATTCATCGGAGTCAATAGAACCTTCATTCATAGGAATAATTCCATGAATTCATTTTGAAATCGACTAAAATATATGATTCAAATTCAATTTTTTTTTTGACGAAACTATTGCATATACAAAATTATATTTACTATCATTTTTTACGGCGTACATTAGTTTATAAATTTGAAAATGGTGGAGATATGTGCTGTCCCGCAAAGGTCATTTAACGTGACGTGCGCAGTTGGTGGAGATAATCATGTCGCCAGAGTTTATGTGTAATGTTTATGAGTAGCTTGTTGGTCTTGCGGTTAGGATCCTCGCCCCATAATCCAAAGGTCGCAGGTTCGAATCTCACTCCAGACAAGCAAGTTAGTCTTATTTTCATAGCACAAGTGTTTAGCTTAATTTGAAAATAGTAAGAATATTGATGTGACACGAATTCCGTGTTCGCATCTCTATTTAAAAAAAAAAACAAATAGTGAAAGTAAATCAAGTTAATATAATGGCTGTGATAAATCATATTAAAAAAACTAAGAATTATTTTATGTGCAGATTAGAACGGTTTGAAAATAATTATCGTTTTACTCCCTTTCTTTTAACTCGTAGCGTCTGCTTGTCTACTTGTCGTCTTGTCTGCTTATCTGACGAAAAAACTTTGGATCGATTTTTAATCGTGATTCAATCGAGCTGAAACTTTTCAAGCAGACTCGTGGCGACGATCAAAAAGATCTATCAAATTTTCGTTAAAAATATTAATAATTATAGTATAGTTTCGGATTTTTAGAAATTTTAATGGTTTTTTCAAATTGTAGTCATTACCAAAGTTTGATTACTAGCAACGGCGGCCCGATAACGTCGCGGAATATTTTCTAAATTTGAATTACTCCGTCGGTATACATAACAGGTACTTCACTACGAATTTCGAAAATCTAAATTGACTGACAAATGTTTTTAGAATTTAATCTTCAAAGCATGAAGTGTCTTGTCAAAGCTCAAAACATCTGACATTTTAGAAATATATTAAATTACTGTAAGTTTAGTGTTATGTTATATGTTTTAATTCGTCTTTAATTGTTGTTATATTTTACAAAGAAAGGGAGTATAATAAAAACTTGGTTTTTATGGGTTAGTTTTTTTTTCTTTAGAAGATGTGTATGCAAAAAACTTCCATCTTCATACGGTGCACGGATGTTAATGTTCTTATTAATTAAATAAATTAAAATAACAAAGCTTTAAGTAGAGTAGTTTTGCACGGAAGAAATACAAAAGGTATAGCTGATTTATATTGACCTCTGATTTATGTTTTCCTAAAATCACCGACAAATATAGACCGATGACTTGTAATATATTGTTCTCAAGTAGAAAATAAAATTACCCGATTGGATACGAAATAGTGCGCTCACTCCCAATTGTTGTTATATTTTACGAAGAAAGGGAGTATAATAAAAACTTGGTTTTTATGGGTTACTTTTTTTACCAATAAATTTGAAGTTCAAAATTCATAATAAGCAAGCGGCGCATTTTATCAAAAGATTCGTAAAGTAGATCGTAGATAATATTGTAAATTAGATAAATTAAATAAAGATAATAAAGTAAATTGTGTGAAAAATTTGATCAGAATCGTCAAAATGGTTTTTGAGATACTTTATCCAACAGTCTGAAAAATGAAAACACGAAAATTCGTTTTAAAATTTTTGGGTTTAAATCCCTTGAAATACAATTTTGGAGATAGTTACAATATTTTTATACAATTGGTGGGGTTGTATTTTCAAGGCGATAAAGTGGGATTAGCTTAAACGCCTTCTAAATTTAAATAATTTAGAAGGCGTTTAAATAATTTAGAAGCCCTAGAAATTAAAAAATCTATAAATAATAATGAATGTATTATAAATAACCAAAAAAATCTAACTTATAATCCTATCTTAAATATGTTCCCTTTTACTCTATCACCTGTTTCTTTCGCACCCCCCCACTATTTACCCCCATTTGGATACTTGACACTGAGATATGATTCTTTATAATGTGTAAAGTTTATTTAGTATTAAGTATACACATACCCTGAAGAAGGAACGTTTTTCCGAAACCGGTCGGTTTTTACCAAAAATTAAGTGGTGATAAACAAAGTGAATTCATTTAAATATATTTATAATGAATAACCACAAAGTAATAGCAAAATACAATAGTACATAATATCTTCATTCCTAACTCTGTTCATCCAGCTTTCTTTGAATATTCTTCTATAGATCCACATCGCGAATACCTCAAGTCGCCTAATCTATTCCATGCTTCCGTTCCATAAAGTAATACCGACGTATTAGACTGATACAATACAAAGGAGAATTGGCGTTTTGTTCAGAGTGTTGTAACATTGTTAGCGATACCTCAAATTAAAGCTCCCAGTTACTCGTACTACAGTACTCCGTTCCGAGGATGAACTCCAAATCAACAACACGTTCTCATCAACAAACTTCAAATCAACAACATTTTCACATAGGAAGCGTGTTGTTGCGAACTCGAGACGGGTCTCGTACTAAAATTCATTCTCATTCTCATTCTCATTTTACTATTTAACCACGGATAAGTCAATAAGAGACGCAATAATAAAAAAATGTCTTGCAGGGGCGTGCAGTGAGAACGTTGAGGCATGACTTTTTCTTAAAATAATACAAGTAAATCAAAAAATAATTTGACATGCTTTCTTTGCATAAATTCGTAATCGATTTTTTAACGTCACCCATGCAGTATCCAAATATTTAACACGTTATTTTGAAATTTAAAACAACTTTTTTATCTTAATTTTATTACTATAAAAATTCATTAAACTATCCTTCTAAATTGCCATATTAAATAATATTTATTATTACATTATATTACATTACAAATATAATTATCATACAATCATACAATCAAGTATGTAACTACCCAACTATTTTTTTCATAGTTGCATTTGCCGAATAAAATTAATAAATCTGAAATTGACATTTTTTCATACTAATGTTGATGAATCTTGAAGCTACGTAGGCATTTAATGTTCAATACAAATGGAAAATTATTAGTTATAATCGAAATAATGACGAAACCATGTCGAAAATTATTTAGTAATGTACAGCCATCCACTTAAAATAAATGTTGAATGTTTCTGAGCTCTAGCTAATCAAGAAGTAAGTGAAAAATCAATAACAAGATTCCACCACAACAAACAGACAAACGACAGATTTCGCAAAAGAAATAAAGTAGAAAACAATGATCGCAAATCACTATATTACTAATAAGTATCAAATATACTTTTAAAACAACCAATAAATAATATTCTTCAAACGTTGAAATAAAAACACACGAAGCGTAAGACTTGCGACCCTCTAACTGAAATGAAAATTGTATCATGAACAATGTTGGACAGTTTGTTTGTCTGAAACAGGAAAAATTCTCTCTCAAACAACGCGCTCAAGCGATGTGAAATTTGCACGGATTAATCAGGCTAGAGTTTCTGATTCGCAACGTAATTTCCATCTTGAGATATAAAGCTTTAAAATATACAATTAAATGTCAAAAAATAAAACAAAACGCTGCTTGATTCCTTAACCATAGACCTCGATCTAGTTAAGGACACAGTGAATATCTTTTGCATAACGCTAAAAACAATAATGTAAAATCAATTAAGATAAATTATAAATATCTCACAGACACGAAACTATTTATATGGTAAAGCATGTATGGAAGTCATTATTGGTTGACCACACTTACACAATGTAACGTTCACCGATTCCACCAAATATCAAGCGCACATCTACCAATTTTTTTTGAAAGTTGTGTATTATGTATGTACCTTATTTTACATATTTTATACAACTACGCTATTGCCATCTATGGTTGAAAATTTGCCATTTTCATGTTCTGAGAACATAGTAATAAAAATATTTTAAACAGGACAATTTGTTTGCCTGAAGCTCCAATGAACTAAATAGACGCGAAATTCTCACAGATTTATCTGGCTGGAATCTCTGATCTGCAATGACCTTTCCGTTTTGCTTTAAAAAAAGTAACCCATAAAAACCAAGTTTTTACAATACTCCCTTTCTCATTTTCGGGTTTCGTGTCTAGCATATGCGTCGGAATCTCCATACAACTTGTATGGAAAAAACATTAAAAATTTGAAAAATCCACAATTATACCATAATTATTATTTTTTTAACGAAAATTTGATAGATCTTTTTTCGTTAAGCAAGCAAGCAGACGCCACGAGTTGAAAGAAAGGAAGTAAATATACAGTTAAATGTCAAAAATTGAGGCGCGTTTCCATATTTTTCTTTATATCAAACTGAAAACATGAAAAAAGAGCGATGTAACATAGAAAAATTATATCGAAAAAATTATAATTTGAAAGAATACTTGTAGAAAATTTAATTTAATATGATGAACTTTGAATTTGATTTATTTCAGATTTTTACAAGCATCAATTATTTTAAAAGTTAAGCAATTCTATTCATTTTTCATTATATAAACGTATTAGTTTGGTAAAATTCTTTAACTATGTAACTAAAAAAGTACAAACTGACATTCTTTAGAATCATAAATATTATCACGTAGAAAAGTTTTGTTTGGCATGTACAAAACTCAGTCTCGGTATTTTTTCAGGCACGATGTAGAATTTTAATACAACTTCTTTCTATGCATACATAAAAAAAACACAAGATCAATAAAAGTAAACAAGATTCTCTTGTAACTTATCTCTCGTAAATAATCTTTGGAAATATATAGCCTAGTAAATTCTCTACGTTCCAAAAATATATATCACCATTCACGGGTTAAAAATTATTAAAAACGAGGTGTAACCAGTCAAAAATGATGGAACATTGGTTCACGTCTTTGCTAAGCTCTAGTATATATTTTCACTTTTAACGGTCCTCGGAGAGGCGGCCATAGCGAGCCCCAACTCTGGCCGTTTAACTTGGTTTTTTACCCGTGATTTTGAACGAAATTACGGACGATACGCGAAGTTACGGATGGACAGACAGACAGACGAACGGGCAGACAACGAAATTATTACGTTTGATAAAATTATTTTTCCTGTATATTTCGTAAATTTTTTCTAAAATAATCGCATTAAAATCGAAGAATATTAGGAAAACCACATTTATCGAAGTATTTTTGTGAAATGTTTAATACTTAGGATTGTGGTGTATTATTAGATCGCTAAATTATTTGATTTTCTAGATATAAAGATATTATTTCGTGGGAAAAGCATTCTCCAATTAAAATCTCAGTCTGAGGCGTATAATGAAATAATTCCCTCGGAAATAAAGACGATGGTAGTCATAATTAGGCGGTATGAAATGCGGGAAAAATCGAAAGGCGGCTTCACAGCAATCGATTTGTTTTTAAAACTAATTAAGAAAATACGAGTAAAAGTATATAAGTGTATATTTTTCAATAATTTTAACGTTCAGTATAAACTAGCACGTATGTACAACTGTATAACAATGCTTGCAATAATGTGTAAATATTTTTTTTAAATTGCACCAGATCTATGATATTTTTAATCCTAAAGAAATCTAAATCAACCACGTTATTGTGGTTTTAATTAAAACCAATAAACGCAAATAAATTTGAATAGCGACATATCAAAACAAAAAAAAAATGTACAGTGGTCCCTCAACACTCGTTCATGTGGATATTCATTGTTTTTTTTCCTTTGATTTTCTCTCGAAAATACGATATTCGTCCCACCTGCCGCGTGAAATGCTGATCAAGTATCAGGATACAAATCTCCAGAATTGACATTACTTCGTATCATAACGGAAGGTGACTCCCTTTCCATAAAATAACCTAACCTCTGTAAAGTAAACACTCTTAACAATATTTTTTTTTTCATTCAAAAGGTAAATTTTTTAATAAAATTTTATTTACGTGTCTATGTAGACGTATACTTACGAAGAGTAAATTTCTGTCACAACAATAAAGTACTAATAAGAAGTATTATTTAATACGCAATTAAAACATGTATTCGCATGATTTTCGGGGTCGATGTTTTTGTGATTTTTTTGGAAAATTTGATTTTCGAGGTCGATGTTTTTGTGATTTTATTGAAAAATTTTTTTTTTTGATATTCACCCTGCCCTTGGGAACGGTATAATGAAGAATATTGAGGGTCCACTGTACGTTGAAATACCGCATGGCTGCCAATAAATGCAACCATTTCCAGACGCACCGGACTGTGGAAGACCGAATGTAAACTGAATCTCTGATATTGGATTCACTACCCCAAGTAACTGTAGTCCACCGCGCTGGGCAGTGGACCAAGCGGTGTGGAAAATTAGGCAACAAGTTTACATGACTTCTATCGCCCTGTGAAAGCATTAAGGGAAAAATGTAATATCTAAGAATATTTCTATTTTTTCCATTATGCACGTAAAGGATCATGAAACAGATAAACCAATACTATTATTTGCGCGAGTTTGCACCTTTAACTTCTCATCAACAGATAAAATGACAATGCCTAAAGTTCTGGATATCTGTGCAGTTTTGTGGCATACATGCAAGTAAATCATGCACATGCATTGTAAATCTCACAGTTAAAAATATCAATTGAGCATTTGTTTAAAGATAAACAAAGCATTTAAACAAAATTCAAAAAAGCTAATGCCTATATATTTAATAATTAGTAAATAAAAGTAAAGAAAATGTATGTGCATTTATTTATTATTGAATTTTGCCGCACTAGGTAGGTACCGTATGCATTTTGTTTAGAAATGTGTTTGGTCAATTATATGTTTTGATTTATTTTCATAGATGGGGGGTAGTGTGCCGCCATACATATTCTATGAAAATTTTGAATAAATATTTAAAAATAATCACATAAATTACATAAAATTTGAGAATGTCAATCATTAAGGGTAGTTATTTTTTACATTAATGTAAAGAAGTATTTATTGGAAAGTTTAGAAGATATAAGCCAAAATATATCAAAGTTACAACATCCACACGCTTGACACCAGCCTCGCAACATATATACAAAATCAGAAGCATTGACTGGTAGTGTGCGTCTTCTCTGTGGTGGCACTTGCTGATGTTGATTTGTTTATAAACGATGATTTTTTTCCAACGCGCGTGCTCCGCGCGCGCTCATTGGTTAAATGAATTTGCGCGCGTCTTATTTCCTGTTAGGCATTTTGATCCTTTTCCACGAAATCACTGCCACAGATTTTTATTTTCAGTGTTTTATTTTCATATATGTGGTTGTGGAGTTCTACAAACTTACTTCAAAAACATTTAACATAAAAGTGTGATATTTTAGATGATATTACTCATGCGGATATATACATACGTAAGTTTTTGCTGTCTTATATTAAATGTAATGTTCATTATATACCTGTGCATTGATATTTAATGTAAAATATATGAAACGTAATTAATTTAAGTATTGTAATATTTTCTGCTGTATTTCTATGGCCATGAATGTGCTTATTTTTTTTTTATATAATATTTTCTCGCTTTATGCTAACTATTGTGAATTTTATTGATTTTTTCAGTTTTTTAACTTTTAAACACACGCACTGAGTATTTATAATAAATTTGACCACCAATTATTTATTATCACATATTTACACTGTATGCAAATTATTATTATTATTTCTATGGTCACGAATGTTCTTATTTTTCTTTATATAATATTTTCTCGCTTTATGCTAACTATTGTGAATTTTATTGATTTTTTCAGTTTTTTAACTTTTAAACACACGCACTGAGTATTTATAATAAATTTAACCAACAATTATTTATTATCACATATTTACACTGTATGCCTTTGCCTTCAAATTAATATTACTCTATGGAATATAAGATAAAATAATGTAATTCCCCTTTTTAGTGAGAAATAGACACCCTCACGCGGTACTAGCTTATTTAAGAGAGTAGTTCGGCATCCAATTGTTAAATTCTATTTACAAATTAAGCGCTACGCTTTCGATTCTCAGAATAGATCCGATACAATGAAGTCGGGGGGATCCGCCGCCCAAGCTAAACGCTAAACTCGTTGTTGCCAGTGTGTTATTTCGTTTGTCCTCGAGCGTTGTTTATCCGTCCTTCGCAGAATCCACGGGAGCAGCGCAAATAGCTGAGGACGAGTCTCAATGGGCATTGTGCGAAGTCTGGTACGGAAAGAAAAATAACTACACACGTGCGACGAAATATGTCTGCCTCGAAAATGTATGTACAAACAATTTTCCAACGCTTCCTTTGAAATTTCAAACAACAAAGATAATATAATAAACTTACTAAGCGTAACTAATAGATAAAAATAACCCATTCATGATTACGGGAAATCATTTGAGAATTAATTATTTTAATAACTGGACTAGCGGTCCGTACCCCGCGTTGCTAGGGTAACAGATTTAGTTAAAATAAGTTTGTGGGGGGAAGGTGCCATCGTAAATATTCCATTTAATCCAAGCAGGAGGTGGATGGAGTGTCCAGGAGTGGAATAACTAGGCATATTTTCATCGGAGTTGTAATATGCAACAAAGAGATGTTTGGTTCAGTTCTATATGATTATTCATGTGTACGATTGTATAATCATTTGTGGAACACAACCTAATAAAAAATAACACAATAATCAAAATTCTATTACATATAAGGAAAAAATAATTATTTATCTATCATTCATCTACATGTTGTCACAATATTTCTCAAGAGCCAAGCCGCTTAATTTAACAAAGATTACTAATAACAAAGAAAAAGAAAACAATTATTGCAAATATAAAAAATGGTTCGATTTTTATGTTATGTTAAGGAAACAAAAAAAATTAACATGAAACATTGACAAACATTCAGTGGCAGCACTGGCAGCCCTTTTAAAAGCATAACAGTTCATTGAATATAATATCTTTTTTACGATGCCCATTCGGCTACGACAAATTTGATCTCTCAATAAACAATAATTAACTATTCAACAAAAAATTATTGAATTGCGTTCCTTTTAATTTTAAATTCATAATGGTGGGGTGAGGGAGGTGGGGATCGATAGGGAGTAGTATGTGTTTATAATTTGGAATTAATAGTATTTAATATAAATTAGAGTATATAACTTTTGTATCTGGGGGAGGGTGTGGTGAGATGGCATCTATGTTTCCGCAAGGTCCTAAAGAATAATCTTGAGTCAGATCTGTCAAAGAGTGTTGATTTTTAAAGAGAATATATCGGAAGAATAGGAGAGTGGTAAGAGGGAAAGAGGAAATGACGACTATTTTTTCCGTAGGGTCCTAAATATGCAAAATTTGGGTCAGATCTGAAATATATTGACGGAGGGAGTGGGGTGAAGAGAGGGGTATTCAAACCTTACATTAACTTTTTTCATTGTGTATATTTGAATATATTTTTTTAACATAAAAACAATAATTACCTCTTAAAAAAAGATATTTAATTATTTTCAAAAAAAAATTCAAGCGAGGTGTGACATTTTGTTAGGGCGAAGGGTTAGGTTAAGTTAGTTTGATAGGTTAGGTTTGTTACCACATCACTGGAAAAAATTATTGAAAAGTTACATCCTTTTTCAATTAAAAATTATGTAAGGATGAAATTAAATCAAATTCATTATTCTTACTTATATAACATTGAGCATATTGATAAGACATTGCGTTAATTAAGGTAACATAATAACCTTGCGCGCGTCAAAAGAAAACTGGTAATTACACAATTATAATGTTTTAACCAGCATTATACTAAATATAACATGGAGAATACATGGAATCATAGGTCGTAGACTTGACATGAACCTTGATTTAGAATAATTCATAAAGATGGCGGACACGCATCTCCACTTTATACAGAGGTTATAGTAAATATGCATGATGATACTTACTTGTTCGAGTCACGGAATATCAGAACAATGCCTCTGTAATTGATGTATTTAGTTTAATTTTCTCAATATGTTTTTTAATACTGATTTATTAACTCGGAGACTACAATCAACAACAATAATTGTATAAGCAACGATGAGACAACAGATATAACAAAACTTGGCTGGAAATTGATTCCAGGAATCGATTTTAATAATCCCGAGATCATGAGGAAATGTGCAAAATAAAAAGAAATTCTTATTCCCTAAGCAAACAAAAAAGTGTTCCATCATTAAGTATTGATGTAATTGTGATAACTTAAAATTAATCCAAAACAATAATCCCGAATATTTTGGGACAAATATCTTTGGGATTCTTAAATATCGTAAACTTGGCCGGGATCTCGAGATCGGACTCCAAGTAATGACGAAACGATTATAAATCCTAATGCATAAGTATTGTAAGAGAGGTTAAATAAATAAAATAAGATTAGGTGATATTTTATGAATCCCATTAACACCTTGCACAAGAAGAGATACCATCTCTAAAAATGTCGCGTGAAGTTTGCTGTATTTATAAGTAATTATACACTTCATGGCCATACCGATTCTCTCGCAGGTAGAATCGAGAGATGTACCAAGGATGGAGAGATGATGGGAGATAAAGTTGAAGGGGATCCCGGCCTCGCGATCCGATTATAATATCATCGACAAGGTTGACAAATCAGGGGAAGCCCATTGCGAGAATGAAGTGTTGGGACACAGTTTACAGTATTTATGAATCCCGGGATAAGAACGTGAACTCGAAACATTCAGGATTAATATTTTCGATAAATTTCGGAGCATAAAAATAAATTTCGGAGTATCAAAATAAAAAGACTAAATGATGAAAACTACTTTTAAAGATATTTTATTTCTAATAATTATAAAAAATTAAAAATCTCTTTCAAAATGTTGCTCATCAATATTGCATTATTACTAGGTTTAAAGACTAATTAAATTATTATTAATTAAATTAAATAAAAAAAACAGGCTTTTAATCGTAAATGTAAAATTAAAGAACAAATGAACACTTTTAAATCTCGAGATTAAAATGTTGGATACGAATTGGATTTACCAATCAAGAGTATAACAATGACTATGCAGAAAAGATGACAGTAAAACTAAAAAATAATTGCAAGATGGCAGAATTTCATTCGTTATCGGTAATCCTCATACATTGAACTAAATCTTCTCTATCTAAGTATCCGTTTTTACCTGGCTAGTATTGAAAATGGACTACTTAAAGTTTCCAAGATAATGTGGTTATTGACAATTCAGTCGATGCTATGCAAAATCAATCTGCCACGGGTTTCGCTTATCAGTAGAACCATTTCGTTAACTGTGTTGCTTGAGGTATTGATTGAGCGTAAAATGAGGGAAAATTGCTTTAATCGCTTGATTAAAATTTTCATTGTACAGTAGATACTGTATTATATCAGATGTACTATTTACATAATAATTGTCTTTTTAAGCGTTTGCATTGCAACAACAAAAAAACTTTGTTTTGCGGATATTTTCATTTTGCAATAATGGTCTGGACCAGAAATCGACATAAGTAGGTATTGGCGGAGTAAAACTGTATACATCGATAAAATTTTCATGTATTATCTTAATATTAACTAGCACTGGGGAAAGAATCGACACCAAATTTAAAGTTTATATATACCCTTTTGGGCCTTGTGGACCCCAATGCACAGCCGCGGTAACGCCACTGATAATCTAAGCATCTTAACAAAACATCGTTCTCCCGCAAGGTTACGTAGGGAGGATAGAACGCACTATTTTGTACTGGTGCAAAATTCTCGGGTTATTCACATTAGTACATGTCCTCGGTACCTGAACAATATTTTCCTTTAAAGATCTGGTTTACCAAGTCTTCCGCGAACATTCCCTATTTGTGATGCCATCAATACTCGCATCATATATCTTTCTTAAGGCGATCGTCTAGCAATGTGAGCAAAATTCAGATTTTTTTTCATATCTTCTCTTGCATTTGCATCACATTTTTTTATGGAAATATGTATTAAAATTTATTGGTCAGAAATGTCCTTAGGTTTCACGGCCGTTCAGAATCTTCTGTGTATAGTTATCTGGAATATTCTGCCGTGTATGTGTGACCTCTTTGGCCAGAGAGGTCACATATACACGGCAGAATATCACAGAAAACTATACACAGAAGATTATTCGTCAGGTTCCATATATTTTAAATACAGTTATCTTCTTAGGCCCGGTTGTTTCAAGTTGGATCAAAGTAAGCGTTCGTTTAAAGCATAGATTTTTGCGTTCTCCACCAATCAGACGATCCATTTTCGTAAATATCTATGCTTTAAAACGAACGCTTACTTTAATGCAACTTGAAACAACCGGCCCTTAAAATTACATAAAATAAATTATTTAATAAATTTATAAATAACCAAACCTACATATGTTTTAAAAATTAAGAAATTTCATTTTAAGATAATCGTTTATTTTGTAAAATTATTGAAAAAAAGTCCATACAGTCATATAGTGCGCACAAAGTGAAGAAATTTTATTAACTTTAAAAAAAATTATAGGTTTAGTAATTTATTGATTCATTATATAATTTAGTTTTTGTCACTCTGAGAAGGAACCTGATGAATAAATTTTAATACGATATCTTTGCATACAAAGCGTAAGAGAAGATATGAGAAAAAATCGTGAATTTTGTTCACATTGCCAGACGACCGTCTTATCATTATCGTCCCTCATTCATTCGTTCAACTTGACCAAACCACGTAAGTGATCTTTTTTAACATAAATGGATTTGCCACGTATGAAATGTCAACGAGTAACAATAATAGATCTCGTAGCATTGCAAAAATATACAATCTCTTATGTCTTATATCATATATAATCTGGTCAAAAGTAAAGGAGAATCCTGCTTCGGAAAACCCCTTCAGACACATGGAATATGTATATCAATACCCAAAGCGATTTTGTTCAGAATAGCTGTAGCTCTTCCAACAGGCATAACCATCGGCAGGTTGGTCCTGTATATTGGAATGTGAAACAATCTATGCTGACGATGTCTAAGGTAATCAGTAATGTACAAACCAATGCTCTGCATAATTTTAGTATTATCGACCATACCGCGCAATAATCGATAAAAATGTGTAATCAAATAAATACACATTCCTTCTAGTCTCTATTCAAACTATTGTAGTCAAGCATACCCTGGAGAAACTCGGTTGGGTAAAGCCAAGGATAATGGATTACGAAGCTAAACCCCTTCAAAGACACAAATGATAAGGTGCATGCATGTGGAAGTAACGAAATATGTGTGTTTTGGGATTTTGGTATAGGATATATGAATAATTCTAAACCCTTTGTGGAGATACGACGTTTGGTGATAGTGCGTATGTAAATTGAAATTATAGTACGTGAGTACAACTACTATGTAATTTGTTCCGCAGACCATTATTAAAGATTTCTCCACCAAAAACGGGTGGTTGGGCAGCGAAGTGTGGTCACGGGGGCACGACCTCTGGAATAAACCCGTACTAATTTATTAAGTTTGCATCCCTTGCGCTGAGGAGAGTGGGAACGCTCGCGCTATCAAATAATGCTGAATCGCTTTCATGTCACGAGACGCATTGACGAGTGATGAAGGCAAATCACTTTAAATGAGTGATCTGATATGGCATTGCTTTACTTTAAAAGTGACCAGCGTACCGTCCAGGACCAGATTATTTAGATAACAATATAATCCAAATAATCTGTTTATTTGCTAACTAGAATTTCTGGTATCAAATGTTTATCAAAAAAAAATAATGAGCAAAGTACGGCAAAAACTCCATAGTTGACCGTGTTATTCATCAAAAGCCATAAATAGGTATAAATAACATCATTCTAATTTTTTCAAAGCAAAGGCAGCAATGTCCAAAATAAATTTAATGCAATCATCAAGGATTTCTAATTCATAATATACTGAATTCTAGATTTTATAGGAAACACGATTTTGAAAGGGATATATAGATACTCGTATATAAAATATAGAATTAAGTACATTTTAAATTGATTTCACCTCGGTAATTGAATTCAAAACACTTTTTTTAAATTTTGCTTTTGAATATTGCTGCTTTTGCTTTTATAACCCACCTATGTAAGATATAAAAGCAAAGGCAGCAATATCCAAAAAAAATAAAACGTTTTGAATTGTACTGAATTCTAGATTTCACGTATCTATCCCTACCAAAATCGTGTTTCCTATAAATTTGCAGGCTATGTTTCCTATGAAATCTCGAATACAGTAAGTACTCTATAAATTAGTACTCTTCGATGACTGCAACATTTTTTTGGATATTGCTGCCTTTGCTTTCACACCCCACATGTACAATCAAACATAATAATTTCGTTGTCTGTCATTAAACGGCCGGAGATGGGGCTTCAACCCCGGGCCACCAAACCAGATTCGGCCACCTCTCTGTGGACCGCCAAAAATATACTATAAAACTACCAAAATGTACTATAAAAAAATGAAAAGTCATACTATACAAAAATATAAAAAATATATATTAGGGCTTAGCAAAGACGCAAACCAATTTTCCGTCATTTTTGACGGGTCACAGCTAATGACCCAATGAAAACTTTTGAACTGAATTGAATTTTACATTATCCGGGCTCAATTACTAATAACCATCGATGATCGATGCTCTATGCAGCAGGGGCGTGCAGTGAGAACAAGAAGCATTACTTTTTCCTAAGCATATATTTTGAAAATAATAGATATATCTCGTAATATTCCTCTCACAATAATTAACATATTATTCAGATTTTAATATTTCATCTTAGAGTATATAGTATATGTATATACATATAGTATATACTCTAAGTATTCCATAATATTCTGACGGATAAATATTTAATTTCGTTATTTTTTTCAAATATATGTTTAAATAAAAGTCATGCATCTTGTTCTCACTGCACGCGCCTGCTATGCAGTTATATACTGCTTATTAGAATGTGCCCAATGAACTGTGCGCTCTTTCCAAGTGTATATTTTGTAGATACAAAATTAGTTTTTCATAGATAGCGTTAACGCGGCCGTTGTCACGAGATTCACTTATTAGTACGCGTGTACGCACAGCGCCGACATACAATATGCGCGCGTAGTAAGCCGGCAGAGGAGAAAATAAAAAATAAAATTCCCTTTCGGCTGATCGAAAAGCTCCGATTCAATTATCAAGGGATCACAGAGAGAGAGGGAGAAGGAGAGAGAGAAAAAATAGTCCTGCCGAGAACTACTTTCAATCAATGGCGCCTGGTGGCAGTAAATTCTCGGATGTATTAAAACCAAAATGGAGGCATTACTGAGGAACGACGTCTTACACGAAATGTCGTGAAAAAGGCGCGTTTGGCCGGGAAAATCTCATCTCGAGTCAACCAGCTACAGGGTGTACCGGACTTGGAAGGATGGAAACTGTTTCGGAACGGAGTATTCCGACTGGTGTGGTTGAATTGCTACGACGCACAATTTCGTAGCACAGGTCGGGCGATCCGTCCCGCTAATCGTGTCAGCACAATTTTTGTTTAAAATTCATTTTTTTAATTTTTATTTGATGATATTATTATTAACTGATATAATTTTATAATTATTTTCAGCTACACTATTTCCTATTTTATACTATACTCTTACTATTTACATATTATGATATATATTTTCTAACACCTTCATATTTATATTTTTATGGTATATATTATTTTTTATGGGTAATTAGTTATTTTTTATTTTCTCTTTATCTATACATCTTTCTCCTCTGCTTCACGTGTACAATTTGAATATAACTTGTATCGCGGACCAATAAACATATTATTATTCAAAATTGATAGAATTGGTGAACGTTCCATTGTGTAGAGTGATCACTTAAGCCAGCTCATACAAACTTTAAGACCTGAGCCATCGTATAAGAGACTTCCATGCACTTTTCTCATATGTGAATAGCTTCGTCTCTGTGAGACTTCTATAATTTATCCTTAATTAATATTATTTTAATGTTCACATTTTGTCCATTTTTTAAAATGTCTTTAAATTTAAGGAAAATGATTGATACATTAACGCAAAATCCATCAATAATATAATTATAGCATTTTTACTTATTTTTAAAGTACTTTTACTAATGGGCGTCTGATTCAGGACTGAGTACAATAGTTGAATATGTACACTGAAAACATTTGTTTTCTTTATCTACTCGTTTAAAATTAACAGAGACGCGTTTCATCTTATAAGGGTATTATCGATTTCGATTGGTTGATAATGCTCTCAAAGGACAAAAACCGTTGTGTGTAAACTATATGAGAAAAAAATAAGATTTTTCCATACGATTGATACAAAGTTCTACAAACTTTTCTCGCAAATTGTTGAATTTAATGAAATTATCAAAAAAAAACTATCAAATACAAGTAAAATGTATAAACGTAGCTTAGTAAAATAATATAAAAAATGTAGTTTAATCTTAACAAAATTTAATTTATTGCAGTACCAACAGTTTAACAACACATGCGAACAAAACAAAGAGAATTGTCCGTAGCTTAACTAACAGTCAGGGAGACCAGTATAAGAAGTCAAAACACTAGCTTATTACCATCTTAAGATTACTTTTATTTAAATACATTTTTACATTTTCAATTACATACATTTTTTTATTCTCACAGAGTGTATTAACGTTTTATATGTATTTTATAAAAATGAGTATACCTGCAGAGGAATATTTATATGTCTTGTATTTTATAAGATTGAGTATACAGGGTTATTTGGAAAACATTAATAACCTCGCAGACTATATTTCTGCCTTGATATGAGTCAGAAATTTAAAATATGTTTTATTTTACTTTGTAATACACACACACAATATGAGTTATTACATTACAACTATAGTTTCGAGAGGAGCAGTCCCTCTCATCATCAGGTATATATAATAACTAACTTAAATACAAAATTTATCAATCTAATTGGGAAGGTCAGGGGGGTCAGGGGGGCGCGCGGCAGGGAAGGGTATTTTTTCGCCGAACAGCTCTAGGAGTGGTGAAGTGGACTGAAATGTGATATTATTTATTAATGTGTTTCCAGAATTTAAATTTTTTAGGATTTCAACGGTTTCCAAACTATTCATTATCCATCGTCTATGAGGAACCGAGTGGAGTAATTTTAATTTGTGACTATCGAAAGAATGATTGGTGTTAATTATATGATTGGCAAATTCGGAGAAATTGTTATTTTTTAAGCAGCGGCGATGTTCTTTTATGCGTGTATTTAAGTTTCTAGTGGTTTGGCCTAAATACTTTTTGTCACAATCTCCGCAAGTTATTTCATATATCCCACTTTTTTCTAACATACCTATTTTTGTTTTTGAATTTAGAAGAATTTTACCAATATTATTGTTTGTGTAATAAGAAATAACTTGCGGAGATTGTGACAAAAAGTATATAGGCCAAACCACTAGAAACTTAAATACACGCATAAAAGAACATCGCCGCTGCTTAAAAAATAACAATTTCTTCGAATTTGCCAATCATATAATTAACACCAATCATTCTTTCGATAGTCACAAATTAAAATTACTCCACTCGGTTCCTCATAGACGATGGATAATGAATAGTTTGGAAACCGTTGAAATCCTAAAAAATTTAAATTCTGGAAACACATTAATAAATAATATCACATTTCAGTCCACTTCACCACTCCTAGAGCTGTTCGGCGAAAAAATACCCTTCCCTGCCGCGCGCCCCCCTGACCCCCCTGACCTACCCAATTAGATTGATAAATTTTGTATTTAAGTTAGTTATTATCTATACCTGATGATGAGAGGGACTGCTCCTCTCGAAACTATAGTTGTAATTTAATAACTCATATTGTGTGTGTATTACAAAGTAAAATAAAACATATTTTAAATTATAATGTTGCACCACGAAGTATCTGCCAAATCTTTCAATGAGTCAGAAATGTTCAAGCAGCCATGACCATATCAATAGTTATGGAGATATGCGACATCAAAGTTTGCATTCTTTTAAAAATATTTCTGACAATTTTTTTGTAAAACCTTAGACTATCATTACAGTAACTTATATCGATAGCAAAAAATTCATTCGCTTCAATACAAGTTAAATAAAATGATAAAAACCCTGCAGAAATGAAAGCAGGAATATAGTCCTACGAGGTTATTAATGCTTTCCAAACAACCCTGTACATATACGAGTATTTATATAACCTTGTATTTTATAAGATCGAGCATATACGAGTATTTACGTATGGTTGGATTATGTTGGGCTATGACTACGAATGATAATATTTTAAAAACAAATAAGATTTTGTGTTTGCACATTTAATTACTTAGAATTTCATTGCATGAACTTAAAAGAACATCCACATGGACACATTATTGTACATATGTTATCATTTTATTGCATCTGCATATATTATATGAACAATAATAATTACATAGTCATTCGTAATTTGCTTCATTCTGTTCATAGCTTGATATAAAATTTATCGAGTAAAAGCAGAGGATGTAAATAATTATGTTTATTGAAACTCGCTGAGAGATCAAATTATCAATTATTATTCCATCTTCTTCTTCTGCTTTATCTACGACTGCGTTCTGTCATTACTCGAAGTCTGTTCCTGGGAAACAGATGTCCAGCCATCTTTTATGCGGTGATTATTATTATTATTATTTCATAATGTTAATAAATGAACTCGAATCTAAATTGTGTTTAAAAAATAAAGATAACAACCACAACAAAGGCCAATACATCTATAAATTTACTCTTTTAAAATGAAGCCAAAGTAATGTTACATACAGGACCTTAAGAAAAAGGAGTTGATAAAGGGTCTTTCAAATAATGAGGCAATTTGACTCCGTTGTAATTTGAAATAATAAAATTACCCCTCCTACACTCCCTACCCTCTGTTTACCCCGAGCGGAAGAATAAGGGTGAGCATTATTCCGCTTCTTTAATAAAGTAATTTTCCTTGAGTAACATTATATCTTTAGTCGTTAAACACTACATTTATATAATTAATTAAAGTACACACAAACAAAAAAATATTCGCGTATACTTTTGCTAGCAGATTTGCACACCGACTATATAATCTATAAATTAGATGTGTCACGCGTTTTTATAAACGTTAATTTGAGTGAACACAAACCCTCAACACTGTGAGATATCAAATCCTATTTCACAACAAGTTATACAATATCAATAAGTCTCCCCTGTACCTAAAATAATTAAATACATCTATCAGGTTCATTAACGACTTGTTATTAATAATCGATTCACTCCAATGAAAAAGATGAAACAGCACTTTTAATCGAAAAAATATAAAAATTGAACAATGAATTGAATCTACATTATGCAGGCGATAGTGGAAAGTTCCACACTGACGGTAAAGATGAATCTTATATTTATATCCGTGGTATCCGTTCATCCAGCTTAGACTCCTGGCAAATGTTGACTATCCAGCTATGCCAACACACATTTTTATTTTATCGAAGCTTTGAATCAGGAATGGTAATAATCGTCTGTCATTTCGCAAGAATACTAAGGAAAGTCTCAATGATTAAACATAATGGATGCATTGAAATTCAATCCAGATAATCTTTGAAATATTTATTATTTATCACACATTCTTTATCATTGTTTTTTATTTAGTTTTTCTTACCAGCTTCGAGGAAACTTCACTGGCATACATACTAAACGAATATTTTTTTTGATATTATATAAATATTTTTTTAAATTATACTGTATGTTTCCCAAAAATAAAAAAAAATCATTAATTGTACAAACCTAGCAATCTTTGCATTAAGGACTTGAATTAATTAAACGTCGACCGGAATCAAATACGTGTATCTTCAACTGATATAAAATATGTAAAGAAACGTAGCTTGGTAACTACGCGTATGTCCTGACGAAGATACGGCAGTGCCGAAACTGATCGACGTTAATTAACTATAGTATATAGGTACAAAAAGTTTGAGTTTGAGGTTGGTTTTGTTAAAAGCCTCAACAACCGTAGAATTTGTAATAGATGATGTATGAATGTGGCCGAAGCAGAAGTGGTGTGCCAGGATAGAAGAGTGTGGCATTCAACCCTCTAGTAGTAGGCAGAGAAAATAGAGCTCCACACTCTTCTGTCCTGGCACACAACTCTCGCTATATCCATATTCATACATCTTCGCATACAAGCTCGACGACTGTTTAGGCTCCTAACAGGACCACCCTTTCGAGGTATGTGGTTAGTCTGGTCATGCCACATCTTCCGCGGTCGTCTCCTCTTTCTGGTGCCGTCAACACTTGGTGCGTCATATATTTTTCTTACCATTCTTTCTTCATGCATTCGCTCAACGTGCCCTAAGCATCTCAGGAACCTTTTTTTTATTACTTTAACCATGCTAAGATCAGATTTACATTCTTTCATAACATCTTAATTATTTACTCTATCATAAATGGGGTTGTCACACATAAGCCTAAGTGATCTTAGCTCCATCGCATTCAGTCTACTTTTGTTCCTATTCTTCTGTTACTGTATATTACTGAAGATGGTGCAGTGTACACCGAAAACGTTCTTTTTTAATTAAAGTGTTATAGTGTGAAGTAAACACCGCTGTGCATTATTAATTTTTCTAAAAATTAATTACAAAGTTTGTCACTCTTTTAAAATTAACTTTTACGTCCAACCACAAAGTTATCGGTATAAATATAAAAAATATAAAATAATCGCCGACAATAAATTGAAAATTTTCTGGTTATGCTTGACGAGCTTGTTTTACTCATCTTTATATAATATTTCACATTAGTGGGAAAAACGTATGACTTTAAAAGACGTCGAAAATTAAACACTTTTGTTAGTTACACACGTCACATTTTAAAAAATTTTCTAGCTATCGTTACGTAAGTGAAAAGACACCGAGCGCGCTAACTAATGTTGTGTTATACTACCTAGTGTCATCAAAATTTGCGTCGTGTATTTTTCTTACTATTGTTTTTACATTCATTAGTTCAACACAACATTAACAAGTGTGATAAATTTATACATGTGTGCTTACGCAGAATCATTTAAATGTCTGCCTTGTAATAAATATGAAGTATTTTCAAAGTATATCATCGTCTATGAATACCGATAGTGAGGTGTCACTATCGGTATTCACGAAGAAAAACGAAGAAAAGCTTTTTAAGCTGCGATAACGGCACACCCTATAAGTTTGGTATTCGCACGGCGGTGTATCACAAATCTCAAGGGACTCACTCATACCCTATGGAAACTATAAATTGTAAAGTATAATAGCATCTAGTTTGAGAATCCTATCAAAAGGGAGGCATCCCGATGAAAATAATAATAGAATGATATATTTTTTGCAGACGATTCGGTATACAGTGAATGAATCATGGAAACATACCAAATCTTCTGAAGTGAATTAATACGGGAAGTAAGGTTGTTTAATGTTGACCGCAAATATGTCAATAGGTACAAAAATTCTTTAGTCAATATTAATAAGATTTAACAATTTAGAATTTAAACAAACATTAAAAATAAAAACAAGTTAAATAATCAAGATATAAACGCATTTGGGCATGAATAAGAGAAGAAATAATTTTTCGAAATTTTCCTGTGTAACTTTGTGAAAGGTCATTTTAAATTACCTATATTAAAAATGATAATTCTGTTTACTTTCACAATTTGTTGTGACGTAATAGAATAATATTTATTGTAATTAAAATGAAAATAATATTCGAGTACCTTCTATTACGTCTCCTCTTCTTCCCTGAGTGACCACGCCCCTACACCCACCCGACTCTAATCTCCCCCCTACTCCTCACGTCGTCCAGTTTAGTATTAGTAATATTACTGAAGACGATGCGCCAGCGATGAAAACTTTATAATAATTATTATAAATAACAGATAGTTAAAGTAAACAGTGTTATTATTTTTTATATACTTTTTTATAATTTAATATAATTTAAGAGAAGAAATTTTCGATAAATTTGACAGCGGTTCAAAAGTTTTTATGATGGTCACCAATACTATTGACTGACCTGGTTAAAACAGAGTCCACTCCGCCTAAGAGGCGATAAATCATCCACGGCGTTATCCACAGTAACTAGTCGCAGTTCCAAGATCAATACTACTCTCGGTGAGAATAAAACGAAGTAGAATCATATCAGATGGTTTGAAAAATTCAGGACTCGATAAGTATTTTTACTAGTCCGTTATGTGAACATAGACTGTGTGGTGCGAATGGATATATTGTTGGCTTGATTGATAGCATTTACAACCCCTCTCCCCTGTCATATCTACCTTCATTTCATCAGTCCTTAATTATCTCTCGGTAGTGGAAAAGGCTCAACAATCGATCTCCACCTCCGAAAAGACATATCGTCACCATCAGGTGATATCAGAACACATCGTTGGTTCTGGACGCCATCAAGTGTGTAGGTATTTGTGATATTGTGTTAAGGTGGATTTCGATCGTAGTTTCTCAATTACTGGAAGAAAAAAGAGTATCGCAACAGGAGAGCCAAGCTTCCCTTCCCTTCAAATTCTTTCATATACAGTCCATTTAGAATCAACCCCATTTATCCCGTCCATCTCCCATCCTTGTTCCAGTCAATTTACCCCCATTTCTCACGGGTCCGGTAATTTGCGTCGGATTCAGAACTTATTGGAATAATAATATCAGTGCTTGTATATTTATTTATATGTGACAACATTAAAAAAAAATGCAAAATAATGGATTATTAGACAATAGACAATCCAGGCCCAAGGCGGAGTTGCGCGACTGAAAGGGACTTAATGGATAGTGAAGGGCGCACCGGAGGGTTTTCCAATTAAGCTCGGAACCTTTCACAATTTTCCGGAATCTTTTTTAAAACCGCCGATCCGCCGCGAGAACAATGAGGGATAACGAGCTTTTTTAATGGAATCAGGAGGCAGCGGGCGGCCTCAAAGAAGGACACAATTGGGAATATCACACGCGACATCCGACAACAGGGACGCACGAGGAGATCCGCCTCCGACCCGCGCAGAAGTTAATTCACCGTACGGACCAAAACGAAAGGTAAACAAACAAAGGATGTTTTATTGAAGCAATTATTTATCGGAGCATTATGGGATGAAGGTGGATGTGTAAACAAACCCCTAATGAGGGCACAGCTTAAATTTTACAAATTGTAATATTCAGCTACTTGGCGTGGGGCGTACCAAGCTCTTTTGATTTGAAAGGCTAAAGGTTAAGCATTAACTTCTTGACGCTTGTAACATATATTCAAAAAAAAAAACAGTTTTTAGTCTATATTTGTCAAATTCTAACTATTAAAAAATCTTAATTTGCTGCTGTGGAAAATTCTTAGTTCTGGTAATTAATTATAAAAATACGTAATTTTCTAACATACCTCACATAATTAAATTGATAAAATAATTATGAAAGAATATAATACAACGTGACAAAGCAACTTTTTACCGAAACTCACTTTTTAACATTAAATAACATATTCTAAAACCCGTGAATAATTACGCGACTTCATAATAATTAATAACGACTCTTGCACGTAACATGAGCCGCACGCTGATTGACGTGTCAGACTCAGCGCCTATCAGTGTTGTGATTCCAACCTAATTCCAACGCGTTTACGGACAAACAGACATTCGAAATTAGGATTATTTTCAGGCATATTTTCCGCATTATCAGTTTTCGTCAAAATTCTTAGCGTGATGTTTTCACACGTCCAAAGTGGATTTAACAACATTTATTAATATAAACTATGGTGTATATTTACAAATGTGGTTAAATCTACATTTACAAAATTTTAATTTAAAAATGTTTGGCATTAAAAGCAATTAGAAAAAAGGAGTGTAATTAATAATTATAATAAATGTTTTGATTTTCACATTGTTAAAATTATATTCCAATGACAGATATACATTTTTGTAAACCAATTAGTACATTTAAAATCCAGATTAGCTCGAAGACGCAACGCGTCACATGTTTGTCAGCTAAGAGACGCACATGGATGGAAACGGAACAAGCGGCGGATTTTAATGACGTAACAATGAATTTAATAGTATGAGAATTTAATGTGTCGATAAATAAGTTTCATATAAAAAATGATAAAGTAAATAATTTATTGAGTTCATTTAAATATAAAAAATAAACATAAAAAGGTAGGTAATAAAAGTCGAGTAATGTAAACATATTAAAAATACTTAAATAAATTTAATAGAACCGTGAGCTCGAAACTGTTTGACGTATGAAACAAATTTACGACTCGGCGAAATTTTCATAAATCTCGAGTTTCCAACTCACACATTTAATTTTAATTACATATTCATTTCGTGCGAAAGTAATCTCGTTATCCGGTAACACATTTACGGGCCCACTCGCACACACGCGCGCCCGCACCCACACTCACTCACGAGTTCGCTAAAGCAAAGATGAAGTTCGACGATCCAGCGGAGAACTTTGCGGGAAAAGTGTAGAAAACTTTGATTTGCGTACAAGTTTGTACACAAATACGAAAGGGATAAGTTTCCAGCAAAGAAAATAGGGAACAAGCCGGTGATCGTTGGGGCTTGACGAAACAACGGAGTACCAAGACATTAACTTCAGAAAAGTGAGACATCTTCAGAGCTTAAGGGTGTTTGGTAGAAAGTTAAGCATTCAAGGGTGTTCACAAAATCGAAAATAATTTTATATACAGTGTTATTTGGAAAACGTTGATAACCTCGCAGGACTGTATTCCTACCTTGATAATGAAACGAAAATTTTCAAGTAATGATCTAAAATCAATATTTATGGAGGTTTGCAACATCAAAGTTTTCCTTTTTTTCTAATATTTCTGATTTATTTTTTGTAAAACGTTGGACTTTTATTACAGTAACTTATATCGAATATGAAAAATTCACTCCCTTTAATACAAGTCAAATAAATAATAAAAACTTTCGAATTCCAATTGGAATTTTTGGAGGGTTTTTATCATTTTTTTTTGACTTGTAATGAAACGAATGAATTTTTCGTAATCGATATAAGTTACTGAAATAAGTCAGAAATATTGAAAAAAGATGCAAATTATGCATATCTCCTTAACTATTGGTTAGATCATGGTTGTTTGAACATTTTCGACTCAAAATCAAGGCAAGTATACAGTCCTACGAGGTTATTAATGTTATCCAAATAATCCTGTATATAAGTGAACTATACGAAGTAAAGTAGACGAATAGGAATGAGCTGGGCTGCTTTTGGCAAACTCAAACATATTTTCGCCAGCAAAGAGATCCCAAGTAGCTCAAAGAGAAAAGCATTTGAATTGTGCATACTGCCAATGATGACGTGTTGAGTCGAGATAATGGCCCTTATAAAGAAGTGTAGAAAAGCTCAAATGCACACAACGATACATGGAGAGATCCATGCTTGACGTAAGCTTAAGAGATTAGAAATGATGAAATTAGGCGCAGAACTAGAGTAATGGATAGCATGCATCGTGGAGCGAAGCTAAAATGGCAATGGCAGGGCATGTTGCTAGGAGGGATGCTACAATGTGGACTCCCAGAATTCTGAAATGGAGACCTCGGGAAAATAAAACTTCAACAGAGATGGGCCGACAATATAGCCTGTGTGGGAGAAGAAATGGCAACAACTAGCGAATAACAAGGAAGGATGGAGGGGTATGGAAGTAGCCTATATATAGGAGTGGAGATATGAAGGCTGAAGAAGAAGAAGAAGTGAACTTGGATGGATTTAAAAATGATTAAAATATGTATAAAATGGATCTGTTATAATTTGAATTGAAGGAAAGAATACAGGAAGGAAGGAAGGGAATAATGCATTGGCTCTCGAATTTAAAGGGATAGAAAAATTGTACATATTAAGTATTGGACATAATAATTAATGCAGAAAGCGTCCAACCCACAAAATGCTAAAACTGAGTCATATACGAATTTGGACAGCTCACTACGATATATTTATGCGCTGAAAACTTACAAGCTCTGAGTGCTACAGTTATTTTATGAATTTAATATTTTTCTAACCCACAACACGGCTTTCACCGTTAAATTAACTCAAAAACTTACATAATTTGTTTTATTATTCTTAAATATCCCAATTATAAGAATTTCGTTGGTTGTCCGTCTGTCGTAACTTCGTGTAATGTCCATAACTTTTTTATTCGAATTTTATTTTCGTTTTTTTTCCGAACAATTTTTTTTCGAGCAATTTAATAAAAAAAAATTTTCGATTTTTTTTTTTAATAAAATAATTCTACTATCACAATTCTACTAATTCAAATAAAACAATTCTACTAATACAAACATACTAATTCCTTAGGAACCGACATGTAAAAGTACCTACAGTCATTTTTGACGGCTTACAGCTAGTTAATTAAATAAGCGCCGAAGATAATTGAATACTTTTTTAACCAAGACAAACAAGGTTTTTTATACAAGAGAAATGAGAACCGATTTAACTAACAAACAAATTTAATGTCACTTATATTTTAATTTTATAGAATAAATCCAAGTCACATTGTATAAATAAGCTGGCATTTAATAATGTCACTCATATTTGATTGAATAAAATAAGTACTGTTTCCGCACAGTTAGGCATTATTTAGAAAATCCAATCTTTAAAACGCGTCATATCTTCGTAAATAAAAGTTTTTTTATATAATTTATAGAAATAAACTTTGTTTACACCACTTTTTTATTGAAAAAAAATCAACATGTTTCAGAGCCCATGGCCCCTTCGTCAGGATACAAATGTATACTAACATAATTAAATGTATACTAATACAATTTTCTTTTCATAATTTCATTTAAAAAACATCAAAATATCACTACAATGAGTAACTTCTTTAAAAATAGAGATGATTTCACGAAAAACTATTATTACTCTATATTATTACTATTTTGAAACTGATCTAAACGCCTGTACTGTGAAAATAAAGACAATATTCCTGGTTTCTCGAAATCCCTCGAATCCTTCACCACTGGATAAATAGGGTGTGTATTAACCACAAAATCAACAAGCATATCATTTTATTTATACAATTAGGAATATATTTCTCATACATTACGTACATTATATATGTCTCATAGACGAAGCAATATTTTTATGTGGAAAAGTATGGAAGTCTTTTTTTGGGTGTTCAAAGGGCTTACGACCTATCGTACGGCTGGCTTGAGTAATCACTTTACACAATGTAACGTTCACCAATTCCACACATGATAGACTGTTACGTCTTTTAATTTTTTTAAAGTTGTATATGTGTTTAACTTGCACAAATTGATGAGAATGTTGTATTTTTCACTACCGATTCCCACAATCCAATACAGATGTATAAAATATTGATAATGAGGTATCTATATTTTTGATTGGAGTTTTTTTATAGCAATATCTTATAATGTTTATGTAAGATTCATCCGAATTATTAAAATTATACTATAATACGCCTGAAAATTATTTAAATTTTCAAATATAGTTTCGTCTCTATAAGACATCTATAATATATCTTGATTAATGATGATCCTCTAGGGATAAAATCTAGTATTGGGTTCTTGAAAAATTTTGACGTACTCAAAATATTCTGAATAAATAAACTTGACTCAACTAACTGTATAAACTATAACGCTTCTAGAATAAACCAAGATAAAACACAAGTACTGCTTTGCCTGAGTACCTTCATGCCTTCATTCCAGCAATTCCCGTGTCGGTTAATCATCAGGTATTCACGTAATAGAACAACACAAGGCCGTAGGACTATGGGATGGTGAGAAATTCCAACGAATTGCATCCCGTACACATTCTCACAGACCCATAAATAGGTCATCATTTGGCACTAGATTACATCTAAATTCCAAGCCAGACTGTACATATTTATCCAGATAACCCTACATCTATTATGATTAAATATTGTTGATGTATTTTAATAATTTTGTACCAAATTATTTCTCATCGTTTTAAGAAAATCTGGAATTAATGAGTGAAATTCTGAACCACAAAATGTACAATGATAGACCAGTATTAACAGCATTTTTTATGTAGTTTTAACAGCAATAATTTTTTTATGCAATGTAACACCAGTTATTTTCCGACTAATCATTATAGTAAAAGAATCATTGATTTATTTCCGCGTCACTCTTTGTTTGTTCTGCATATGTTTGCGTTTAACGTCTTTGTTTTGGCTAAAACTAAGTGTTTTTAACATAAATTCTGACTTCACTTCATTTATATTGTTTGAATTTTTATTAGCTGTGTAGACATGAATACCAAACTGATAGCGAATGAGAAGGACCTATAGGGGAACTTTGGAAGAAAAGTTATTTTAAGAGTTTTGGTGACAGATTAAATAATAAAAGAATAGTGTCTGTATACATAAAAATCAATATGATGGTCAGATAGATAGATAGACAGTTAAAGCGCGAATTCTTGGATGGTTTGACAGTTATACAACACCCTGACGAAGGAAAGGTTTTTCTGAAACATGTTGGTGTAATTAATCAAATAAAAGAAGCAGATATATACAAATATAATCAATACTTTTTTTTGATATATAAACAAAAACATCTGATTAAATGTGAGTTTTTCTATCTTATATCTATATTATATTATCTTTTTTTTATTTTTATTATTTTTTTTTATAGTTTTATAATATAAGATCTATATTATAAAACTTTCAATAAAGAGACAAAAGAAAAAAATGTATATATATTATATCCCAGTACAAATCTTACAAGAAAAATATCATAAAAAACATAAAATATAAACATTATACTAAATCTAGTGCAGTTCACTAAGTTTCTTAATATACTACCTGCACCTTGATATTCGCACATGAATTTAATCCAACATGTCGGACGGCTTAACATCGTTGGTATTTTTACCCGATATATTGTATAATATGTTAGTGATGACAAATCAATAAAATCCGAAAACAAATTATATGATCATTAAAATGATTGAACATCCGTAACACAGACCCCAATAACATAAAATCTAATGAATAATATAAAATTTTATGACAATTTGATTTCACAAAAGGCTAACACCTAAAGTGCCAATAAAAACAGTTTGCTATACTGTTTTTATTGGCACTTCTGCCAATTAAATGAAATGCCTCTAAGTGCGACACGGTAGTAATTATGCTGTATTTTTATTACTTTTATTCATTAGTTTGTTCTTAAATCACGACCAGTATATTAACGTACACTTCTCAAATTGTATCTTTAGAAATTGAAATCGGGATTGGAGTAGTAGCGTTTATTGAAAGTATACAGTACTAGCGCGCAGGGCTGCGCAATAATCAACATATATATATATTAGGTCCTTACATATGAAATTGACGTTTTACCGTACTGGCAAATTTGATCTCAAATATCTTCTCTTTGGTTAGGAATTCCAAATCCAAATTTTTACAGCTATTTACTCATGTATTTGTGTTTTGAAAATTATAATTCATTTGTTTTTTCCTCAATTGTTTTTTTCTTTGCGAGACTCAGTTTACAAAATGAAAAACTTGAAATATCGCGTTATTTACGAGTACGAGTTCCACCGTGGCACCAGTGCTGCAGAAACGGCTCGAAGGATTAATGATGTGTATGGCGACGGTGCCGCAAAAGAAAACACAGTGCGTTTTTGGTTCCAACGTTTTCGTTCTGGAAATTTCGACCTGCAGAACAAGCCCCGTGGACGGCCGGAGACCAAAGTTGATAATGAAGAATTGAAGGCTATTGTGGAAGCGGAATCCATCGCAAACCACATCCGAGTTAGCTGCAGGCTGCGGTGTTAGTGATAAAACTGTTTTAATCCACTTGAAGCAAATTGGTAAGGTGAAAAAGCTTGAAAGGTGGGTACCTCACGAATTGAGTGAAGCAAATCAACAAACGCGAGTTACTTGTGAGCGTTTGGTGGACTAGTGCTGGTGTCGTTCACTACAGCTTTCTTAAATCTGGCCAGACGATTACGGCAGATGTCTATTGTCAGCAACTGCAAACCATGATGGAAAAGCTAGCTGCTAAACAACCGAGGCTGGTTAATCGCTCTAGGCCACTGCTGCTTCATGATAACGCTAGACCACACACTGCACAACAGACGGCTACCAAATTAGAGGAGCTTCAATTGGAATGTCTAAGACATCCACCGTACTCTCCGGACCTTGCCCCAACAGATTACCATTTTTTTCGAAATTTGGATAACTTCTTGCAAAGGAAAAAATTCAACTCCGATGGGGCAGTCCAAACCGCCTTCAAAGATTTTATTGATTCCCTTCCGAATGGTTTTTTTAGTAAAGGGATCGATGAACTACCTATGAGATGGCAAAAGTGCATAGATAGCAATGGTACATACTTTGATTAAATAAATATATTATAATAAAAAAAAATCGACTTTAGTTCCTCCCATACTAAACGTCAATTTCATATGTAAGGACCTAATATATATATATATATACTATATATATAGATATTTTTTTTTAAATAGAGATGTGAACACGGAATACGTGTCACATCAATATTCTTACTATTTTCAAACTAAGCTAAACGCTTGTGCTATGAAAATAGGACTAACTTGCTAATCTGGAGTGAGGTTCGAACCAGCGACCTTTGGATCACGAGTCCAGTGTCCTAACCACAAGACCAACAAGCTACTCTTATAAGCTTTATATATATATATATATAAAGAAACCCGTGTTTCGCTATCCGCCAAGTTTTCTCCACATCCAGCCACAACCACCCACTGGTGGTTATGGTGGTGGATAGCCCTTGGTGTCACATCGAAAATATGCGAGTTTGGTGGGGGTGGCTGTGTGTGGTTGGGAGTGGGTGACAAAAATGTGCTTTTTAGCCCATTGTTTTGTTATGGGGAGACCGCAAATGCTTCAGATTGTTTCAAAATAGGCGCGCCAACTGTGTCGGTGAGTCTAGAAGGTTCCGGAAAAAACTTCTCTAGAAAGTCCTGGAAGGAGAAGGTTCTAGAAAATTCCCGAAAGTTCTATAAGGTTCTAAGCTGAGTGGCGGAATGTGTCGGTGTGTCTAGAAGGTTCCTGTACATTCGATAAATTTCTTGAAAGTTCTGGAAGGTTCGCGAAAGTTCTATGACGACCCAAACAGTGTACTAAAAATCTACGCGTGCGAAGCCGCGCGGGCACAGCTGGTCGAGTATATTTTTCGATCCTGATGGCGCGCATCAGTTGCGGAAAGTATACTTTGCCAGTATATTTTCAAGCACCGCATACAAAAATAATAACTGGAAAACATACTACGTTGGTACCACTCCGCAATAGCCGAGAATGCTTTCCAGGCGCACGTTTCGTCCGCGCAGTTGGAAACTAGACTCGATTAGTGCCTTGCCCGCTATTTTGGTACATTGCTATCCCTTTCTTGTGCACGGAAAAATAGTTATCTAACCTATTTTTCTATTCCATCATCTTTCAACACGTGCCATTGTTTTGATTAACAGTGTTTTAGTAAACAAGCAACAGATAAGACTTCTCTATAAAATATACGGTTTATTTAACATTTAAATATGTCCAACGACCGTAATAATAAACGTTAACTCATTAGATACTTTCTTAAAAGAGACTGTTGGAGAAAATCGACCACAGATAACGCAAAATAAATAATTTAATTAACACATTGTATATTTAAAATTTAAAAAATATGCAGTTAAATATTATTATTTTGGCATAATTTTATAATAATTATGACAAATTTATTAATAAGAAATGATTTTCACTTCAAAATGTCTTGTTTGATATATGCATTTAAAGACATTAAATGGTTACGTATATTTTATACGAACCGTATGTTTTTTCGAGAAACGGTTCTCGACGTTTCGTTGAAGTGGTATTCAAAGTCATCAGGAGCTCCTGATGACTTTGAATACCATACGAAAACATACGGTTCGTATAAAATATTCGTAACCATTTACAGTTAAATATGTCTAATATAACCCTAACATACTCGAGTATTGCGCATAAATCGAGTATACTCATCCTAGGACATCAAACAAATTACTAATTTAAAAACATTTTAAATTTAGAAGCACAGTAGAATTTGCGTATGTCAAACGCACAGTGCTGATTTGTTGCAAGTCTTAAAACATAAAAATAAATACAATTAAAAGTAACTTTAGTCGAAACATGTATATTGCTGGGTTACGATTGCGGTAAATACTTCGATAATCCGTTTGAAGCTCTGTCAGAGCAGACCGCCTAAATAAGAAGGCAAATAAAAGTATTTAATTTGAGTGAGATATGTGAAAATATACCAATCTCCTTATTTTAGTACGATGAACACCGAACACCGAGGTATACCTACATCTCGTTTATTTTTTATTTTATTCTCGTCTGTTAAGCGTAGGGAAAACAATCTTAAGATCCCAATATGAGCCGAATATCTGGGGTAAAAAAAAAAACAATCTAATACTACTTATCCTTTTCATATAATAAATATGATTACACATTATTGTTTCGTGGGCGGTGGCATTGCGTTATAAAAGAGCGATGAAATCAAAAATAGCCTAAACGAAAAGAGCCACTCTGTTTTACAGTTATATGAGAATTAATACTGTTGTTGCCTGTATGGCAATAAAGAATAGGAAGGCATATACGTTCGCATCGGAAAAGGAGGATCTCCGTTCATATCTTTATTACGCCTTATTCTGGTAGTAAAATAAAGCACTCAATTTCATACGAGGTACTTCTGCTCGTAAACCAGCGCACTCGGCCACGCTGATCGAGATCAAACCGTAACTGAATTTATTACACTATTTAAAAAATATCACTCGCATATGGAAGGTATTACATCGTTAATAGTGATTCGATTTCCAATTTCACATTCTCGTGAGACAGCGGAGAATACCGACAATCATGACAATTTGTAGCTATTGAGGTCAATAAATATCGACAATATTTGGTATGCGATATTATGATCATAAAATGCAAAAGTAAAATTCGTAGGTCACTTGGGTAAGTTGATATATTTTTAAAATAATTTTATGTAGGTACCTACCTGCCATGAAAAAAATAACAAATTTTAATAAGTTTTATTTAGCACATAATATGCACGCTATGCCTGGACAGATTTAAGGTTTCGAAGGTTTCTTAAAAACGTTAAAAAAAAAGTTCAAACTTTCTAGATATTACGGTTTCCATAATATGTATGAACCATATAATGTATGAAGTTTCTTATACAGGTTTATTTGGAAAACATTAATAACCTCGCAGGACTATATTCTTGTCTTGAATATGAGTCGAAAATGTTAGAGCTATTATGATCTAATATCAATTGTTAGGGAGATATGCGACATCAAAGTTTGTATTTTTTTTCAATATTTTCGACTTATTTTTTGTAAAACGTTGGAGTATCATTATAGTAACTTATATCGATTACGAAAAACTTATTCATTTCAATACAAGTTAAATAAAATGATAAAAACCCTGAAAAATTTCCAATTGGAATGTTTTCCAATTGGAATTCGAAGGTTTCTATTATTTTATTTGACTTGTATTAAAGGGAATGAATTTTTCATATTCGTTATAAGTTTTACAAAAAATAAGTCGGAATTATTGAAAAAAATGCAAAATTTGATGTCGCATATCTCCATAACAATTGATATTAGGTCACAATAGCTTGAACATTTTCGACTCATATTCAAGACAGGAATATAGTCCTGCGAGGTTATTAATGTTTTCCAAATAACTCTGTATATTATGTGTGAACTTCTGAACCATAAAATGATACTTTTTTGCCAAGTACCAGTACCTTGGGCAAAAACTTATCAAAATATTTATCTGGTCCCCCATGAGAGATATTCGGCCTAGAAATAAGCAAACATTAGAAAAAAATGTGTCTTAAAAAGGCAGGAAGGAGTCCTAACCCAGATAATAGTTCTTCACAGCTGGAATCTCTACCAGCCATAGTTATAACATAAATATTTTCATCTTGTTTCAATCCCCAGGCTCCTTAAGGCGATCGTCTAGCAGAATGAGCAAATTTCACCATTTTTTCTCATATCTTCTCTTGCGTGTTTTATTACATTTTTGTATGAAAATATCTCATTTTAAAATTTATTCATCAGGTTACATATATATGTAGATATTATAATTTTACAATAAAAACAAAAAAAAATCAAAATCTTTGTCGATATTCCTGATTTTAGATATTTAATCAAGACGCAACGTATTTATGACACAATACGCAGTGCCTTGATTAAATAACTAAAATCTGAAATCGAGAATAATTTTTTGATTTTTTTTGTATTAATTTTAAAATAAAAATGTCTATTCCTTTAATTTATTAAAGAAAAAAAGTTATAAACTATTTTAAAAGGATCGAAAAAAACACACAAAAAATAAAAATAATTTAAAAAACAGTATTTTTTTAAAACATAAATTGCATGTAAACGTATTAACAGATTTTTCTATAATTGTAACAAATTTAAGATAATCGTTAACTTTGTAATATTATTGAATAAAAAAGACATCTCACACGCCGTTCAGTCATAAAAGGCCCACAAAGTGGAGCAATTTTCTTCATTTTTAAAACATCGAAGGTTTGGTAATTTATTAATCAATTATTTAATTTAGTTTATGACATTTTAATAAGATATTCGTATTTAAAATATATGTAACCTGATGAATACATTTTTTAAATTAGATATGTTCCTACAAAAATGTGATAAAAAACGAAAGAGAAGATATGAGAAAAAATGGTGAAATTTGCTCATTCTGCTAGACGATCGCCTTAAAGGGTCTTCAAAGTCGGTAAACATGCTCTTAAATTTGGCACACTTAAAGATCACCATTTCTATACATTTTCTATAACTCCATTGTGTCTTCTTTATGTTAGTGAAAACCAGAATGTTTTATCTTTGATGGGAGGAGAACAATATTTTTTCAGAACCTCTGCAAAGCTCTATTGTTCGTGTCGATGCGAGGAAAATTGAGCCTAGATCAAAGATGATGGCAGATAAAAATAAAATAAAAATGGTTTTATTTTATTTTTATCTGCCTTCTTCACACTAATGGTAAAATAATAAATAATATTTGAAATGGTCAACCGTACCTAGGTACGCTTGACCATTTCCATACACCTAGGTAACGGAATAACCCTTCATTGAAATGTAGTACGTAAACCAAAAAGCGAGATTCATTTGATAAATTAATGTTAAGCCGAATTTTTTTTTGATATTTTTTTGAGAAATATACATAGTCAAAGTTCACAATCAATCAATGAAAATATGTAGCAACGTTCTCAAATATTTATTTCCTTTAGAATATTTTAGAAAACGAAAGTCAAATTTTATAACAATAAAACGACAAATATGTAAGTATTGTATGAAATATTATTTATAAATGCGAGAATTAATGACAACATTTTTTTTACTTTGATTTTACACAAGATTGAATGACATGGAAACTAATGTTTAATGGATGAGTGAGCCTTTATTTAACCTTTGAAACCGAAATTTTTTAACCCTTGAAATTACTCTCGAGACAAAATTGAATTTGCAAACACGCCGGTTAAAAATATTGGAGGAAAAATCAGAAAAAGATAGGATACCAAAAATGTAAGTTCCATTGAATGAATAAAAATATGATTACTGGTAAGTGAATTTAAGGTAAGCCTTGGAAATCTTTACAACATTACGGAGTCTTTTCTTATAAAAGTCGGTGGAAATTTTCAATGCGACAATGAAAATCTCATACAAATATACTATACCGAGCAGTTTTGAGCAAATAGCCCGATAACGAGAATTGAGAAACCCCATATTCTACGAAGTAATATAAATGGTTGAATTTTGGCAGTGAAACAAAGGAAATTTTATAGATTGAATTACCAGCCATTAGGGTAGAGTATTTCCTTAATTACTAGAAAAATAAGTTATTTAGGGAGGACGGTGAATGTAAATCTTAATTTCGCGTAACGAAGGTATTTATATTACGTTTCACCGACGTGGATTATGAAATTAAAATATTTTCAAAGGTAAAAGTGAGATTCTTTAGAAGAGAGGAAAATATTTTAATAAATGTTACATTAAAATTCAATTTCACGAGGGAATCATCGACAGGTAAGATAATACAATTTGAGAAGAAAATTGGTGAAGAATAAAATTTTCATAATATTAGATAAAACAATATTGTTACCGAAAGTACGTGTTAACAGCGGTCGATTAATATCTGACTTTGAGTGGTTTCCGTCTAATAAACAATTTAACTGGAATTTAATGAATAATTATTTAAATGATTTTTAAGGGCTTGTAGAAATTTGAAAAGGTGAAGCCCACCGGTGAAGATTTGAGTTCATCTAGAGATGTTTCAGACGGTACGCGTGCGAAGCGGACCTGCCTCTAACATCTGGACAGTCATCAAGGTGCGTCGCTGTGTTAGTATCAGAGTGTTACAGATTTACACGGATTTTATTTAAGTTACAAAAATTAATTTCGGATTAGTGCGCGTACTGACGTGATCAAAGCTGAGATAATAAAGAGCGCCTTGCGTAGTGAGCGCTTTGTGCCCGCTAGGTGCGTTCAGATACATTTAATGTCATACGTAGATAAGCATGTTTCCTTTTTTTTTAATTTTCGTCTTTGTCATCTACCACCATCATGAAAAACAAAAACAGCAGACGCCCTATTTTCCGGGATCTGATGCGGATTATCCGGAACGAATTTAAGAAAGTTGTTAAAAAAAATTATATTAAAACGAATATGTTCCACATTTTTCATAAAGGCCAGATGAATGTATTTAGAGTCGAAAACATCGGCTGTCCGTCGTGTCTGAAAAGTGACCCCCAAAACAATTATTTTATCTTTAGTAACCAGTTTTTTTAGTGCCTTGTGAGGGGTTGTTGCGTCCAGTTGTCACTGTCACTTCTTTACAATATAGCGCGTAATTTATGACGGCGGCGTCGTTTACCGTCAACTGTTAGTGGTTCAGCGGCTATTATTTATTTCCGTAGTCAAAGCCGAATATTTTTATTACGAATTAAAGTTGCAGGGTGGTTTAGCGCGTTTTTTGGATGGGATTCTCAGACAGAAAGCGCGAAAATTGCGTGTTTTTTACAGTTTTTTTTTGTATTCTTGGGCAATTTTTTAATGCTTTTGAATTAATCGTGAAATCGAGGATCCAGGTTTTTTTTCAACATCCATCCTGGATGATCGTGAGTTTACTGTTATACGAGGGAAATAAAGAACTCTTAACTCAAGCACTGAAATTATTTATACACAAGAGAATAATATTTGATTAAAAAAATGGTCAAATCGAATGTCGGCAATCTGGTGTGATGAGAAAAAGAAGAGGTGGGCGGAAGTGGTGTGGGCAGCAGGGCCGTAATGAAAGCGGGTAGGTTGACGCGACGGGGGTGGGGGTGAGGGGAGAAGGGCGGCTCACGCGACCAGTTTGCGGGTGAGATCACAAAAAAATATCACCGCGTAAGCCAGTGGACGACTGATTTATTATATTGCTCATCTGGCCCGGGTGACAGTCGGGCGGATTTTGTGGCAGTGATTTTCTTTGTTTCATTAAAGTTATGTAACGATCGTTAAAAAAAATCTTCGGTGTATTTTCCATGTTGGTATCATTTTTTTATTTGACCATTTTTAGAGATTGATGTTTTCTTCCATAGGTATAAACCATTACTGATCAACGCTTTGGAACATGGTCGAAAGCGGATATCGCATACAGGGTGTAACGGAGGTAGTCCACAACATTTTACAGGTAGATTCCAAGCTAATTAATGTTCAAGCAAAAATTTTCTAATATCACTTTTTTCAATATTTCTGACTCATTTTCTGTAAAATGTTTGACTATCATTAAAGCAACATACACAGAACATAAAAAATTCATTCGCTTTAAAACAACTCAAATAAAATTATTAAAAGCTTGCAAAAAAACCCCGGTTTAAATTTCCGCAGGAATTTAGGTACGAATCTACCTAGATAGTATTGTGGACTGGCTTTGTTACTTCATATACAGGGTATTTCATAGCTAGTAGCAAAAACTTTACAGGTGGATTCGTGTCTTGACAATGAGTCCAAAATGTTCAAGCAACCATGACCATCAATAATTATGGAGATATGCAATAAAAATATTGCATTTTTTTTTCCAATATTTCTGACTTATTTTTTGTAAAACGTTGGACTATCATTACAGTAAATTATATCGATTATGAAAAATTCATTCGCTTCAATACAACTCTAAGAAAATGATAAAAATATTGTAAAAAAAATATGATAAAAACAAAAATAAACTTATTCCAAAAAATAAGTCAGAAATATCGAAAAAAATGCTAAGTTTAATATTGCATATCTACATAACTATTGACATTAACTCACAGTTGCCCAACTGTAAAGTTTTTGCTACTAGCTATGAGACAATCCGCATATACAGTAATTTATCTATACATTTTTATTATACACTATGAATTATTTGATAGCCCGTGGAATACAGGCATCTGCTTGATCATCAGCAATCAGTAGCATATTAATGTAGTGGTTATTATACTCGTCTAGTGCTCTAGTGGTGTTCAGGCCTCGTCCCAGGAGGCCACCAAACAGGTGGTGCGTGTCAAAACACCATTGATTAACTTCGTTTGATAAAAATGTACATGAGACACGTTTGCCTTGTTCGCATCTCTATTTAAAAAAAATACAAAATATTTTCAATAAGCGACACTGTATTCTTTTCGGTAAATACAACTACTACGGATTATGCACCATACCGAAGATATAATGAGTCGCTTGTTGATCTAGTGATTAACACTCTCTCACCTATTGGTTCAGTAGTCGCAGGTTCGAGCCCCATTCCAGGAAACCAGTAAGTTAGTACTATTATTAAAAAAAGAAATGTTAAGCTTAGTTTGGCAATAAAAATAATATTGATGTGGCACGTATTTCTTGTTTGCATCTCTATTGAAAAAAAAGGATATTCAAATAAAATATCCCACAATACCTCAAAATTAAAGTCTAAAATCACAGAGAACTTAAAAGGATGACATATCCAGCATAAGAGATACGCAAAAACCAAAAAGAAGCACGAAGGGCCTTGAAAGAATGGAAAATCGCTAGGAGAAGAAAGCTTCTGGAGTAGAGACCCGAAGGGAAAGAAGAGGTGTGGGTCGCCCAGCAGTTAGACTCTCCGAGGACATACGCAGAACAGTAGACAGGGGAAACCAGCGAGCCTATATCCAACAAAGCATGGACGCCACTGGTGATATTTATGATAGATGAATGAATTATTCCAACGCGCAACCTTTATGTCATCTAACGGAATATATTGCAACCCAGCAATAAATTGCAAGCCATCTACACACAATAAAGTTAGTAGTGACTTTAAGTCTGTGGAAGGATCACTAAAGCCATCCATCCTTGTGGGTATGTAATCAATTTTTGATATAACATATGTGTAGAATAAGGATATTTTCCAGGACTGCAGATGAATTGGGTATTAAAGATCTAGAGATCGGGCGAGACACATAACTGTGAAGTTCTTGAAAGGAAAATAGAAATTAAGTATTCCTTCAATTACTGCAAAATGACTTTGTTGGTAACATTATCAATAGTGGTTTTATACAAAATGTTTAATTTTTATGAAAAGAAAATAACTGATTCAGCAGTTACATTTTAATTAGAATATATTCTATAGAATATATTCTAATTAAAATGTTACACCATAAAGTAACTACATAGAAAATGTAGGTAGAATTACAAAAGCCACATGAACATGATCCTATAAGCAAATCGGAACTAATTACCTCAATTTTAATGAACGATACCCAGACAAGAAGTTTTGTGCGTCAAAAATTAACAAAAATTACCTGTGGGTCAAATTTGACCCGAAGGCCGTTAGAGTAATAAAGTTCATACGCACAATTACATCATTTAAAAATAAAATTAATTTGAAAATATTGTGACAGCGATTAAATAAAAGTCATAAATATCGGTATTTAAAAACAGTTATTTTTCGAGAAAATTGCTCATTCATCCCAAAAATGGGTCGAAATTGACCCGAGGACCTTACGAAGGTTAACTGACTTTGTACATTTCTTCATTAATAAAATAATAACTCTAAATGTATTCTTGTTCATCGTTTCACTTATAACTTTCCGAAACAATAACAACTCTAAATAAATGTGTGTGTGTGTGTGTGTGTGTGTGTGTGTGTGTGTGTGTACGTAATAAAAAGTTGAATAAAGAATATATTTGTTAAATATAATTAATAAGATCAGAATCTGGCAGAGACGGGAAACGAAACAGGTTCGCTAGATTTCCGACGATATAAAGCTCAAAGTACACAGCGATTTGAATCTGATCAAGAGCTGAATGGTCGAACGAAAAATATATTAATCGAGTCAAACTCAGGGAAGGGTAGGTAGGAGAAAAAATATTTTGATTGAAAGCTCTTAATCTATGTACCTACTGTCAATATTGCACGGTTACTTGTTATTTGCCGATTCGAAGTAATGACATATGTAAACGAATGAGAAAAATAAAAGTGGATGCGCGCAACAATAACAAAGATGTAATTTTAATTCAAATGTAAAGCCAGGCAGGACACGAAAGGGAAATACAGCGAAGATTAATGGCCCCTATAATGAATACTGCCTCAAGAGTGGTTAAATGAATATTTGGCGAGTTTTTGCATTTGTCACGGAAGGAAAGCTAGGCGTAGTCACGAAATATTCCACGATTATTTATACCGAAGTATTGTTTAGTCAAAATGTACAGCGCGGCGCAAAATTCAGGTGACACACTGATACAGCATTAACGATTTAAAACAAACATTTATATTTTTTTAAATGTAAAGATTTGGAGTTCAACATAACTTCTTACGAAATAAATGAAGTACAATATACAGAGCACGAAATAAAATTCACTATTTTTTGTTGTTGTTGTTTTAAATAGAGATGCAAACACATTGCATCAATATTCTTACTATTTTCAAATTACGGTAAAAGCCTGTGCTTTGAACTACTTGCTGTGCTCGAATACGCACCAAGCACTAGATAACTAGGCGAACGTCTTGACCATTACAATTGGGTTATCACGTATTAGGCCGTAAATCTTGGGAAAAATCTGGATTAACATAAATTGCATTAAAATAAAATATTTCGTGAGTATTTTTTACGATGCGGTTTAAGGGGCGTATTCTCACGAAATGCATCAAAAAAATCTTTTTTTTTGCATTTTCCTTCTATAACCTTGAGCCCACAAGACTTCACGAAAATCTCGAAAATTTCAGCACATCGCACATAAAATAACCTGGCTGTGGGCCCTCACTGTGACGAGTTTAATTGTCAAGGACATTACAATAAAAGGTTTTCGTAGAAATGACAATTCTGGATACCTGTGCAGTTTTGTGGCATACACGCGTGCAGGTATACCAGGATAAGTAAGCTGGAAAAATTTAATTTTGACTCCTGGGTCAGGGTGGCCAGCCTCAAAACATCACAATGGGCATTTTAGAACACAACTTTTTTAGAGCTCTCTTGGTAACTCCATGGACACTATTTTTCTGTATTAAAGATTTCACAATTTGTAGTTTAAATAAGAATAAACATTGAAATAACAATAAAACTCGAAAATTTAAAAAAATATTTTGTTTATCGCAAGAAAATTCCTGATATTCAAATATTTTTTTACAGTTTTAATGAGGATGCCCTCTTGACCCTCAATTACTCGCACGAAGAAAATTACATAACTACTCGCACGGGGTCTCAGGTGACCCCAAACTGTAGGAATTATTTTTAACACATACTGAATAAATATGTAAATGAAACTATTTTATTATTAAAGTGCTTTATTTGAACTATTATACTTTCAAGAAACAACATGAATTAATATAATTAGACAAAAAAACAAACTAAAGTAAAATAACTAGCAAAAATTAACATTTTGTACTTATGGTGAAATCGTAAATTGTCTGTATTTGCTCGATGCACAACGAGTGCATTTATTCCTGTGACATTTATATTGTAATGTTTGGATAACTTTGTTTTATGACATGTATTTATACACTGAACTAATAGTAAAATAAATTGAAGTAATAATACACGAAAAAATATAATAAAATATGCAAATCACCTCTTTCATAAAAGTTACGTAACCACTCGCATGGGGTCACCGCTCAAGAGAGCAGAGATGCATTCTTCCGCTCCCGTGACTTAATTGTTACTAAAATACAATCTTTGACATGAGTTAGGAAGCTAGCGGGGGCACGGGGAAAAAGGGAACACGGCAAGTACTTTTTTTTTAAGAAAGTGCTTTGACCCCGTGCGAGTAATTAAGGGTTAAAAAACTAAATTTCTGCTAGGAAATGTAACTAATTTATCAGCTGCTACTGAAAAAAGTTACATGGAAATACTGGGGTGCTATGATATATGTCTAAAATAATTAGAATATAAATTAACACTTTATATTACGGAATAACCTTAAGAAAGTAAGGAAAAATAAATTATTAGTAATAACATGGCAACAACGAAATTTTAATTTAAAATACTGGTAAAGTTGAGGTTATTTAATCCGTTTCATGCAAATTAGACAAATACTTTAATTCTGTTAAAGTTCTTGTGTTCAAAAGTAAAATAATGAGCATGGGAAAATCGTTACTCTTTGTCGAAACCCCTGAGGTTAAAGTTAGAGGGTAGATATATTTATTTATTCTGAAGAAATGATGAACTTAACATTTTAAAAATATTAACATTGTATTCTTTATAATGAACACACAAATTATTTAATGAAAATATACACTCCTTGTTAGTATCCTACCCGCAAAAGGGATTTTTATTGCTTTAACTTTAGATCAAGATATAACCTCGATGTAACGGATTAATTCAGCTGAGAGGATGAGCGTTTAAGTCAAAAGTCTGTTATATTATTTTAATGTCGGTTTTCCGTAAGCGTATAATTCTTTACTATTATTATATTGAATACATGCGTAATACTTTAGTAACTTTACCTGTTATTACTTAGGTAAATACGTTTGTGTGGTTAAAAAAAGTAGGTAACATATGTTCAACTGTAAATGATTTTATACGAACCGTATGTTTCTCCGAGGGACGATTCTCGACGTTTTGTTGAATTTTTAACAACCTTAACTCTTTAATAGGTACATATGCATAAAAAGATTTTATTTCACAGAAAGGGTTTCTATACATATATATAATTGCTAAGTTCTCTTCGTACTTTTGAACTATACATAGAAATTGTAAATATGTAAATTAATACAGTATTTTCCAAAACACGACCTATGCGCTAAAATATGATAAAAATAACAGTAAATTATTAACAAAAATTAACATATTATTTATATTTTAAGCAAAACCTTGGTAAAAACATCTTAAAATAACAGGGTATTATGCAGGGAGATTTTGATATAGAAAAATTGCTAAAACAGTAGTTTGAAATTCTCTAGGCGTGGTTGCAGTGGCATGCGGTTGCGTGGGAATGAAAGATCAAACCAAAATGAAATTACGAAAAAAAAAACATATACATCTTTACAAACATCGTCATATCAAATATTCAGGGCGTGACCACCATGCAAAATATGCGAATCACAATTTTTTTTAACTATTCAGTTCAAAACAAAAGTTTTAAACGTGCGTGGGGGCACGCGGCACCAGGAATGCGGAAAACATAATTTCAACGGAATTTTTGCAAGGTTTCCTGCAGGCCACAATGTGATTAACAAGACTGACTTATTTATAGAAAAAAATCCAATAATTCGAGTTTAGCCACGCTAGTTTTATATTATATTGAAAAAAAGTTTTCGGAAAATACCCCCGATCCTGGCAACTCCAAACGGCAATAATCAATGAACAAGGTTTGACAGGAAGTCGCGCCAGCAGCAAGCCAATCCTGCTTCCTTACTGTCATGAGACACACGTATCGCATCGGTTTTCTCTATATAATGCAGTTTGTAAGAATTCTCAAATGATAGATTAAGTCGTAAAATATGTAAAATATTTAAGTAGAATATTAATGTGAAATACGTTGTGTAATTCAACCGCAAGAACCATAAATACGAATGCCTTATTTAAAGAAATCTATGACATCACCCCAATATTCTTTCACTGGTTTTGTGCAGGCGTGCAGTGCGGGTGCAAGTACAGACAGCATGTCAAAATAATCTATAACACACCCAATACACGCAAACCTTAATCTGAGTGATACGAAACGAGGTAAAAAAAATAAGTATCAATTTTTTTGTCTAAAATATTTATTTTTTATTTCAAATAGCCAAATTTCGTGAATGACCAATTAAATTTAAAAGCCACTCCTATTCTAAAAAATTTTACAATTATTTCAGATATTTAAGGTAATTTTAATTTTTTCATATTTACATTAATATTTGTTGTGTTACAGTCAGACACTTGAACTATTAAAAACAAATAATCAAAAATCGGTTTTCGCATACAAAAATTATCATTTAAATGTTTAGTTTTACATCAATCTGACGAATGAAATAGTATTTTTCGAAATAAGTTGGTCAACGAGTCAAAAGCAAAGATGATTATTTATTTGTGAATAACCATATAAAGTGAATAACCACAATTTGTATTAAGTATATTAAAAATATTTATGTATCGTACATTTTCTACGCTATTTTTCTGTATATAGGGGAGGGTGGGGCGTGTTGTGACAGGGGCAGGTTGTGACAAGGCGTTTACAATTCGTGCCATTTGACTTAGCGTTACCCGCATAGATTCATTTCATGTGTACTCCGTAGCGTCAGTTGCTATCAAAATATTGAAGCCGTGCGGTTGATTTCATTAAAGTTAAATGATAAAGTTTGATTTAGAGGTACTAAACTAACTTTTTCTGCACTGATTCCAAGTGTTCTGTTGTTTAACCAATACTAGGTGAGTTATTTTACATTTTATTTACCAAATGTTGTGTCTTTTGGCTGTATTATCAGCAATAAAGGAAAACCTTGCGGTAAATAAATTCACTTTCGAAGACATTTTAATATAAAATGATCGTATGGGGCGAGTTGTTACAAAAATGTGGGGGCTAGTTGTGACTGTCACAACTAGCCCCTTCGAAATAATTAAAATTTTATTTTTAATAAAATAATTATTAGATTTGAAACTGTAGAGTTCAATTATTATTTTTACTTTACTTTTTTTATTCGTTTTCTTCAAGGATTCAAAATGGTACGAAATTACATTAAAAAAACGAAGAAGGGTGAAATTCCCGAAAGTGTTTATAAACTCACTGCTGCTGAGATAGAGGCTACAAACGTGTCTCTTCGAAAAGCCGCGGTGTCTTTTGGTGTCAATTATAATTGTCATATATGACACTAAAACGATTCATAGATTGGAAAAAAGCCCTTCCATTTGTAAATTCTAAGGTGGGCTATTGCAACCCGGGACAAATTTTTACCCATGCCAAGAAAAATAACTCGGAGATTACATTGCAAAATGTAGCAAAGTTTATTATGGTTTGACCACAGCTGATGCGAAAAAGCTTGCATATGAGTATGCATGTTAAAATATGATCAAAATTCACAAAAATTGGACAACACCATTGAACACCAGAACAAATCCGGCCATTACCTAAAGCTAATCCAAGAAAGAACCTACGTAGTAGAAAGAAAATTTAAAGCGTAATTTTAACTGACACGCCAATAAAAAATAAGTAAGAATTGGACGATAATCTAAGAAAGGAAAATAAAGGCGAAAAGATGCGAAAGTCAAATCACAAAAGGAACTAAAAAAAAACAAGCACCCAATAAATCAAAAGCGGAAATAAAGAAGAAACTACCCAAGAAAGAGACTTTTGGAGTGAATGAACGAATTCTAGTATCGTCTTCATCCAGCGAGACTGAAGAGGAGCCACCTATCATGGAAACTGACGACAGCGATGCAAACGAAGATGAGCAATGCATTGCTTGTTAAAACCCTTATTCTAATGATATTTCGGGTAAAAGGTGGGTGAGGTGCATAAAATGCCAGAGATGGTGTAATGAGCTATGTACTGGAATGGACAAATTTACTCAAGATTGTATTTATGTATTTTGTTTGACTGGCAAAAAATAATTTTAATAGATTACAGAATTTTCTTACCACAGTTAATAAGAGTACAAATTTTGTTTATTTGTTGATAGTCAATTATAAAACATGTTACTACTTGTACAATTAATTGTTCTTAACATTTTTTTTGTTATTTAAATTACTTAAATACTCAACAATATTTGACGATTAGTTCGTCACAACCTGCCCCACCCTTGTCACAACTGACCCCTCGGGTGGGGCAGGTTGTGACAATTCCCATATTTTGAAAAACCGTATTTTGTTGCGTTGTCCTTTTGGTGACATGGTCAATAATGCTAATTTTTTATAGGTGAAGAATTGTTTGATTCAACTGAAATGTAATGTTTTTGATATTATTAAAGATTCTTCCACAACACCTTTTTTCATAAATTTGTCACAACACGCCCCACCCTCCCCTATCATTAACGTGTTCGGCATTCCGGATTCCATTCACTCCAACTGCATTCAGGTATTATTACAATAAAATATATTTCAGCGGAGGAAACAATTAGGACACCGAGAAGTGCTTTTCTTGGGTTGTTATTACGCTATTGCTATCCAACCAAAATGTTCGTCCATAGTTATTATTAAGGGTCTACGCAAAACAATGGCACCACCCTCCCTTAAACCCCAAACACAAAATATAACTAAATCTAAATCCTGGACAACGATACTTAGCCATTATTTACATAATGTAATAACAATATAATAACCTATTAAATATAATAACAAAATAATTTTACGGCAACATTATTACTATTAATAAAAAGAAAACATTTTATATAAAACCATGTCATTGAGTATGTTTCGGGCCAATGGCGTATACTTAAATTAAAAATGATAGTATGCCATTAAGAAAAGCAAAATAAGTATAAGTGAATTGAGTAACTAATTAGGAAATAATACGAAAGCAAATTAAAAAGATTAATTATTAATAAAATAATAATAAGACAAGATATTTGCAAAAAGGATTTGGTTATTTATAATATTTAATTTGCAATTAATATATTAAAGTATGATTCAACTCCCTTTTTTTTGAATTTGATTTATTTTTTGATTTTGTTAATGTAAATACTTTCAAATTTAATTTAGGTATACGTTGCATCTTGAAATGCATCCAATGAAGGGACCATTGGTCCTGAAACATGTTGATTATTCGATAAATAGTGGTTTTATACAAAGTGTTTTCTTTTTATTAATTAAATGTACGCTGGATAAGTTAAGTGAATTTGTGAAAGCGTTTATATTTAACGAAAGTATTATAAAATGACATATCAGACATCAGTAAAAAAATAGCAAACAATCAGAGCAAATATTTAAAAAAATACAACTCGCGTATCCAGCTAGCTATACAAAAACACCCACGTAAAAAACAATAATATTAACGGACCGCAAAATATAAGAAAAGCAAAAAAACAATACAAATGGACACATCAATCGGAAACAGTCCATTCCAAATTCTCTAGGTTAAAAATAACACAAAGCAAGCAGACAAATTCAAGAAAAGAAAGTGTGCACAAATATTGTTGAAAATAAAGAAATAAATAATATTTAAACGTCTATAATACGACGAAGATATTGAATATCGCTATTTATACTGTAACTTTTTATTAAGCATTAATCTATATTTATTTTTACGTTCTCTGTTCGTAGGTAAAACGTATATATGTATATTTCTCATTGTCTCGCATCGTATCTAGTGTTTCATTTCCGTAGCTAAATCGTTTTTGCTCACCAACACGGAAAAGCACTGACTGATATAACACAGTAGAAAACTAGTATAACAGCAGACAGGGCAATGGATGGAGTGTTTACTTTTGTAGCAAAATCCTCGGAAAATTTATGCTTTAACTTCACGTGTTCAATGTCAAATTAAATATATAAATACTAATGTTACGAAAAAGATCAAATAAATAAAAAATAATTATATTATTTATATTTAATATTAAAAAAATATAAACATAAAAATAAAACAATAATGACACGGTAAATATGACATATTAATATTCACATAACTATATTTTAACACCAACTAAAACTCTCATGTTATGAATTATGGGATTTACTTAGTGTTACCCTGAAATAAAAATCAAACCCCCGACCACCAATACGATTAATAGGCAAGTGTCTTATTATCTAGATTATCAAAATATCCATATTTATGATTTATATGAATTTATTCATTCATTTTACACTTTCCCGATACTAGTGGCTGATGAACAAGTATTATGAACAAAATACATTACAGTAGCGAGCATAGAAATGTGTCCACTCTTAAATAAATTCAAAACATTAGTTTTCTTGTAATATGTCAGATTTTGTAAAAGTTTATTGATCTTTTTGACTTCAAATTATAAAGTTGCAATCTTTAAAATGAAAAAATAACAAATATACCTTTTAACGCACCTAAAAGTACTTACATTTTTTTTAGTATTTTTTATACTTTTTTGAAAAATAATAAGCACAATAATATTTTTTTCACCAACTATTTTTTAATTTTAAAATTTACGTATTTCACAATTAGCTAAAAAAAATATATAGTATTTTGTTAATCTTTCTTAATTTTCTACCATGGCTTCAAAACATCTTGACATGGAAATTACCAAATTTTGGAGATAACCGTCTAAAATTTTCTAATACCATCCATTTTCAATAATTTCTGTCAACACAATTGGTTCAAATGTTGATGTTGACCGAAAGATATCTCTTTTTGTTTCCGGTAACTTTTCTTTGCAGCAGACATATAGAATCCTTATTTTTTAAATAAAATTAAGCACTGAAATCAAACTGCATCCAATTTGTCGAGCACTGGGACTCATTTTTAACGATATTGAATTATTTTGTAATAAACTCAGTTGCTTAAATTTTGCTACTTCACAAATAATATAAATACAAAATGCTAACACGTTGAATATTACGACTAAACTGGTCTCAATGTCTTAGGTAGAAAAAATAACGGGTTCGTAGAACCCATTTATACCTGCAATAAGGGTGGAAACATTTCTGTGTTCGCTACTGTAGTACGGGCGAAATGTCGAATCATAAATAATAACAAATCGATTATTGAAAGCTCATTCAATTTGTTTAGAGTCAAAAAAATATTTAAAACCTTTAAGAAATTTGAAAAATATTTTATTTGTGAGGTTTTTATCATTTTATTTATAACTTGTATAAAAGCAAATGAATTTTTAATATTTTATTTAAGTTCTACTGTAGCGATAGTCCAACGTTTAACAGAAAGTATATGAGAAACAATAAAAAAATGCTAAATTTGATGTCGCTTATCTCCGTAGCTGTCGACATTTCACCCAAAGTGTAAAGAATAATTTCTATTCAAAACTGAACGAAGAAGATTTTCCCCAAGATTTTACAAGTAGCTACGGGACACCCTGTATTTGCATTACTTGTGTAAGTTTCTAGGAATCCATGCGCATTATATCTGTGCGGTAGTTGCAATATTATTTTCATTCTCCTCAATTGTATATAATTTTTAATGACAAAAGTTTACATATGTGTATTATTTTTATTTATTTAGATCTAAATAACGTGTCGTCAATTTTATAAAAAGGTCTCTTTTGACAACCGCCCATATAAACCTTTACAGTTACACACAGTGCATGCTTTACATTACGAGAGAGTAAAACACATTTCGCTATCACTGTACCAGATGTAAAGCGCCTGAAAAAATGTCACCTGACGAAAGATTTATTCGACAATAAACTGCGGACAGCGCGTCGTTCAATTAAACCGTCGGAAAATTTTATTCCGCATTCGTTATGTTAAAATTAACGCGCACGATTCGCGTAAGGATTCCATCCGTGATGCTTCGTGCCGCACAAATCAACACCACCTAAATAGGGAATACCCACCTACGAAGCGCGAAAAAAGGCAATTTTTGTGATTTTTTTTTCGGAAAATCTATATATATTGGTATCATTTCTACATGAAAGTACATACTTTTAAGATTGTGTTAAATTTTTTTTTTTAAATATTTTACATTGGTGGAAAATTTTTGGGTTCTGTCCAATAAAAAAAAAACAAAAAGATTTTCAAAATTGACACTATATTTTAGTCTTTCATGTAGGGGTTTTTGAAAATATAGATTTTTGACAAAATGGCGGGCGATTGAATTTAAAACATCGTTTTTTAGGGAAAAATTCGTGTTTATTATGCCGATAAAAAAAATTAATTCATTGAAAGATTTGGCAGATACTTCGTGGTGCAACATTATAATTTCAAATATGTTTTATTATACTTTGTAATATACACACAATATGAGTTATTAAATTACAACTATAGTTTCGAGAGGAGCAGTCCCTCTCATCATCAGGTATAGATAATAACTTATTATCTATACGTTATTATCTATACGTTAATAAGTTATTATCTATACCTGATGATGAGAGGGACTGCTCCTCTCGAAACTATAGTTGTAATTTAATAACTCATATTGTGTGTGTATTACAAAGTATAATAAAACATATTTGAAAAAAAATAATTCACTAAAAAAAATCTATGACGAAGACTAGACAATTATAATTATGTATAAAATAATCACTAGAAATTTCAAGTCGATCGGGTCAGTGGTTACCGAGATATTTTGGTCACCGATTTTTAAAAAAGGTTTCGAATAGAACGCGTTTGAAAATTGAGCAATGAATAAATCGCGAAATCTTTCAACTTATATAAAATCATCGAATCCAAGTCTATAATACAAGTCCTCCACCTTGCTTCCAATTCCCATATCATCGAGCACTCTTCATACACATCATAATAGAAACAGGTCTTACGTTTTTATTATGAAAGAGCCCCACTGGCAGCTAGCTGCGTGTACCGCGGCACAGTGTGGCGCGGTGCGTAATCAACAAAGAGGTGCCACTATTACCAGCTATAACTTTGTTATTTTTTTAATTTTTGCTTGAAATTTTCACCAGACATTCTTAAGACCTCAAGCTTAAAAAAAAATGCAAAAAATTAAAAATCGTTTTTCCCGGAATGTCTAGGTAGGTATTCCCCTTAATAAGAGCTCTTGACGAATTTCACTTCGAAAAATTTGTGACGCGATTTAATCAACCGTGATTCACAAAATAAATTAATGTCACAAAAAAGTGCAACGTTTAATTAAAATGCCGAAATTCAAGCGTGTAATAAAAAGATTATTAATTTACGGTAAACGGCTTTTCTATTAGGACGTCAATTTGCATGTAATTGAATTGGCAAATTAATGAATACATTTCCCACAAAATTGAGCGCTTGTATAATTCGAAAATTAATTGATTCATTTTCATAAAATCTTGGGGGCACATGCACCATTCATAAATGTGGATTATAAAAACTGCCAACCATAAAAAAGTTATATGTTTTTTATGAATTATAAAAAAAACATTAGATATACAGGATACCTCGAAGCTAGTAGCAAAAACTTCGGAGGAGTCGTCATCATTCAATTTTTGGTAAAATATAATTCTTTGTACTTATGGTGAAATAGCCAGCGACCGCCAGACTTACGTTATAGTATTAAAACTGAAATATTTTCTGAAGTTGTATGCCTATAGTAGGTAAGAAAGTTTGGATATTATGACATTTTGATTCGAGGGAGTTTGGCAGATAAAAGGTAATACAGGTACAAAACACTGTGTAAGTAAAATGTGAAATTAACAAACCTGATTTTTTAATATGTTCAACGGGACAGTACTACACACTCGTATTCATCATTGCTAGACGCTTTTCGCGGGTCATTTATTTCGCCACACACTTTGAAGCACTATAAATAATCATGTCATGTATGTTATAGTAACAAATCTTAATTTTATATATTTTTCCGGGCCATTATTTAACAATATTACCCCATACCTTATATTTTAACTTTTTCTTACACATTTTTTTATACCTGTATTACCTGTTATCTCCCAAAATGCCCCAAACTCAAATGTCATAATATCCAAACCATCTTAAGTACTATAAGTATAGATCTTCAGAAAATATTTCAAGTTTGATACTATAACGTAAGTCTGGCGGTCGCTGGCTCCTATTATGAAATGTCGACAGTAACGGAGATAAGCGACATCAAAGTTAGCTTTTTTCAACATTTTTGACTTATTTTCTGTAAAACAGCGGACTACCACTACAGTAACTTAAATATTATGGAATATCAAAAATATATGGTTGTCCAAAGTAAACACACGTACAATTTCCAAAAATTTTATAGATCTGGTAGACAATAATGTGAGGAATCAAGAATTAATCTAAATGTCTTACGTTCAACGTCTTGTATATATGTATATAAAAAGTATTAAAAAGAGGTGCTATACAGAGTTATTTGGAAAACATTAATAACCCCCCAGGACTATATTCCTGTCTTAATTATGAGTTGAAAATGTTGAAGCAACCATGACCTAATATAAATAGTTATGGAGATATGCGACATCAAAGATTGCATTTTTTCTTCAATATTTCTAAATTATTTTTTGTAGAACTTTGGACTATCATTACAGTAACTTATATCGAATATGAAAAATTCGAATAAAATACCGATTCTGATTGGAAAACATTCCAAATGGAATTATTTCAGGGTTTTTAATTTTTATTATTTTATTTAACTTTTATTGAAACGAATGAATTTTTCGTAATTGATGTAAATTACTGTAATGATACTTCAACGTTATGTAAAAAAATTGGTCAGAAATATTGAAAAAAATGCAAACTTTGATAATGCATTACTCCATGACTAATATTAGGTCATGGCTGCTTTTCGTGAACATTTTGATGATTTTGATGAACATTTTCGATTCATAATCAAGGCAGGAATATAGTTCTTCGAGGTTATTAATGTTTTCCAAGTAACCCTGCATACAAAACCTAAATATTCGCAAAGATCATAATTTTTTTAAAATCTATAAATAAGCAATGGAAAGTGGTTGACAAAAAAAAACTTACTTGGTGACTCTTCTGCGGCGACCGGCGAATACTGGTGTCCTGAAAAGAAATTAAAAAGTTAAATACGAACAATAAATGTAATATTTCAGAATATATTCACGTGTTAGTCATATTTGTGGGTTGGCAAATTTGCGAGGACGAATTCGATGTCAAACTTTTTACATAGCCGCCAAAATACGACGAAAATAAAATTTATTTTAGAAGTCCGGAGAGAGTGAGAGAGGGCGATAACAAGTAATCCCATCACGACTTCGATGGAAAAATTTCCAGCAAACAAATATTTTCGTTTGTCAAATGAAAGCTATTGAGTTTTCTCGGAGTGATTTCATAAAAACAGACAGGGATATTTCTAGACCCCTGCGTAATCAGTATGAAGTGATCCCGAGAATTTGAAGTGCGCACTTTACATTGGTTTATTGGAGTACTTCGTCAGTCAAAAGATATACAAGATGACGGAAACGGGAAATATAACATTTCGCGACTGATGTATATCTGATGTGAACAAATAATAGTAATATATAAAACACGTCAATATAATAATATTTATTCAGTTAAGCCGTGCGATGAATGTCATAGCAGAATTTTTTTAAACGACATTTTTAAATGTACGCTCTGAGAACCTGATTACTGGATGTAACCACCGCGGGATTATTATTTAACTAAGATAAATTATATATGTCTCACAGAGACGAAGATATTTACATAAGAAACGTGTATGGAAGTCTTTTGCACGATGGTCCAGGGTGTGACGTGGCTTAAGTGATCAATCTACATGATGCAACGTTCATCCTTATTTACAATTCCATTGTAAATAAGAACAACCACACATTGAATTTTTTAAAGTTTTATATGTATATACAGAGCGTAACAGAAATATTCCACAATACTTTACAGGTAAATTCCTGCCTTGATTATGAGTCGAAAATGTTCAAGCAACCATGACCTTATATCAATAGTTATGAAGTTATGCAATATTTAAAAAATATATTTACAAAACATTGAACTACCATTACAGTAACTTATATCGATTACGAAAAATTAATTTGTTTCAATAAAAGTTAAATAAAATAATAATAACCCTGAAAAAATTCCAATTGGAATTTTTTCAGGGTTATTATTTTCCGACAGACAAACAACGAAATTATTATGCTTGTTAAGCGAAACGCGTCAAACAAAATTAAACAGGTGTAGCAATCTTCTATTTTATTTCAGTACGAGAAGGCGTGTGGGTCATTCTGTTTTTTGTTGTAGTTGAACTGTCACTGTCCATTTTCGTGACGTAGTGGTATTTAAAAATGTTAATTTTTGTTTTCTTTAATAATATAGGATTGATGATACCTTCTCATAATAATACGATATTAAAAGTTTTAGAAACTGTAAAGAAATGAGGTTTTAATCGTATTTAAAAAATAATAAAAAATGCATGAGAATGACCCGCGTATCAAAAACTCGTAAACTAAATAAGAAGAATAAACTTTTATGACATACACTTAAACATAATTATAAATCAAACAACTGTCCAACATTCAAAACGCCATCATTCTTACATAAATAAAATAACGATGACGCTATCGGTGACAATGGTAATGAAAATATACATTTTAAATTTTGCAGGTATAACATGAAGAAATGTTTAAAAGGATAGCGGAGTTAGCATTATTTTCCCTGTAAAATTGCGGGCTTTTATTGCCGGCGATACACAATGGGGCAGGAACGGGCGTTAGGAAAGAAGAGAAAGGTCCGGAAAATTTATCTGATGAAATTTATTGAGCGGCCTCAAATCGGGAACGGACAGTGCTGGAGAACAATCTCTTCATAGACGATAAAACTGGATAATCGCCCAGTCTCCGGGCTGCGGAGTCTGGGGGCAAATACAGAAGAGTGCTTTGGAAGTTGGAGAGGGCTCTGCGGCAAATCTAGGGTGGGTTTAAAATAATCCCGACTAATTCGATTACTTTAAAATGTATATTTACATACGCTGTGGGCGTAATAACGTCCAGGACGATGTTTTCCTCTTCCATTCACTCTAGGCTCGTGCTCTTCTAATATTTAAGGACTCGCTGTGACCCGTCAAAGATGACGGAACATTGGTTCGCGTTTTGCAAAGCCCTCGTATGCATTTGTGGTGTCATTTTGGCGGTCCACGGAATGGCGGCCGTAGAAACGCGCGTGAAGCGGCCGGTTCGGGTTTGGTGGCCCAGGGTTGAAGTCCCATCTCCGACCGTTACATTTGATTTTTGTTATTTTATTTTATTTAAAAAAAATTGTTTCGAAAAAAAAATTGAAAAAATTTGGGAAAAAAATCGAAAAATGTTTTTTCGAAAACAAAAATGTAATAAATTTTTTTTTTCGTAAATTTTTTTTGAGACGGACGTACGGACAGAGACAGACAATGAAATTATTATAACTGGGATTCAAATATAAACATATTGTCAAGGAATGGCAAGCGGAAGGAATAGCGTACCATCCGAATCCCTTGTAATACGTCACAACACTACTGTAGGGTCAAGCACGGTCTACAATTATCTACAACCTTCGGGAAACGTCTACAAACAACTGGAACAACCAAGAAGCGACGAAGGCCTTCTCCCAAATACTAGAATAATCAAGAAACTACGAAAATATCAGCATTTGTTCAGTTCAGTCGTGTTCGTTCAGTGCGAAGTCGGCCGCGAGCCGCGAGACGATGCCCAGTTTGGCCAGTCGTGAGATAATTGAAGCGATAAATAGATAGCGAAAAAGAAGAAGCTTAGTACGTGAATTGGGCGGAATGTTCTTGTGAATGCTAAATAGGTGTTGTTACCCAGCGATAATAGAGTGTTCATAAACGAGTCATATATTGCGATATGGTGTAGATAAAGAAAAACGTTAAGTTGAATTGGGGTTAAGTGTCTTTGTACATTGAGTAAATAATAAATCATTAATTAATAATCCCTTATTAATTTCTAGAATTTTCACTCATTCCTTCTATAGCCAAGACATATAGTGATAAAATCAAAATACTCGATATGTCATAAAAAAAATTCAAAATATGCACGTAGAATTCGTGCTATAATACAGGTATTGAATGCACGCGCCTGCCTTTTCATTAATTTACGACGGACTTCTCGAACTCAAAATTAGGAGAGTTGATAAGAAGTATTCGTTATTTTCACGGTACAAGATCAATTGTAGGTACCTATATATTTTTAGCAAATATTTTTATTTTGTTTAAAGGTCCAAGTATCGAATCCATTATATACTGGTATTTTCAAGAAAGATAATTCATACGTGGATTATAAAAACAAAGACAAATATCAAAAAAAAAATTAATGCAGTCATCGAGAATTACTAATATTTAATTTATAATGTACTGAATTCTATATTTGGATATTTGTACCTTTGCGTTTATACCTCACATGCGTAATATATTATAAACATTTAATTGTAGCTTAATCAGCTGTCCTGTCGATCGAGTTCCGCTGATATTTTTTTAATAAATATATTTTTCTATAAATTTTTGCGATTACTGGGAGATTTAAAAATATTTAAAAATATTTTAAATGGTAAATGCAAGATTATTAAGTATATTATTGAAATAATAATTAAATGCAATTATATAACTACGAAATAAGGATCTTAATATATAGCCTTTCCTAAATATTTCAAGTTCAAATTGATTTTTTTTTGGGAGATAGGTTCAAATAAATTGCCCCACAGCTAGAGTGTTTCTCTCAATTTCATGAATGTAACGTCAAATGCTCGGGAATCGTTGAACAATATCCCAGGAGAGCATGGAAACAACAATTCACAATAATTGCCAGCTGAATCAGCCGAATAATTTTCCAATGAATAATTTAAACATAGATAAATTAATGAACTGACACCTCAGGACGCAGCTGTCAAACAAGCGAAAGGATGTCTGAAGCCAGTCAAAACAACGCGAGGGTCCTTCTGCGGACGGTTGACAGTTGACAGAGGACACCTGTCTAAACACACAGAGGGCCAGGATGCTGAATGCTTGGCTGCAACTCCTTTGCTTTTAACTAACGGGTAGAGAAATACACTAAGTAACCAACCCTTTGAGAATCAAAATACTTTGTTTTTCTAGGCAAAACATATTTTAAATTAGTTAAATTCATTACTAAACAATGTTTATCGCAAAAATATTTTAGTGGAGACAAACCCGGAGTTTTCTCTTGCTGAAACGCTTAACCAATACGCCACCGTTACGAGGAATTTTAGAATTATATACCTATATACTCGTATATGTAGTATTTTTTCAAAATACATGTTTCCATTTTTAAAAGCAATCAACTTTATATTTTTGTATCATTGCTGTAAATATACCATTTTGACACGGGATCGTGGCTGTGTGAGGCAAATAAAACACTGGAAATCAATTAGGATTTATTAATTAATTTAATTCACTGGATACGAATTTGATCGGAGCATCATTTTTAAATTTACACCAATTTCGTAATTCGCACTAATCATCACTATAATATTCGCTGAACTTTTGTCTATAGCCAGATCGTTCTGTTTACTTTCGCACTTAAGTGCTCTCTGGACTTGCCTCTGGTAAATTCGCTTTTGTATGGTCGCCTCTATGTCGCTTTGTCAAACAACTCGGAATTCCGTGCATCGCTTATATGAAAAATGTCGGTTTCGCGATATATCGAGAATTATCGTCTGGTTTCTCCATATTTCTAGTGATTATGGTTTCTTCGAGAATAGTTATTCTAGATTCATGTACAATTTTAGAGAGACAATGTGTAGTTACCATTAGTTTAGACTCTCGTGACAATATATTAGTGATGCTATTTTAACTGGTTACACAATAACCGTTATCTGATTGTGTTGATGATTGATAACTGATATTTTTTGCAATTTGACGGGCAACCATCGATACTAGACAACAAATCTCTAATAACAGTAGCATGCGTAACTGGTTAAAATAACGATTTGAGTGCAATGTAATCACTTAATTTCATCGTATTTCTATAGTGCGCAATTAACAGTATTTGTTATATGTGTATTTGTTAAAATAAAATCTGATTTTCCGAACAAAAATGAACCATAATTCATATATTATAGGATATAAAAGCAAAGGCGGCAATATCAAAAATGAATGCAGTCATCGAGGATTATTAATTTAGAATGTACTAAACTCAAGATTTTATAGGAAATATAGCCTATAAATTTAAAATGAACATGATTTTGGAAGAGATGAAAACATAAAATCTAAATTTAGTACATTATAAATTAGTAATCCTTGCCGGATTGGTGTGTGGAATATTAGAGGAGGAATGGAAAGGAAGATGAATGAAATGTGTGAGAGCATGAGGAGTAAATGTTTAGATGTACTATGTATAAGTGAGAGTATGAAGAAAGGAAGTGGAGAGATGGAACACAATGGTCTGCTCGTACTGTGGTCGGGAGTCCCAGAGGCAGACCGAGCATGCCAGGGTGTTGCAACGCTGCTTTCTGAGCGAATGGTCGAATGTATGAAAGAATATGGGTTCATTAGTGCCAGGCTCATGTGGATCCGTTTCAAAATTGGGATCACTGGGGTATTTCTTATTGTAGGTTATGCCCCTGTAAACTCAGATAAAGACGAAGTGAAAGATGAGTTTTGGACGAGTGTAAGAGATGTCATAGACATGAAAAGCGACAGCGAAAGATTGATTTTGGCTGGAGATTTGAATGGGTGGGTTGGAACTCGAAGAGATGGCTTCGAGTCTGCGCTTGGTATATTTGGGGATGGAAGGACGAATGGAAATGGCGATAGTTTGCTTGAAGTATGTTTGGAGTGGAACCTTTTTGTATCCAATACTTTTTTTGAACACAAAGGAATCCACCAATATACGTGGGAAAGAGGAAATGAAAGGTCAATGATTGATTTCGTTGTAATTGACTCTAGATTGAGGTCCGCCACTGTTGACACCAGGGTGTTTCGGGGCGCTGAAATTGAAACGGATCACTTTCTTGTAGTATCAAGAGTGAATCTGTTTCATGGGTGGCGATCTAAGAAGAAAACAGTGGTAGCCCCGACTAGGGTCAAAATCGAAAGATTGCAAGAGAAGGATACCAGGGAAAAGTTTGAAAGGAAAACCGCTGAAAGGTTAAATGAGAAATGTATGGAAGAGCTCAATATTGATAGTGCATGGGAACACATCAAAAAGAGCCTGTATGAGTCAGCCAAGGAAGTGTGCGGTGTGACCGTCCAAGGAAGGAAGAAAGGAGATGCATGGTGGGATGACGAGATTAGAGATCTTATAAATGAGAAGAAAAAAGCGTGGTGTAACCTCTTGGCATCAAAGAATGGAGATGTGAATGGATATACGCTAGCAAAGGATTTATATATTGTATGTAAGAAAAAGGTAAAGCACGGAGTGAAAGAAAGAAAGGAGCGTTTGAGGAAGGACGAGGGTCTTAAATTGACTCAGAACTTCCAAGAGAATATCAAGATCTTTTGGAAGGAAGTTAAAAAGTCTCGAAGTGGTACGAAAAGAGGTTGTGTGAATGCTATTATGTCAAAGAATGGAAAGATGCTTAGAAACGAGAATGAAATAAAAGATAGATGGAAGGAATTTTTTGAAGAAATGTATGAGAGTAATGGGAATGTGAGTGAGGACTCCTTTGAGGCGTCCAACGGATTTATGAATAGTGACGACAGTGTGAATGAAATAACTGTGGAAGAAATTAAAAGAGCATTGAAGCACATGAAGAATGGCAAGGCTGTGGGTTATGACAATGTTGCTGCCGAGTACATTAAGGGTGGTGGTCCAGTAATACTCACGTGGCTTCATAGACTCTTCAACCAATGTTTAGAGGGCAGCTACACTCCTAAGGATTGGAGAAGAGCTGTTATCATGCCTCTATACAAAGGAAAAGGGTCGCGAATGGACTGCGCGAATTATCGGGCCATTAGCCTATTGAGCTCTGTTGGCAAACTGTATGCGAGAATTTTGATAGAAAGAGTGAGGTTGACAACGAAAGAAAAAGTGTGGGATGTACAAGGAGCCTTCATGAGTGGAAGAGGATGCATGGACCAGATTTTCTCACTGCGCCAGATGACCGAAAAGTTTTTGGCAAAGAACCAAAAACTTTTTTGTGCCTTTGTGGATCTCCAAAAAGCGTATGACAGAGTGATAAGACGAAAGTTATGGAAGGTTTTGTCTGAATATGGGGTGAAGAGTAAACTCATACAGGCAATTGCATCCCTGTACGAAGGAAGTAGTGCTTGCGTGAGAATTAATGGGACATTCACATCATGGTTTGATATTACAAAAGGTGTCAAACAGGGATGCGTAATGTCACCATGGCTTTTCAACCTGTATATGGATAATTGTATGAAAGAACTGAAGGAACTAGAAGTTGGAGCGAAAATGGACGGACTCACAATATCCTGTCTGCTATACGCAGACGATGCAGTATTAGTGGCTAACAGTGAAGCTGATCTGCAGTGCTTGGTATCCAGGATGTCCGATGTATGCATGCAGAGTGAACTTTTGATGAATGTCAGCAAATCGAAAGTGATGGTATTCGAGAGAGACGAAAGAGTGACTAAGTGTGATGTAATTATAAACAACGAATGCTTAGAACAAGTGAACGAGTTTGTGTATTTGGGAAGTATGTTTAGTAGAGACGGCAAGGCTGAGAATGATATCGAAAGGAGAGTAACTGCGGGAAACAAAGTTAATGGTGCACTAAATGCAATTATGGCCAATAAGAATCTGTCAAAAGAAGCAAGACTAGCGGTACATAATGGCGTTCTAGTGCCAACCCTTATGTATGGAAGTGAAGCCTGGAATTGGCAAAAGAGGAATGAAAGTAGACTGAATGCGGTGGAAATGCGGTCACTAAGACGCTTGTGTGGAAAATCTTGGTCGATAGAGTGAGGAATGAACAAATTAGAAGTGAATGCAATGCTGGCTGTAGTGTGGTAGATAGAATAAAGAAAGGAGTGCTGAGATGGTTTGGTCATGTGGAACGTATGAACGAGGAAAGGATGGTTAAGAAAATATATGAGGCGAATGTTGAAGGCAACAGGAATAGAGGGCGTCCGCGAAAGACCTGGCACGATCAGGTACTACAAGTATTTGAGGATGGCCCTGTTAAAAGCCGCAACAATCGTAGAACGTGTATGAGAAGATGTATGAATGTGGCCGAAGCAAAAGTGGTGTGCCAGGATAGAAGAGTGTGGCGTTCAATCCTCTCTGCCTACCCCTGCAGGGAAACGGCGTGATGGTTAGTTAGTTAGTTAGTTAGTTAGTTTTCAAGACATTTTTTTAATTTTTTCGATATTTTTGCCTTTGCTTTTATATCCCACATAAGAAATATCAAAACATTTTTCATTCAGGATCCTAGAGCGCAACTGAACAAAATTTCAATTTAACTGACAGAACATTATGAGATACATATTGTATTTTGTTTAATTTTGTGGAAATTCTTGATAATTACGTAGTTAATGGTACTGGATTTGCGCCCCAGGATTCTAAAAAGTAACTAAGTAAAATTTGGTATAGAGAACATTTGTATAGAGAACAGGTAGATAGGCAGACATGTAACAGAGCTAGTCCACAAACTTTACCTGCCTGCATTACGAATCGAAAATGTTTAAGCAACCATATCCTAATATGAGTAGTTATAAAGATAAGTGACAAAAAGTTTTAATTTTTTTTCTATATAGGTATTCGACTTATTTTCTCTTTAATTTTGGACTGTCATTACAGTCAAATATAAATATATTGTGAAAAATTATTTAATAATAATAAATTATGTTAAAAATTCAATTGCTTTAAGGGGTTACGCTACCTCGGCGTTCGGAAAAATAGTTATATATTTTTTAACGCTGTCACTAAATAAAATAAAATAATCTTTATTTTACACACATCGGAATATAGTATTTTGATTGATCAATGATAAAAATTGAAAACAATAAAAAAATGGCGGAAGTATGAGCCGACAAGTAGAGCCGTGTTTTAAAAGTCCTCGCTGATGGTGTACATGATTTCTCTGCTAGGCATTATCTAAAACACAAAACCAATATATTTTTCTTGTTTAGAAGGGTAATTTATAGTTATCTTGTAAAATACGGAATAATTTATTTTTTTGTAGAAATGACAGGTGATTGAAAAAAAGGCTCAAATTTTCCTTGAAATTCTGAGTAAAAAATTTATAACTTTTTAACATGACACCCAATCAAAAAAATCCTACTTCACACTTTAGAAAATATTATGAAAAATAACTGTTGTAAATTTCAACCAAATCTGTAGAGTATATCGAGAGATATCGTGTAAGCCGTTTTGAAAAAAGTAAATTCGAGAAAGACACAAAAAAAAATACGACATCAGCGACGTAAAATCGTTTTTTTTTTAATTAGCTTTAATCTGTGATTCCTGGACCATACATGAGGTATTGTTCTATTGTTGCTGTGATGTCCTCTGATTCTTTTTGAGCTACTCTTTTCAATTTCCTGGCCTAATTAGTCTCCTGTTGAGCTCTTATGTTGGCTTTGGCCAAATCTGATGCGCTCATTGTTAATTACTATAACTTCACTAATATTGGGAAATTTTGAATAATTTAACGCATTAAATTTTCGTATATACGATTCAATTAGCCAAAAAATTTTTTTTGGCGTAACATAACTCTTAACACAAAGCAAATAAACTGATTAAAAATTAGAACAGAATATTTCCCCAAACCTTCCACATACAGGCAGAATTACGAGAAGCCGCACGTAAGGGCATAAACTGCGACAAAATTATATGGATTTAAATTTAATTCGCCTGAAGTGTCGGCCTTAAAATACGTACTTTCACGGTCGTTTAGGAGCGAGACTTCAGTGACAACTGACCCGTGACCCTCAACTGATAACGAGACACCCGAGATAATTTACCTCCCACATATTAACCGGTGAGAATCTTAAATTCGTCGTATATACACATACAGTTTTACAGATAACTTGCGTGTATATTATAGATATCTCACAGAGACGAAACTGTATTAATTATGGGAAAGTAGGTATAGAAGTCATTTGTGTGTACACAGGACTTATGACCTGTCTTTTTATGGTTGGCTTAAGTGATCACTTTACACAATTGTAACATTCGCCATTTCCACCCATGATAGAATATACCATGCTTATTCATTTTTTGGAAGTTGTATATATGTTCAAATTGCGTGGAAAGCTTTCATATATGAGTTGTAAGCGCCTTTTCCATGCGGCCTGTACAAAGCCATTTTCATTCCCCTAAATCCCCACAGATGTCGCTAATGAGAAAATCTACATTGATTTTTTTACGGAATTTTGGGAGCAATATACTTTATTGTGTGTAATGAAATTCATCCGAATACTTGCATTACACTAGGATACGCCAGGAAATATTATTTCCAATTTTTATTAATTATGGGAAAGTAGGTATAGAAGTCATTTGGGTGTACACAGGACTTATGACCTGTCTTTTTATGTATTAATTATGGGAAAGTAAAATTGGAGATAACTTGCCCTTTATACAATTGTCTTATAGCACGCCTTCTGACAGAATGTGTGTATTCAAATGCCCCCATTATTATACACACGAGTCTAACTATCTTTTCATCGTGAATTCGCTCTTCAAACTATCAGAGAAAACTATTCTTAATCAAATTAAGAAGTTTGCTTTGTGTAATAATACATCCCACGGCTTCTAGGGGTTAAATGTTATTCTAGGCTTAGTTAAATTTACGCGCGCCTCAAGAGGAAGTAGCGCACCGTGTAATTACTTCGGCAAAGAGTGTCTGCTGCAGGTGCACTCGTGGATGCTGCATTAATAGTGCAACGAGTGCATGCAGTGCGCGTAAACACGGACAAAATAAATGCGAACGGAGATTGTGAAGGGCCTACCGTAAAATGAGTCAGGCGCCCACACTCCGCGCTGTTGACGGTCAATGAATATGTCCCCATCTGCCTGACGCGACAATTTTCACAATGTTGTATCGCATTTTTTCCCAGGATAAAAGAGTATCATAATATTTTGATCTCATAGTGTATCATAACAAGTCTTTATTTGAGGGGTATAAAAACAAAGGTTAAGTACAAAAAAAATGTTTTGAATGCAGTCACCGAGGATTGCTAATTGAAAATGTACTGAATTCGAGATTTTATACGAAATTTAGCTCCATCCTTTCCAAAAAATTATTTCCCCAAGTCACTATTAAGATCAAACACATACAGTAATATCCTCATAGTGTAAAAAGCAAAGGCAGCAATATTCACTTCAACCAAACAAATCCCAAGGACGTGTCTTGTGACAAAATGGCTTCATATTAAACTGAGAGATGATGTCGATTTTAGATTGAATCATTATAGCAAATATCCAATTATGTAGCAGTGTCCAATATTTGATAGCAAAAACAACAATATCCATATTTAAAACAAATATACATTTAATATAATTAATAAAAATGTACTTTGTCTTCACCACTTATATATTGAAAAATATCTACGTGTTTCAGAGCCCATGGCCCCTTCGTCAGGATACAATGTATGCAAACAAAATTAAAAATCATAAATCGATGTAAAGACAATCAAAATATAAAAATTAAATCTGAAAAATGAATAATAATTAAGTGCCTCCTAATATGAAAACAAATTTAAAAAAATTACTTTTTATAAAAAGGACCTGGTTGTTTATATCATTCAATTAACTATTAACACATTTATTTCAAAAATTCTAATTAATCAAACTGTAATTCTGTATAATTTGCAAGCAAAATTTGTGAACCCCAAATAATACATATGCAACATCATTAAACGTATGTATGTATGCAGTTAATGTATTACACCACATTAAATAAATATTTCAGATGAAAATCATGAATGTAGGTGTCTAATAAAATTTCATGCTACTGTTTGAAATAAGCTTGTTGATAAATTCAAAAACTTAATTCATAAAAATACCCGCTGTGCTATCTTATCAATATTCTATAACGGAAGACAAAATGCCGTCATTAATAATTACATACAACAAATACACGAGTAATTTGTTACGAGTAAATAGTTCATCAAAATAATCATAGCCTGAAACGCGCTCCGATTTATCTACTGATACAACTGATTAGGGCTAGTCAAAGCGAATAATTATGTATCAATACTAGGCATACGAAATCAAAGACTAATTGCAAAACAAACAACGTAATAATTACATAGATAAGGTACACTAAAGCGCAGAATTAAGCTTGTCATATTTAATTAATGAAATACTATTTACGTTGTAATAATCCAAAAGACAATAATTGAATAATATGGTAAATACTATTGGAGGACCATTGTATAAATTTAAATAAACCAAATTGGAATTCCCAACCTTTCGACAATATTATAAATTATTCCCGAATTTAAATTGTTCGAACTACATGATAATGTGTATATTGTCTGCTTTAAATTCAACATGAATAACTATTCAGTGGTTGCACAACAAATATTGAGATTCATTTATCAAAATATTTATTTTAATAAATAGAGTGGGAATACAATAGAAATAGGATTAATATAAAGGAATTTTACTGAATTTTTTCAAATACATATCTATATCTGGACCAACACATGGACAGAAAAATTACTCATACATAGGGCCTAAAATATTTAACATATTTAAAACAGACTTCCCGGAAATCAGAATATACTCAATTAATAAAATAAAAGCTTTAGCAAACAACTGGCTTACCTCCAAAGGTAGAACAGCAACTGAAAATTTACTTACTGTAATTGCATAATAATGTCTTCAAATAAAAATATATACCTATATAAATTAATTAATTAATTAAGGAAAATAAAAAATAATCTTAAACAAAACTTTAACCCTTTTTACATTAAACAATTATTCTACACATATTTACACTTGGACTTATGACTAACTCAACTTTCACTAACATTCCACTTGATACTCTGTAGATACATAATAACTTATGAAAATAAATACTACTGACGAACTCGAAAAAATATTATAATTGTGTTCTATAACGCCACTCTGGGACAGGCGTAGCCTAGTAGAGTGGCATAATCCACAAATTAAACAAAACAAAAAAAATGTGTAATTTATCTTATGTTTTATCTTATGTTTTATTGTTAAATTAGTATTAAGTATCTTTATTTGTAAACAAGGATTTTTAAATAAATAAATAAAAAAAATATCTATTGTGAGTAAAAAGGCGAAAAAAGAAATACTCATTCCAACAATTTTAATGTTATTTTCAAGAAGAGTGAAAAAATACTAAATATTTTCAATGGTATTCCTCAAAATTTTGCGCTTAAACACCTGCAAATTCAGACAGTCAACAGAGCTCACGATCCAGGTTCATTTCCATATATCAATAGTGGTCTAACAAGGGTCTTGTTCATATAGACGATCTTTGATTTAAGTTAGTTATATGTAGATGATTTTGTTATATGTAGGTGCTTTCGAATACCGAAGTAATTAATATCTGTCACCCAATAGCATTCTTTGAAAGAACAAGCAGATTATTACTGTTTCTGTTACTGTTTCTATTTTCTATTTTCACTTATATGTATATATATCTATATGGCGAGGTGAGAATCTATTCTCAACAAGCTGAAATAAAGACCTATTATTATTATTTTATTATTATTATTAAAAAAAAAAGTTTTTTGTATTATATTAACATTAAATATAATTGCATCGTTGGGATAATCTTGGGTATCAGCGTAGTTCAACAAAATAATCAATACAATTTTCTTTACACGCTGATTCGATAAAACGAAGGCTGCTCGAAGCCTAAAAACTCAAAATATAACCTGGTACAAATAGAACATTGTCTGACTTAAACACTTGCATTGTTAATTTAAGTAGTTTTCCTTTTCCCACAACCCAAAACTACTTAATTAGGCCGATGGATCAGGGAATGATTACAAATTTTAAGGCATGTTACCTTTGTTGAAGAATCAATTGTGAAATTTTGGAAAAAAATATAACATCATGGTGCCATGATGCTGTAGGTATTATTGACCTCGCTTGGCAATGGTATAGTATGGAAGAAAGTATCCAAGTATTGTCAACTACTTGTCAACCTAATCGATACAGTGGCACTAAAAGATGTAGGTGAGCATGATATTAAGGAGTTACATGTTTCTGGTGCCTTACCAACGATGACCTTCAAGAATTGTCAGAATAAGGAATTCGTGTAGAAATTGAAAGTGATTCAGAAAATGAAGAACCAAAAGATCTTGGTACAGATTTCCTTAGTAAAAATTGGTAACGATACCTGAAATCATTGATCATTAACAATCTCTAACAGAGCAAATAAATGAATATTTAAAATTAAAAATTAAAATTAGACACATAAAATCATTATACGAAGTTTGAGAACACCCGATCACACTAAATCTATATCTTCTACTCGAATATTATCGTTAGTAAAAACAAAATTTTACAGCTATCTTACTAAATATATATTTCTTTGTATTGAATCAATGTTTGCATTCAATTTTATTTTGTATTATTTAGATTAATACATATTTATAATTAATATTAACTTTTTTTAATATGTGTCTTTATTAAGAATGTTTTATTTTTCACATTATGTAACATATGAATGATCTAGATTTTAGAAAGAGTGCAAAAACAAGACGAAAGATTTGAGATCTTTGCTCAACGAGAGAAAAATAAAAAAATAACTGTTTGCATGTCTTTGTTTTATGTAACTTGTAGTATTATGCAAACGAACAAAGAAATAACTTAAATTTAAAGTAACATTTCATTATTTTTGGTTCCCCTTTACTATGGATTAAAATGATCTCGTTTAATGCTGTTTCATTTAGCGCTTATCGTCTAGGAAAGAATCCTAAGCGAGGTCTTACTGTATTTCTATAAGATAAAGCAAAACAACTGCCTGGTTGAATGGGTCTTCTAAATTATTTATATAGGTATGTACTAATCACAGCTATTCGTTGTCATTCAATTAAGAAATTTATAATCAGCTTCATGGCCGCCAACCATTCATTAAAGATTAATTCATTTTTGAAATCAAGCGTAAAAAAGCGGGTTTAATCCTCGGAGAAGCTTTACTGATCGCACTGCATTAACTGCTCGAAGAAGATAACAATGAATTATTTTTAACCCTCAGCGAACCAAGTTATTTAATATTTGTTTCGTTCTGAAAATTATTTTATTTTATCAAACAAATTATTCCATCTAATATTTTTTCAATTCATTTCAAACATTGTAGATTGGCATTTAAAAAAAATATTGATTGAATTATTTGTATGTACCTATCAACTTATATTATTTTATTAATTACACCTACATGTTCAAAATAATTTAATTTAAAATAATTTTTCAAATAATTTAGAAAAACAAAATACATTATTCATTTTGATATTTTGACATATATTTAACACCCTGACGATGGAAATGTTTTTCCGAAACATGTAGGTATAATTAATCAAATAATATAAGAATGTAGATAAATACAAATAATACAATCAATTTTTTTTATTCCATTTAACACTAAGCAGGTTTAATTTTTTAGGTAAAATTTGTAATTGAAGTATTAAAGCTCAATTAAAGACGCCATCTTGTTTCTTAAAGAAGATAAAAAGAAAATAGAGATATCTTTTTGTGTTTCTTTGTTTGTCATCACCAAATCTTATTACTATTCACCTGACGTAACTTGTTAGGCAATAACACTTCAGTGTCCAACATTCATTTTAGTTGCATAAATATAGCTTTTTTTATATTAGTTTATTTAAAACCACCCTACTGTACTAGGTCAACTCCTAAAATGTAGAATAGTTCAGAAATATTGGAAATATTCAATGAGGAATATTTTCACTGAATACATATTATATTTGCAACTTGTTAATTAGTATTTCTTAACTATTTGTAAAGTATTTTGATAACAGAGATTATAAACTGGTGACAATATAAATAGTGGAATAAAACCAATGTTTCCGTGAATCCAATGTTATTTATCAATATTGGAAATGATTTAAATACGTATTAAACCGTTCTCGAATATATTCGATATACGTGACCAGCTGGGCACGGATATCCGATATATTCGAGATCTCGCCAATGACCGCAAAAAAGCTGTTTATGTCCTCTTTATGTCTTATATAAAAATAGCGTGTATCTTTCATAGAAATAATAAAAAAAAATAGTGAAAATAATAAAAAATTGGTTACCTGGGAATTAGAACATATGCTCCCAAATTTTTATAAATTAAAATAGAGACGGGAGCACGGAATACGTGTCGCATCAATATTCTTAGAATTCTCAAACTAAACTAAAAGCTAATTTATCGAATTAATCAAAAATATTTGGCTGCTTCGGTAGCAGCCAAATATTTTTTCATATAAAAATTAAAAAATCATCACACGATTTTTTCAATTTTTTATTAAACACACACAGGACGATCGTTTCTGCTGATTAAGCCATTATCAAATACTTTTTCGTTGATTTGACTTTTCTGTATGTCTTTCTAATTGATTGATAAATTTGGTTTTTAAAAATTCACAGAACTTTTTTCTGAAATTGCAACTTAACAAAAGAATGGGTTATTTAATATAATAAACTAAAAGCCTTTGCTGTGAAAATAGGACTAACTTGCTGAAGTCCTGTATTGGGGCTCGAACCACCGACCACCAGATCACTAGACAATTAAAGTCAGTCTCTAATATAATGAAGGATAAAGCTAAATTATTATAAACATTTTAATTTGATCAAAACCAGCCTCTCTCGTTCTAAAAAAGGTGATTCGAGGAATCATTTCGAATAATGTTTTGTGGACTCGCTCGTTCTTTCCTACCGGATTACGACAGGTAAATACGACAAGCACGTACACACTATCCGTTCTAACATGGTTAACGTCAATGCTGTAGGAGAATGATTCAGTTGGGAGTAATTCACGTACAAACTTACGTAATGTCGAATTTAATCGACATTAGTATTTTCTTGTCTTGTAATACAAATATTTAAAATAATAATTCTCCCATCTTTCAACCGTTGCAACAAATAGAATCCGCTTTAACTTTACTTAAGATGGAGGCCCTCGTAGCCCAGTGGGCATGACTCTGGCTTCTTACACCGAGGGTTCCGGGTTCGATTCCCGGTGAGGTCACAATTAATCTATGTGGATTACTCAAGCCTGGGTGATTTTTGATGTATTTCACTTCTGTAATTGGGCCTCTTGGCCTGTTAAGCGTAAAAAAAAGATGGATTCATAAAAAAACATGACCTTAGTGTTAACGTGAATACGACACATCTACGGCAACATTAGGCTCTGTGGTACAGGCAGAGCCTTTTTTTGTCTCAGCCGCGCGCTTTTTAATCCTTTGTAGGCTCTGGCCCATTCTGCCGCGATATATGGTGTGATTCCTGCTTGTATTCATTGGCCAATTTTTTTATTTATTATTTAATAACCGCAAATTTTCACTTTAACCTCAACAACTCTGTACATGCTATTACAGTATTTTTAATATTTAAAGCATTGACTTTGTGGTCAGGCATTTCAACAAAATGTTAGTTATGTTACTATATAATCACTTACGGAGATTTTTATTTAATTTTTTATTTATTTTCATTTGCACCCCAAATGCAGTGACGTGGTTCTGTGTGGACACCTCTGTACGCAGCAAACACGTTTTTGTCTCATCCGCGATGTAGCGAGGTCGACCGCTTTAGCATTATAAAACAATGCCAATCTGGATGGCGAAAGTGTAGGGCCGATATGGGAGCCAATACTCATAAAACGGCCCTGGGTCTGTGGTGGGTCCCGCTTTACTGTCCTCAATCCGTTGACATCATTAACTTCCATTTGCGTCGTAATGATGACAACTTTATTTTTTAAAATGCCCCCTTTAATCTTTAAAAAAAATTTAAAGTTAGTTAATTTTGATAATTATTCTAGTGCATTCTTCCTTATAAAGTCAAATTCTGTAATTGCGCCTCTTGGCCTGTTGAAGCGTAAAATTAAAAGAAAATAATAAAATCATTAGTTTGTTGAATTATGCACGGTGACTGTTAATACTCTGATAAAAAAATAAATCAACGATAATTGCTTGAGTGGGGAGCAGAGATGTGATGATTTATGGAACAGTGACTAGAGTAATTGCTCGCGCACAAATCGACCGTCACATGGCAGTTGGGAATAGCATACACCCAGGCACTGTATATATAGGCTAATTAATTTCCAGGCAAACCGAGTATGTACGTACCTGTGATTTTACTAACTGTCCGACAATCAACTGATATTTTAGCGGAGAGATGGATCCACTCTGGGAAATATTACATCTTGATATTATACGAGACTTTGTCAATTAAAAATATAGTTTTAGGTATGTGTTGCGATATTATTTTGAAAATAAGTTTTACGTGTGCGGTATTTATAGAGCTGCTGAAAATTAATGGGTCTAGCATTCAAAAATGCATTAAAAAAGACACCTTAGCACGAATGTAGTTAATAAGTGGAAAATAATGGATCTTATCAATATATTAATTACCCTAACCAATGTCGTTTGTTTCTGTCTCCGTATGATGATTTCTATTTGTATACAATAATTTTGCCACGGTGCCCATTGGGTCGTGTGGCGCAGCGGATAACGCGTCTGACTACGGATCAGAGGATTCCAGTTAAGCTTTCTTGGGTTTAAATTTTTTTATGTCAGATGTTATATTAAACTGAACTGTATTTTGTTTGCATTTGTATGCCTGCAAACGAAGATATTAAATTGAATAACGTAAATGCATTAATAAATAAAATGAATAAATAAACTGATAAATGCAAAAAGATATTGAATTTAAAATGTATTTTTATATAAACTTAGTGCTTCACACACAACATTTTAGGTTATAACGTTGAAAAGTTAAATAATTCAAATATTGTGTGTGCAGTTCATAGTTTAAACAAAAATATATTTTAAATGAAAATGTTGTTACAAAAATATTGGATAGACAGAGCGACTATGCGTCAAGAGTGAGGAAGCAAGGCTTACCTAGCTGTTAGAGTTTTCTAAATATTATAACTCGAAGTATTCCAGATTTGCTTTAATGAAATTTTTGATCATCTTCCATTGAAAAAAATCGTCAAGTCACGCGTTTGAAAGAAAATTAGGTAAGTTTGATATTGCTTAAATATAATATACGTACATTGTGAAAACAAAATATTTACCGAATATGTCTAATGTGTGAGTTTGCACAACTATCAGATATGCTTAATAATTAGGGTTATCATGGAAACTAAACTGTAGACGGAAACTAAAATATAACTAAACAGATCCATTCTCCGCTACTGTCACTGAAGGGAGGGAGCTCCGCACTGACAGGACGACCTAACTAGTGTTCACCAACAACTGCGAACACTGAAGGGTACTTCACGAGGAATTTGTGAAGAGGTGACAATTTAACTACTTAATTTCAATACTTAAATAAACATACCCTTAAGGCAGGATTCTACTTATGTTTGTGAATGGGCGCTAAAAAAAAAGGCTGTTTTTATGAATTCTTTATGAGATTACGAATAGAGATATTGATATAGGAATTATTAGGCTTAATAAATACCCTCTTTTAGATTCAATATATCAATCACTAGCAACCGACTGAATGTTAATGTACATACATACATGCAAAAAAAAGCGACAAAAAGGAAGAAATAAAATTGCATGCAAATAAGGTAATGTTTCGAAGTAGAACCCTTGTTGACGTTTATCGAGAAATCACAGTTACGGTGGCCGGGACATATCTTGCGGATGCCGACAGATAGACTACCAAAGCGGATAATGCAGGCAAGACCGGAAGGCAGAATACCAAAGGGCCGTCCTAGGAGGAGCTGGCGGAAACAGTTGGAGGACTGGGAGGTTGCAACTAAATTGAGCTGACGTGGAGAGCAAAGCACAAGACAGGAAAAGTTGGAATCTTTTATGCGGTGCAGGGACCCCGACCCAATAGGACAAGGGGTATATGAAGAAGAAGTGTAAGAGCAGGACACATTGCATGGCGCTAAATAAGGTTTAGTCCTAACAACACCCGCAGTAGCTACACACACACACATACTACTTAATCAGAACATTTTTTGGATAAATGCTAGATCATAGATAATTATTCCCTTTTTATTGAAATTTTGGTAATGTAATGATTTGGCTTCTTAATATTTCTCATACATTTGGGAAGCGATTGGAATATATATTAGCTTTTTTACAATATCGCGACCAATTCAATTCAGAATACCATGTTAATACTCTTAAAAATATACGTAAACATTCATATATGACCAATAAGGCCCCCAATCGCACTCCAACAACACACTACAACACTCGCGAGTCGATATTGTGCTTCATATAACGTGCTGATCTACACCACATTTGTTGATTTACGATTTGTTCTACATGCAAGAATATATTTATGCACCCCTAAATAATAATGGTCTTGAATTAAAGAGGAAAATACAATTTCTTTATCATGAAAGGATATTTATTGTGTAATATACAAAATATTCAAAAAAAATATTTGTACTTTGTATTTTAATGTCATACTAGAACCTTCTTTCAGGTTTGATAAAAACCCTTTGACGTTATGTTTGTTAAAAAAATACACTGTAATTTTTGGAGAACAATTTTCTTTACATGTTGGAGTTCTTGGAAAAATATATATATTCCTATGTTATTCCCAGCATGTCCTACAAATCCAGCCTGTGTCCATTAACTCGCAAACTCCATGTCGCTTTGTTTTTGCGAAACGAATAAAATACGTCGGGACAAAGGAATAGAAATGGCAAAAAATCAACCTATTCCGCGGAGGAGGGCGATTTTACAATTTCCAAGATTCGACCAAGTCTCGGATTCGGTACACGTCCGCGCGATGGGCCCTACTTTGATAAGGGACGAAGGGAGAAGCAGAAATTAAATTACAGCCTGAGCAGGACGGCCTCATATCTCACGTCTCGTCCTAAAATTTCCCTGGCCTGGTGGAGACCCACCACTCATCACGGATTCCTGGAAACTTACTTATTTAAATATTCATATTTTGATTTTTAACTATTTCTCACTTCTCATAAGCATGTGAAAGGGACGAGTCACTCCTAGGATAGTGACGGCGAAACTGCGACAGATGTATTGCACATCTCCCAAGTGTGAATTAAAATAAAATGGCTAATATACTGGCAAATTTTTTTTTAGGTGTCGAAATAAAAAGGATATTTTATACGAACCGTATGGATGTGTAGAATAACGATTCCTGACGTTTCGCTGGAAATATATCACAACACAACGAGTGATATATTTCCAGGAGTGTGTCCTCTTTTCTGAATTTAATTTCACATGTGGTGTTCTTTTTTTATGTGGAAAATAAAAATGATATATGGGAATTTTACTTTATTTTATTAATTGCATATTATCCGCAATTCACTTTACAAATATACAGGGTGTAAAAGAGCTAGTCCACAATACTTATAGGTGGATTCCTGCCTTGATTATGAGTCGAAAATGTCGAAGAAACCATGACCTAATATCAATATTTAAGGAGATATGCGACATCAAAGTTTGCATTTTTTTCAATATTTCGATTTTCCTTTCGTAGAAACGAATGAATTTTTCGTAATCGATATGAGTTACTGTAATGTTACTTCAACCTTTTGTAAAAAATAATTCAGAAATATTGAATAAAATCCAAACTTTGATTTTGCATAACTCCATAACTATTGATATTAGGTTATGGTTGCTTGAACATTTTCGACTCATAATCAAGGCAGGAATGTACCTGTAAAGTATTGTGGACTAGCTCTGTTACACTTTATATATAATATTCTTCTCGGTTCTTTATTCAAGAATCTCAAAAGACGTGTCTTTTTTTAGTGCGTCTGACACAATATATTTCTCATGTACATAAGTCCGTAAAATGATTTGATTTTTTATCATCATTAACCCACATTACAATATTACTATACTCGATATAAGATGAAGGTAGCCCGAAACCCAAACAAATTTAAAAAAAACAATAAAGGTGGCCCAATTAAGTTATGTACAAATTGTGGATGAACGTTTTTTCACGTTTTACGGCTTTCTGATTGATTGAATGCATTAATTTCAAACCTGTCAAACTTAAAACGACAAAATTGACGGCACTACAGTGTTATACTATAACTTTCATGATACAGAGATAGTAATATTGCTTATATCAGAATACGGCTGATTATTAGAGAAAGGATTGTGTTCAACACATTAATTTTTAGGGCATAGTACTAGATGGCTCAGACACTTTTGGTGGCCGTTAAAATTTAGCGACTGCCGCCGGGAACGCAGCCAATGTGGTTTGGCCTTTATACAGGACGTCTGCACCACAGGACATAGAATGGTCGCAAAACGAAACGGCAATGTCTGGACGTAGTTATGCAGAAAGCAACCAACCCAAATATAATGGCATTGAGAAAATGGCTTCTAAAAATTTGAATCTACAAAAACGTAATAAGCCGATATTTAATACATTAGTGCATATTTTTTTGAAAAGGAAAAAAAATATTTACGAAGATATGACGCGTATTACAGATATTACAAAATATCTGATTCTTTCTACAAAAAGTATTATGCGAGGCGTAGAAAACTTTCAATCCACTTGGATGTTTTCTACAAAATTATCATCGTGTAGTAACAGTAGAATTAAAAGGGAGCAAAAGGCATCCATACAATTAATATTTTTGTTTGCCAATGATTTATAAATTTGAAGCCGCAGAAAACAGTCAAACCGCTTGGACATTTTACGAGTTCGTTTAACGGTGGTAGCCGTGATGCGGGTTAGAAAAATACTTAATTTACAAAAAAATTTAAAACTTAGATTTTGAACGATTTCAGCACATAAGGATACCGTTTTGAGGTGTGCAAAACCGTATATGGGTGAAAAGACGCTCCGGCAGCTATCCGTATTACTTTTATAGGTATCTAACACAGAAGGCAAACAATGTCACAATTGCTTAAAGAGCGTAATCCATAATCCATTTAATAATTAAAATTTACCACCGGCAAATTTTTGTTCAAAAAGCAAAACATTTCTTTTATCCGTTTGTAATAAATTTCATTTGAAATTATTTCATAAGAGTTAACACTTTTACACACAACGGAAATAAAATGGAACGAACAATGCGTATTACAAAACAAAAACTACGTGAAATGATCACCTAAGCTTAATAATAACCCAACAAAACTAGATGAAATAACTCATGTTAAGCTGTGAAACAAGTAACAATTGACAACTTGAGAACTCAACAAATCTACTCATTCAATGTTAGAGGAATCGCCGATAATATAGTGCGTAGGTGTTCGGATACACGGTGCACAGCCAAACCGTAATTTGCGTTGCGTTCAGTTATAAATAGTTTGTTTTTAATATTCGTGATTATATTCGACGAATACGAATATTCGTATTCGTATTCGTTGCATCACTAGTGTGGACCATCCATAGGGAAGAAACTAAGTGAAATACTTACGTGAAGTAATTGAGGTGTATTAAATACGTTACAAAGGTAATAGATTAGTAGTTACTGTAACGCGATCTAGTGTTAATATATCTTAAGCGTGTCAATACTGTTATTTGTTACAAGCGCATTCCAGGCTTCTACGGTCGCTGGGGCTGGTAGATGAGGTACTTGCTGTTCGGCTGGAGAAATGAGGATGGTTCTCCTCTGGCCCCAATCCTTGGACCTGCGGGTACTCTTTGTAGTAGCTACTCATTTTGTGGGTTGGTCGCTTACTGCAGAACTGCGTTCAATTTTACCTGCGGGTTAGGAATATTGACCGCCGGCAAACTCCCTGGCGAACTTGAGGGACTTTCTCTGTAATGGTTTATTTATACTTAGCCCGTGTTTATTTGCCGGTCGATTAAGTCCCGTAGATACGGCGGCGGTCACACGTCGTACACATAAAATGTAATTTACAAATGCTTTTTGTGGATTTGATTCGTTCGGGTTGATCGATGACGTCACGGAGCAACTAAACCATTACCCGGTAATGCTTGAGAGGATTAATTGATTAAAAACAAATTAAATACATTAATAAGCAAGATATACAAAATAAAATAATTTACCATGAAAAAATAGAAAAGGTATTAAAAATTTTTAAATAATACTTTTCAGGCGTATTCTCTATTAAATAATTCGGAAGATTATAATTATATCACATGTAGGTACATTAAAAAATATTATTTTTTATATTTATAGCGTTAACTTTGTTGTTGGACATAATTATTAATTTCAATTAATTAAGAACTTTGTATAAACCACTTGGAGTAACTTGACGTTTACCGGTTTCGATACCACTGTATCTTCGTCAGGACTAACGCATACTTATTTATTACTTATTTTAGTTAACAAATTATTTTTTTAACGGGGCGTTATAGTAGGGGTAATTGACAAGTAGGTGTCTACTTATCAATTGACCCCACCATAACTGTAACCACGCTTCTGTTCAAAAATTAATTTGTTTACTAAAATAAGTAATGGATCGTTGGTATGCATCCGTTCTCACGAAGATACAGTGGTATCGAAACCAGTAGACGTAAAGTTACTCCAGTTTATACAAAGTTGTTAACTAACTAACTAACTAAGTAGTTATTTACTAATTAAAATTATAAAAAAATATTGCTTAATATTCCACTTCAAAAATATAGAGGTATCATTGCCAGCTGCGAAATATATGTATATCATGGGAAGGACAATGGATGTTTCTTGCATAGTGCATTCGAATATATATGAAAAAAACTGATTTAGAATATATATACGACGTTCAAATTACTAATGTATGGATGTATTTGGAACATACATATATAACATGTGTGTATGTTCTTATGGTGGAATTCGTGAACGTTGCAATGTGTAATGTGATTATAATTAATATAAATTAACTTTGTTTAAACCACTTATTTATTGAAAAAAATCAACATGTTTCAAAGCCAATGGCTTCTTCATCGGGAAAACAAAAAAAAATAAATTATAATGTGATTACTTAAGTCAACTCATACAGGTCATAAGCCCTGGACCACCCTATAAAGACTTTCATATACGTTTCCTATATAATTAGCTTCGTCCCTGTGAGAGTTATATAATTTATATTAATTAAATGATAATTAGGTAGCGAAAAAATCCAGTAATTGTGTTCTCAGAACATGCATGTGTATAAAAATATTGTAAATAATACATAGTTGACGTTATGGTGTTTTGTATCAATATAGATTAGTACTCTACTCATACTCTATATGTTATTATTAATTTATTATGTATATTTTTGGTATGTTAAATCTCATTACAATTTTTTGTGGAAATATTATATTGCGTTACAAGAAAATTGTGTGAATAAGTCTAGTGCGTAAAAAAGTTTGGCATACAAAATTTTCAATTGACTAAACTTTTTAAACATAAAAAGAAAAGAAAGGCTGGTTCAATTGTGTGATAAACTAGGAGGAGTCATTTATTGTAGAGAAAAAATGTATGGTACCTATTGTGAAAGTCGACAGACAGCGGCAGACTGCGTAGATAAGAAAAAAGCGAAGATCCGGCGCTATTCCGCGAGATAATTTGATAACGTCTTGAATATTCATCCTCCGTGAATGCGAGATCAAAGAAACAAAGAACTTCCAAGTCTACCACTCAGTATCTGCTGTGGCAGGAGCTACGGAACCATACCAACCGAGCCGAAGCGAGTAGACGATTTTCCCCCGTATGTTTGCGCATCGATTCGAGACCGGGGTTTGTTCTGAAACTCTGGTCCAGTCTGGAGAAAAGGGATTAACTTGACGACGTTGGTTCGAGACTGGCGAAGAAACTTGCCAAATATAAACTCAACCCTTATAAGAAACTCAAACACAATTACTCTACATAAATATTGCGTTAACTTTGCGTTTGTAATTTTGACGAAATTTGATTAGCGACTTTGTTACGATGGAGCGGCGAAAGCTGTTTTGAAATAATATCTAGTTTGCTTAATCGCTTCTATATTAATTTTGATATGTAAAGTCGCACGTCGTAACAGTGAGTTCTATATTTTTAAAAAATCTTCTAAAATTGTGATTTTTTATCCACCTACGTCGCATTTTAGGATATGTAAATCTTTTAATTATTTTTAAGCTACGCCTCTATATTGCTGCTAGGTTATACAATATATAACGTAACGAGGAGACCAGATGATCTTAAGGTCAAAATAACGTAAAGAGTTTAATACTGACAAAAGACAACGAGGAAGATCACAAGCAACCACGTAAATATCAGGAGACCATCCAAGTATTCTGGCTTTATAACAAAGAAAATCGATCTTGAGTAAAGGAAATTTTTAAGAGATAATCCTAGCAGCATGAATCGACCTGCAGGCCTTGAAGGCGGTTATTTTGCCTCTTTTCGCAGCTGACGATGACCACTATACGGCTACAGCTAGGGTATTCTCAAAGTTTATTTTTCAAAAATAGAAAATATAATTTAATATTAAAAATGGAGATGCAATATATGCATACACTCGAATTAATATATGCACATTCACGAATTGCTTAACCATCTAAAAGAAGAACTTAAAAAACATATAAGAAATTAAAAAGTATATAAGCGGTCATCTATTGGTCAGTAGCAAAAGGAATGAAAGACACTGAAAATGTATTTGCTGTCAGTATATAAATAACCAGAAGTAAAAATAAAACACTTTAATAAAACAAAAACAAAAATATACTTTCTTACAGCAAATACAAAACGAACCTCCAGAAATAATTTATCTCTTTTTATCGCAATAAAGTTAAAGTTCCAACTTTAACATTACTATACAACCTGCCCACCAAAACACAATTACTATATCTAAACTTGCCTTTTACTTATCTATTGATAAAATTGTAATTAAATGAAAAATATATACCTATTATTACCTATTGTTGCGAATTTGTAATTAAGCGAAGGTAAATGTACACAGGCAAGTTACCATTCTGATACAGGCAACAAAAGTATAAATTGTACTGTAAAATAATCACTTGTTAACAAGAATTCAATAATAAATAAATAAATAAATCTGCTATAGTGTTTTATATTATATTTTAATTATATATTTATTTGTTTTTTTTATATATAGAGTGGTACAGTAAAACATTTAAAATACACATTTTTCTACTATATCTACGAGGGTCAGAGACCGTGTATAGAGAAGGGGTACAGGTAGGAATTTACAGATATAAAGTATTAATAAAAATAAAAGTAATACAAATAAAATTGAATATAAAACATTGATACAATACAGAGAAATATATATTTTGTAGGAACTAGTAGTAGCTCTGAAATTCTGTTTTTATTAAACGATAATACTGGATTGGATGGTGCAGTTTTGGTGTGAACTGACATTCTCAAACAGTATCATGTTGTTTACATGTTTTTTGGTTTAAATTATAAATTATTCTGATCTGTTATTTTTCTGACTGTTGGGGGAAGATTATTTGAGAATTTAATACCAAGATAACAAAAATAATTTTGGGTTGTGTTTATAATTCGGTATATGCTAAATATCTACCACAGATATGCTTTCTTCTTCTTTTTTCAACTTTTTCTTTTTGATTTTTTTTAATACATGTTTTTTGGTTTAAATTATAAATTATTCTGATCTGTTATTTTTCTGACTGTTGGGCGGGAGATTATTTGAGAATTTAATACCAAGATAACAAAAATAATTTTGGGTTGTGTTTATAATTCGGTATATGCTAAATATCTACCACAGATATGCTTTCTTCTTCTTTTTTCAACTTTTTCTTTTTGATTTTTTTTAATACATGTTTTTTGATTTAAATTATAAATTATTCTGATCTGTTATTTTTCTGACTGTTGGGGGAAGATTATTTGAGAATTTAATACCAAGATAAAAAAAATAATTTTGGGTTGTGTTTATAATTCGGTATATGCTAAATATCTACCACAGATATGCTTTCTTTTTCTTTTTTCAACTTTTTCTTTTTGATTTTTTTTAATCATCTAGCTTTAGTTATAGTCTAACGTTGTTCGTTTTCTTTTTCATGGGACTTCAGAAGTTACAACATCTATTCCTTGACACAGCTTTGATGATTTGCATTTCTGGGCGCTGTAACTCTGTTCCTGTGCGTGTTACGGGATTCAGCTACTTTCGCTACATGTCCCGTCTCCCGCATCTCTTTACTGTCACTTCCCTCCGGACATCTGAGCGGTATACATGAAATTCAAGGTTCTCAAGCCACCTCCATTCTCCAGTAATGTCATCCTGTATTGATCCGAAAATTATTTTCGAAAACTGAATTTCATTCTCATGGAGCGATCAGTTGCCTCAAGTTATAATCTTTAATTTTTGTGACAAAAAAAATTAAAAAGGATGCAATTGTTGCCAATAGGAATCTCTCACACGAAGTAAGAATAGCGACATATAATAGAGGTCTGATGCCAACTCTAAGGCATCAAAAAAATAGAAATAGAACGAGAGTAGAATGAATCTTTGTACGACAGAGTGAAAAATCTAAGAATAACGTAGAATTGTAAGAAAGAATAAAGAATAAAAATCGCTGGGATGATTTGGTCTACGGAACAGATGAGCGTGGAAAGGATGGTAAAGAAAATTTATGTGGCGAGCGTTGAAGGAACAGAGAGCATCCGCAAAAGAACTGGCATGACCATATATTGGAAGTTGATCCTGTTAAAAGATTCAACAACCGAAGAGCGAAGATGCGAAGAGCGAGAAGATACATGAAAGTCTTCTTCTTTTTCCTTTTAATAGACATATAGATCTATTCTCCTGAGGACAGCGCTTCATGTGAGGTAGATTCCCAGCTCCCCAAGTGTCTGTCCTTCCATCTTTTGGGAAGTTTTCCGCGAAGGCTTGTTCCGTGAGGTTAACAATGTATGGAGTCTGGTTTCCATTCTCTAGACATGACCATACCAGTCCCTCCATTTTGTCTACTCCATCATACAATGTCCTCAGCTTCACATATCTTTCTTATTCTGGTGTTCCTCAGGCGATCCGTCAGAGTCTTGTCTGCTACCATCCCCAGTATCTTCATCTCGGAAGTTCTCAGTGTCTGTTTATGTTTTATATTTATATTAATTTAATTAATTTATATAGCGCCATTTTCGCGTAAGAGACGCTTCAAGGGCGCTTTACAGGTGCGATATCCCGAAAAAATGAGTTTTTAGGCTCTTCTTGAAGAGTTCCTGGTTCTCCATAGATCGCAACACTGGAGGCAGCTGATTCGCAAATTCGCAAAAAACGCAAGCACGTTCCGCAAACTTGGTTGCTCCAGGTCTCCTTGGTACTACCAGCCTGCAGAGTGCCTCCGATTTAGCTGACCGCAGTTTGAGCCGTCTTCCAGTGATATTGTCTGGGATACAGGAGAGTTTGAAATTTATCCGCTCCAGCAGGCGTTTGTCCTGATTGTTTAGTCCTGATTGTGTCCCTATTAAGACCAATAATGACTTATTAACCGATGACTGAAACAAGGGCACCTCACGTCATCATTGGTCTGACGCATACTTTATAGATTCTCACCTTGCTCTTGATAGCCATATCTTAAAAGAAAACTATACATGAAAGTAAACGAAAAAAATATACCAAGACTCAATTCAATTCAATTCAATTCAATTCAATTTATTTCACGATAATATGTACATGACAAACAAAATGTTTAAGGCATACATATTAGGAAGTATATATCAAAAATGAAAATATTTAATAAATTAAAAATAACAAAATCTGGTCAAAGGTGTAGGAGAATCCCGCTTCGGAAAACCCCCTCAGACACATGGAATATATCAATACCCAAAGCAATTTTATTCAGCATAGCTGTGGCTCTTCCAACAGGCATAACCATCGGCAGGTTGGTCCTGTATATTGGAATGTGAAACAATCTATGCTGACGATGTCTAGTGTAATTATCAGGAACATACAAACCAAGGCTCTGCATAATTTCAGGATTATCGATCATACCGCGCAACAATCGATAAAAATGTGTAATCAAATACACATTCCTTCTAGTCTCTAAACTATTGTAGCCAAGCATACCCTGGAGAAACTCGGTTGGGTAAAGCCAAGGATAATGCCCGTACTCTCTCATGTAGAGATATCTCAGAAACTTCTTTTGGACTTTCTCAACCATAAGAGAGTACTTGCCCTCATGTGGCCCCAAGATCATCGAGCCACTCTCGAGTCTACTCCGCACCAAGGAGTTGTAAAGAGTTCTGAGTACGCGGGTATTCTCGAAAACCCTGGCAGTACGCAGAACAAATCCTAACATTCTCAAAGCATCACCACTGATCGTCTCTATGTGATCGTGAAATGTTAGGTTGCTTACAAATCTAACACCTAGATCTTTAACATTTGATGTTCTTGTCAGATTTTGATCGTTCATTATGTAGCGAAAAAATAGAGTTTTTTGGGCCCTAGTGAAGGATGTAACCGAACACTTGGAAACATTAAACAAAAGTTTATTTCGTCTTCCCCATTCACATATATTTGATATATCTGCTTGGAGAAGACGAAAATCGTCCAAAGTTGATACCTTTAAGAAAAGCTTTAAGTCATCCGCAAATAACAGAAAGCGAGAGTTTAAGATTACATTTTTTATATTATTAATAAAAATCGAAAACAACAATGGACCCAGGTTAGATCCTTGTGGGATACCCGAGAAGGTAAAGAAGCAGAAGAGAATGGCGTGCTGGTTAGTTAATAAGTTCTGTGACAACAAACACGACGACACAATTTACACTCAGAAATACTTTAAAAGCATTGAAAATAATAGAAAATGCTTGTAGCAGATTTATTTTATTTTATCGCCCGGACTGCGATAGAAAGCGGAAACAGCAATTTTCCGAGGAATAACTATCAACACAATGTGCAATCGGATGAAAACAATCGTTAAGCGACGCCGGGCAGTCCGCGGCGGAACCTTCACAGCGGTAATGAACAGAAAAGCTCTGGTCTCTAATGAGACATACTTTTTTAGCTTTTGATTGCAGCGAGGCACGCAGGGGCGGCGTGCAGCCCCGGGAAGTCGCTGCTGAATTATCGTCCGTTCCAGGAATCTGCTGGGCAGCGGCGGCACGTCGCGGACCGGCGCCATTAACACGATCGAAAAATACGAGGGGTTGCAGCGATTTGGAGAAAAAACCCCTTCCGGCACTGGCCGCAATAATTGACGCGAGGTCGACCGCTTTAGCAACGTAAAATAATGCCGATCTGGATGGCGACAGTGTAGGGCCGATATGGGAAGTATTGCCCATAAAACGGCCCTGGGCCTGTGGTGGGTCCAACTGGATGCAATAATCGGGTATATTCGTCTGTGTGGTGTAAAAAAAGTGATTCTTAATTTGGTGGTTTTAAACAAGGTGGAGGATCAGAATGGCTAAAGAATGTAGCAGAAATATTTACAAAGTCAACAAAATCTTATATGAGACGATCTTCACCAGTTACCGTAAAACATTTTTAGATACAGGGTGTTTCGTAGCTAGTATCAAAAACTTCGGGAGAATCTTCCTCATTAAATTTGTAACATATATAATTAAATTTATTTTAAAAATATTGGGTGAAATGTCAGCAGTTGAAGAGATAAGCGATATCAATTGCATTTTTTTCAAGAAAACGTAAGACTATAACTAAAGTAATTTAAATATAAAAATTGACATAACTTATAGAAATCTTACAGAGACGAAGCTATTTATATGAGATACGTATATGAAAGTATTTGTATAGGATGGCCCAAGGCTCACGAGCTGTATAAGCTGGCTGATGCGGTCAATCTATACAGTGGAAGTTCAGCAATTCCATAGTAAGAACATCCACACATTATCAATTTTTTTAATGTTATATGTATGTTCCTAATCTCAAAAACTTTCATATATTTGAAGGGGCTCTGCTGGTGACGTCTATAGTCCTTATTATGAAACAGCATAAATAGATTTCGCAGCTGGTAAAGATACCTCTTTATTTTATTTACAAAAATATTATTCTTTGGTAGAAAGCAATAACTTTGTGATTTGACATATTTTATTTTATTAAATAAAAACACTTACCTTAAAACTTAAGCTTCATCAGGGCAACTTAATAACTGTATAAGGGCAACTTAATAGTTATTAAGTTGCCCTGATGAAGCTTAAGTTTAACCGAAACCGGTTGGCACAATAATAAATCGTGGTTTAATACAAAGAAAAGGGTTTTTATTTATTTTAAAAATATTATTATATAAAAATTCCTTCGCTTTGATACAAGTTAAATAAAATAATTAAAACGCTGCTAATTCTTTTTTGCATAGCATGTGTGTGTGTGTGTGTGTGTGTGCGTGTGTTATTTAAACTATGTACTAGACAAATAATGAGTTATTTATATATTTATTAACTATACCTGAAGATGAGAGGGACTGCTCCTCTCGAAACTATGTAGTGAAGTACAAAATTTAATTAAAAAATTAAATTATAAATACTCTTAAATACTTTAATACTAAAATAATAGAAAAATTGCAATTTTCATAAATGAAAATTGAAATGTCTAAAATGTATCAATGTAAAATCTCATGTGAACAAAATATAAATATGATTTAATGTCTGGCACGCTGCACAGTGTTAACGGCAGCTTCCGAAAAGCAAATAGGTCACTTGGAAGCTTTTCGTTATACGGCCAATAACGGGCGTAACGAGTGTTGGCGGCGCCGACGCCACAGCGGCGTTACATGCGGCCGCGTTACGTACGCCGGAAGTGAGCGTGCGTGACTACACTCGGCCCTTCCGAATAAACCAGGAAGTGGAAAAATTTTACGCAGAAAAGATTGCCTTCAATTTTTATTTCTAGTGCAAAATAGATTTTCAATATAATATGTGAAAATTATTCCAATATAGGAAAATAAGTGTGGAAAAATTGAAAAGGAAATTGTACGTAGTAATATTACACTTTAATAATATCTACACACGCGTAAGTTCAAATAGTTCTTTTCCAATTTTTTAATATTAAATTTATTTTCATATTCACACTTACAAACATATTTTTTAAATCTTTTTTACTTATGCCTAGAGTATTCTGTGATATTCTGCCGTTTTTAAACGACCTTTCTGGCTAGCGTTTCGGATTCCCATTACGGAGTCGATATTAATATACGGCCGTGACAAGCTGAGAAAATTTTTGTACTTAAAAATCGCATTATTAAATACGGAAAATATATACAAATTATAAGATATAAACCAGTTTATTTATTTTGCGAAATATCCATCAAGTGCTTCTAATAAATGCGATAGTTCCCAAACTTACAATAGTGAAGCTTCGATTCGAAACATCCAACGAACAACTATTTTCTATTACATGACGTTTCATATCTTGGTTACTATCGATTATTTTCACTTACAAATATTCTTAGGCCCGGTTGTTTCAAGTTCGATCAAAGTAAGCGGTCGATAAAAGCATAGATTTTTACGAAAACGGATCGTCTGATTGGTGGAGAACGTAAAATTTCAGTTTAAACTCTACGCTTACTTTGATCGAATTTGAAACAACCGGGCCTTAATAAGCAATAATCATAAACAATAAGTATATAAATCGTGAGGAAAATATGAGAGTCTTAAGTCATTGTACTAAACCTGTCAAAGTTGTTCGTTATTTTGTGGACAGGCCCATTAAATGGAATCAGAAACATAACTCAAGCCGTACCAGCGCCAGCCAGCGGTGGAATTGAAACCAATCTGTAAGCTTAACATGTCTGCAGATAACGACATTAATACCCAATTAAGCAAGTATCGGTAATAACTACACAGAAGCCCATTACAGCGCGATACAAGCAAGTGACTTAATCGCACTGGGATTAGAAATGACATTGAACTCCCGACTACCCAACCGGATAACCCGGTTTGTGGCTTTTATTTGCGGCGGGAGAAAGCGTAACATTATAAAATCTGTGAAAATTATTTGATACTAGCGGTCAGAACCCGGCGTTTACCAGGATTCGGATACATTGAAGTTCATATTTAAAATATGGATTGATCGGGAGAGGGTTGTACAGAAATGTTCAGGTGCGTTTACTAAATTATCCGCAAAATCTTAAAGGCAACTGAATAAAATTTGCATGACGTTCAATATATTACATATTCATTTTGGCATGGAGGGGGTGGGTTGGTCAGGGAGAAGAGCGGTGATGCCTACGTTTTGCGCAAAGACATTAAATGCTACTACGCAAAATTTCGGAAGGATGACGCTCAATACAATATCAAAAGTGAGCGAGTTGGGGTGGTGTCAATGCTTTGTACAGGGTCCTTTAATGTCACTGTGCAAAATTTGGAATGGATGGTATTCAATAAAATCTAATATATAGGGTCTAAAGGGGTAATCCTACAGTTTACGTTTTAGGTAGGTCAAAGGGTGTAAGAGTTTATAGAAAACAAACAAACGGACATAGAGTTTTTACATGTATAATGACTATTCGCTTGCCCCGGCCCAAAACACTAGACTTCCGCGATGATGTCCAAAAATGTTGAACAGCGATCACGCATTAAAGACCTTTTATATATTTGAAAGATTTTTAAAAAATCACGATACAAATAAACAATTTATTCATATTACCTATTTATTTATCTATGACAAACAATTATTTTCTTTGTATATTTACACAAAAAAATCTTTGTTTGTTTGTTTGTTTGTTCCGGGGCAATCCTGAGTATGTTTGTTTAAATGAGGGGCTAGCGAGGGGATATAGCAATCCTAAAAATAAATTGTTAAGCAGTTTAGTGCGTATATTTGTTATAATGTGTATATATATTGTAATAAATAAAATGAAACAAGGTTTGAAATATCTTTCCATGCAAAAGGACATACCAGATGCCAGATCAGTAGAAATTTAAGTCGTTAAGTCGTGAAAAATAAGCGCTTGGATGACGAAACAGTCGAGCGATTATCCCGGTAGTGTGGAAAATGCTAAGGGTGGTGGGCGGCAAGCGGCGATCTCGTTTAAATAATAATGTTCCTTACACTAGAGAAGGGAAAAACTACATTTCAAAATGAAGACAACAACACACACACGTTCACCAGTTTGAAGACTACAAAGTGTACAATACAATTGTAGTAAAAACTACATGAAGTGAAGTAATTGTAGTACTACGAAATGAAATGAAGTGAAGTAGTGAAGTAATGAAGTAATTGTAATATTAATTAAGTGAAGTAATGTAAAGTATAGCGAGCTAAAAAAAAAAAAAAGGTCGCCAGCCGGATTTCTTTATTCGATTCCAAAATTTTCAAACCATGGGGTGGGGGGGGGGGGTTGTTACAGTTTCCAGAGATTTCTTCGTTTAGCTACATCAACATCAAAAATTTCTTCATTCGGTCCCAATATTTTTTAAATCATGGGGGGTTATTACAGTTTCCAGAGATTTCTTCGTTTAGCTACATCAACATCAAAAATTTCTTCATTCGGTCCCAAAATTTTTTAAACCATGAGGGGGGGGTTGTTGCAGTTTCCAGAGATTTCTTCATTTATCTACATCAACTTCCCAAAAATTTCACGTAAAAAATGCACTATTTAAAGTGTGTTTCTCATACTTTCGTTAACTTTGAAGTGTGTACTTTGTAGTGTTCGCTTTGAAATGAAGTGTACTATTTGAAGTTTATGCTTTCAATAACTTTGGTGTTTGTAGTTTGTAGTGTGCACTACACTTCAAAACGTGCGAAGTGTGCACTTCAATGTAATGTAGTACTACATTGTAGTAGTGAGTACAGAGCGGACCCATCACTACCGTACACACCTAAGAGCAAGTCATAGATCGTATTTAAATGTTCTCTTTGCATATTGTATTTTGTAGAGAGAATACCGTGCTAACCAATAAGGACCCACCCTTTGTACCCGATAACGATTCGAGGATCAGACATCATAAAATTAAATTTTTAAGACGACGATTCCATGTCAATAAACCTATCAGTCTTTTTGGTGTTTAAAAAAGCTAACTTGTAAAAATAATAAAATTTATATTGATTAGTTAAAAATCAAATTATATTTTTTTGTACAGTCATAGTATTTAAGCGATTAATCTTAAAAGTCCTCCAAAATAATACCTACGTCAGTAAACCCTTGAATTAATAATTTTGTATTGCAGATAAAGGTAGTCCATTAAAATTCAAGAAGCAAGGGACCACGCTCCCAGACTTATGATGGACGAACTCCATCTGTCAAATAATATTATATCAATGTATAAATATTCTACGAGGTATTACATGTACCACTATATACCAGGGGCGTGCAGTGAGAATTTCTGACTTTTATTTAAACGTTTATTTGGAAAAAAAAAATTTTTAAAGTATTTATCTTTTTTAAGTATCTAGCAGGATATTACGAAATATTAAAATCTGAATAATATGTTAATTATTGTGATAGGAACGTTACGAGATATACCTCTTGTTTCGGTTTCTTTTCAAAATATGTGCTTAGGAATAAGTCATGCTTTTTGTTCTCACTGCGCGCCCCTGCTATATCCTTGGTGGTAGAGAGTTAGTTCACAATACTTTACCGGCAAATTATAAGTCAAAAATGTTCGAGCAAATATGTCCTAATATCAAAAGATATGGAATCTTCTTATGGTGCCATCTCCTATCGGAGGTCGCCGATCACTCTGGCGATTACGATTTTATTTACCGCCGCCGCCGTACGAAACAACTCAGTCGAGTTACACTTATACCAGCCCCTCAAGTTGCGCAGCCATAAGATGCGGTGTCTTCCAACCCTTCTTTTATCATTTATTATATTCCCTGGATGATGAGTTGGTTAAGACTATATTTTGGCCTTCTCTTAATATGTCCGAGATACTCCAGCTTTCTTATCTTGATAGTTCGCAGCACTTATAGGTCTTTTTCTATACATCGGAGGACTTCAACATTCGTCACTCTATCCACCGAGGAAATTTTCAATATGCGTCTATGGATCCACATCTCAAAAACTTCGACTTTGCGGATTAATTCTTGGTTAAGTGTCCATGTCTCCATAAGAGAATGGGAAAAATATAACAACGAACCATGCGCATTATAAGTTGTAGGCTTAGTTCATGATAGAAAAGATTAGCTGTGGAGATAAACTATTTCAAAGTTTTTTTTTTCAATATTTCTTATTTATCTTCCGTAAAACGTTTGACTATTATTAAATTGACGTAAATGGAATAATGAAAATTCCGTAGCTTTAATACAAGTCAAATAGAGCGATCTTGCACAAAAATGATTCAGATTGTTTTTGCAAGATTTTAATCATTTCATTTGTATTAGGCGAATGAATTTTTATAAAAGATAAAAGTTACGTTAAAGATAGTCGAATTAACGGAAAATGAGTTAGAAATATAGAAAAAAATGCAAACTTTGAAGTCGTTTACCTCCATAACTATCTATACAAGAATATTGTTAATGTAATATTTTTAATATTTAGAAATTGTGCAAAATTCTGGGAATCCCGAGAAGATTAAGGTATTTGTCATGTTTCAACGGACTTTTTTCACATCATTTTTACGAGTCATTACACAAAAAGGGTGCGAGAAATCTGGCACGTCGTTGACCGAATTTAGATTTCATTTTGGTACAGTAAATTGAATTCGCAAGTATATCCCAATAAAATGATTGATCCTTTGTAGATTTGGAAACGTCAATATTTTAAAATGACTACGCCGGGTCGCGCGGAGACGGAAATTGCTGTGTAGGCTTCGGGAAAATTCTCAGAAAGACAAAGCGTCGCTTTTAAAATGAATAATAAGTCTGCTTAGTGTGGATTAAGTCTAGCGGCATGACGTCACACCGCACAACTACCCCACTGTAATAAACCAACACCATTTGTTGAAGGGATGCTGGGAAGGCGGTGGGGGGTAATGAACATCTGGACGCGTTCAAATAGCCGCACGTTCAACCACCGCGTCAAAAGGATTCAAGTAAAGGTTCATATTAATGACAAATGAACACACCGACCGAATCAAACGCCTCATCATTTTATATGTCACAGAGCATTAACAATTTTCAGGAAAAAATATATGACAGTAAGAAAGTGGTCATCAAATTTTACATTATAATCGCCGAGGAGTCGGCGTTTATTACAATACAACATTTTAAACACACAATTTTTAATAAAATATTATTTTTGTATGTTAGGTACTTATAATTTATATTAATATATAAAGAAGTAATGTTTGTAAGTTTGGGTGTGGAAGGTTATCTCCGAAACTACTCATCCGATTTCAAAATTTCTTTCGCCAATATTTAGAATGGACTTCAGGATGGACATAGGCTATATCGTCCCCTTAGAGGTAAAACTCACTAAATGAGATTGGAGTATGTACTTTTGAGATAATGAGATTTAAAACGTGATATTAAAAAAAATACTAGTAATTTGTTAGGTTATTTTTTGCAGTGTTAATAATTTAAGAGTGCATAACATACAATAAAAATATTCAGGATAAATTAATATTTCATATTAATAAAAAGGTTTTTTGCACTTAGTGATTTTACCTGGACAGAAAAAAAAGATATTTTAGTAAATAACTTTTCCTAGGGAATGATATTTAAAAAAATTCGTTCCATATTAATAAGTTGTGATTTAATTTAAAAATATATATATCAAATGCGATAGTCTAAGTCGATCCAGTTACTACTAGATGTAGTGAAACAGCTCCCAGTGAAACTGGCTATGATTTCTCCGAAAACGGAATATTATTGGATTTCTAATTTTATAATATAGATAGGTAATTTAAAAATATGTTTTTAAATAATGTCAACTATTATGAAAAATTATTACAGTTGTTTTCTGAATTAATACATGGTTTTATTTGATATCTCCATTGGTATTTTATTTTAGAGCTGAGTAGATTTGGTGTCTATGTGCAAAATATGTTATACCTAATGTTGGAACTATTAGCTTCCTGCTTTCTTGTGCTCTGGTGTGAAATATGTGAGTCAATTTTATTGATTTGTGGATATATTGTTATGTTTTATCAATGCTCATGAGTTAAATATTAAGTATAAAATAATCTTTTTTTTCCCAATTGGTTGAGCAACTTTGTAGATTGACATTTAATTTTTTTTTATTATTTGTATTTATTTATTATCTGACAATGGAAGGTTTTTCCGAAACATTTAGGTGTTATTAATGAATATACGTAGATACAAACAAATAATAAAATCTTTTTTTATAAAAAAATCAATAAATAATGCGTATCCCATAAAGCATTTAAAAAGGAAAAAAAACATTACATACGAAAATAGAAGTACCAAGGAAATAAAAATGGAGCTTATATTAATTCTCAATGGAGCACTTATACTAAATTCATCGCATATAAAAAATTTAAAAACCATCTACTCGTGTATTTTATAAATATAAAAAACATGTTAAAGCGATCGTCTGACAGTGAAATTCACGACTTTTTTCAAACACATAGTAAATTGCGTCAGGAATTTTGAATACGATATAGATTTTTTAAAGTGGTTAATTTGAAAATTTAATAACCATTATTTTAAATTATTAGAGTTAAAAAGTTGTTAGCCATGTAAAAAGGGCGAAAAAAACATGCAGAAAAATAAATTGATTATTAAAAACAGTATATGTATTTTAAACATTGTAATTGTAATTGTAAGAAAACTTAACTGAACGATTTAGAAATACTTTTTCTAAGAATTAAAGTAAACGGTTATATTAAAGTTAATAGTTTACTTTACGTAATATATAATTATTGAAAAAAAGACATATCACAAATCCATACATTTATATAAAACCCACAAAAGGGAGAAATTTTCTTCATTTCTAGAATGTCGGTGGTTTCTTATTTATTAATTATTTTGTATTCTTTTAGAAAGATAAAGGTATGTATATAAAATATATGGAACCTAATGAATAAATTAAAATTTGATACCTTTTTAGCTGAATATGTGATACAAATTGCGAATTGCAAAAGTGAATTTCGCTCATATTGCCAGACGATCTCCTTAACGTTTCTTAGACAGAGAGGATAGAACGCCACACTCTTATATCCTGGTTCACCAATTCTGCTTTTTTCCACTTTCATATATCTTCTCATGCACACTCTTCGGTTGCTTAACTTTTTAACGGGGCTGTCCAGCAATATTTGATTTAACTGGTCATGCCATTTTTTTTACCAACCATTCCTTGATCATGTTCCAAGTGACCAAACCATCTCAGGCATTCTTTCTTTTATCCTATTCCATCTACTATGCTACAGCCAGCGTTACATTCACTCTAGATTTGTCCATTCTTCACTAAAGTGTATCTATCGTACACACATAAATCGTACAAAAATTTTCATCGCCTAAAAACGAAATTTCACGCTGTCAATCGCTCATTGAGCGTTGTGCTACTGTATGGAGAGTAGCGAAGGGAAAAACTACATTTCAAAATGAAGACTACAACACACGTTCACCAGTTTGAAGTCTAAAAAGTGTACACTACATTTGTAGTAAAAACGACATGAAGTGAACTAATTGTAGTACAACAAAATTGTAATGACCTAAGTGCTCCTTGAAAAGTGTGCTACTAGAAAATTTTCAAAACCACGGGGGGGTTGTTTCGATTTACGAAATTTTTTTCATTTATCTGCATCGACTTCCCAAAAATTTCACATAAAAAATGTACTATTTGAAGTATGTACTCGTACTTTCAATAACTTTGAAGTGTGTGTACTTTGTAGGGTTCGCTTTAAAATGAAGTGTACTATTTGAAGTACTATGTAAGTATGTACTTTCAATAACTTTGAAGTGTGTGTAGTTTGTAGTGTGCACTACACTTCAATGTAATGTAGTACTACATTGTAGTAGTTATTGCAGAGGGGACCCATCACTAATGGAGAGTAGCTACAGCACCAGCAAGGATGCAAAAGCGTCTAAGAAAATCAATTTAAATGTAATTCTTAATACCCAATAACAACAGGACAGATGAGTAGGTTCTTGGTGCAGTGGTCATGACGCTCGCCTAGTTATCTAGAGGTCGGTGGTTCGATTCCGCACACCGACCTCTAGATTCCGGACACCAGCAAGCTAGTCTTATTTTCATAGCACAAGCGTTTAGCTTAGTTTTTAATAGCAAGAATATTGGTGTTCCTTGTCGGCACCTCTATTCTTTAAAAAAAAGATGCGGTATTTAATCTATATTTTTGATATATGATAAATTAAATCTAAAACTATTCATTTTCAAACTACACATTTAAAAGAGACAACCACCAAAATGTTACTGAAATCCCATGAACATATACTTATGGGCATAGAACTTTCGTACTAAACTGTTTAATAAAATGTTAGACAGTATAAAGGGAAGTCTCACGATAGCATAAAATATATTATCACGTGTCGTGGCTAGGAAGGAATGAATGAAAACACTAGAAATTAATTAGCGATTTATTAATATTAACGATTAATTAACTATTTAATGTACAAAGTCACATAAAACGAATTTAACTAATATATAATTATTGAAATACACGGTTATTTAAATCACACTTATTCGCAATATATTACTCGTAAATAAAGACTTTATTATCGCTGGGTAACACGTTTTTATCACTTGCTAGAATATTCCGTTCTCGCAAGTACTATTTAACGCTGATTTATTTCGCTAATTAGGTAAGTACTTCGATAGATTATTCGCTCTGATTCATCGCTTCGCAATTCACGACTGGCACTGGGCGTCATATCAAGGCTCGCGCGTATTCCGCTCTGAATCTACCTGTCAAACGTGACAACTGTTTGCGCCGCAGCCGGCGCCGTATTTATATCCGAAAATGCTGACACTTTCTAGATTATTCTAGTGTTAAGGAGAAGGTGCTTGTTGTTTCTCGGTTGTTCCATGCAATTATGGGCGTTTCCCGAAGGTTGTAGATCATCATTGTTGTTATAGGCCATTCCCGATGTTTCGATAGTGTTATGACATTTACAAGGAATTCGGAGGTTGCGTAAATTCTTTTTAGTATGCCATTCCGTGACAATAGTATTAAAATGTAGAATAGATTGGTAGACCACTTTCTAACTATAAGGAAATTTGTATAGTATATTTTATTAGATTGACAATTCCCATCCTTTTGCCGAATTTCTGTGAATTATCTTCCGTTACTTGAGTCGCCAGAAGGGTGAGTCTCAAAACGGTGTCGGATAAACTTTTTATATTTCCATAGTTTCGTCTAACCTCGAGCAAAATTTTCTAGTAAAAGCATTTTATAACCCAAAGTCCCTTAATATAATACCAGCGAAATTAAATTACAAAAGTTTCCCCGCAAGATTTAATGATTTACGGTCTATTGTAATTTACGTATCAAATACCATATTAAAGTTCCCTACACTGATATGATCTCATAAAGCCAGAGGACGAACATTTCATTTATAATTAATATGACATATAATTAAATATAGAATGGATTAATCAGAATAATATATCGTAATTATTATCATAAAAACAATGATGCGTAAATTAAAATAATAAAAACGTTAAAATGGATGAAAAACATAAACTATATTATCTCTTAACAAAATTTTTGTACGTATGTTCTATGAACACAATTTCTGGATTTATCCTCTTTGAAAATATAAAGGTATCATTACCAGCAGCAACGTCCTACGTCATGTGAATTACACATTTTCGACCATATATGGGTATAATAATATTTGAAATAAGACACATAAAGAACATATAAACAACTTACAAAAATGTTGTAATATGTGGATGTTCTTACTGTGGAATCGCTGAACGTTGCATTTCGTAAAGTGCTCACTTAAGCCAGCTAATACAGATCATAAGCCCTGTGGACACCCTATGAAAGATTTCAATGAAAATGTCACGTATCACATGAAAATGTTTTTCAAAAATTTTCTAATAAACTATAGCTAGACCGCATTCAAAAGAATGTGCGCAAAAAATATGTGTTTTGTTACGTTACGATGCAAAAATGAACACAAAAGAAGTTTTTATAGTAAGTAAGTAAACTTTTTTAAGCTAAAATATTTTGTTTTTTGCTATTGCTTTTGCTATATATTGCTAAAAAAAAACTTTTTTAAGCTAAAAAATTTATTTGGAATATCATATTGAGGCTTGTAATACGGGCTTGCCACGCAACTTTCCCCCGCTTTCTTCTTACCGGACAAAGCTAGGGAATGGTCATTTGATTGTGGTCAACCTATAGTAGTTAAATACCTTAGTGATAATAAGAAAATTAATCCTATATGTAAATATTTAAATAAATTTCAGGCTTCCGTTGCAGAACTACGAGGGAACAGCCCAACACCAGACGGCAATGAAAATCTAAACACAACAGCCGGAATTTTTTCACCGTGCTTCTGATTAGTTCGCTCTATTCCGTTATTGTGGATTACGTGAGGGAGGAAATTAATTAAGGGTGGCAGCGCACAGGGGGATAACGCGGCACCAAGAACGGATTTGAGGATACAATCGGGAGGTTCAGGTAAGCTGCCTGGTGCACGCAAGGACGAAAGGCGTGCGGACTGACAACCCTCAAAGGCAAACCGTCAACGTTTGGATTATTCCTAAAATTAATGAAACATTACGTACTACGGTATTTCGTGCTGAGTGTACAGTATTTCGTTGTAAAATAGGATACGCTAAACAAGGTGACACACATAAATTTGAATTAACTAAAATTCTCGGTTGGATAATATAAATTTTAGAATTCTCATACATCTCCCTGTAATATATATATATGTACATGCTCGCGATGCCTGGTGAGCTTCAATGTTCCAAGGGCACAGCTAAGGTTTTACGGGGGGATTTATACAAAAATATATACAAAACATATTTTGTTACATTGCATATTATTTTTTATTACTCCCTTTATATCAAGTCGTGGCGTCTGCTTGTCTTCTTGTCTGGCGAAAAGCTTTGGATCCATTTTAAACCCCTTTCCCGTGATCCAATCGAGCTGAAACTTTGCAAGCAGACTCGTGGCGACGATCAAGAAGATCTATCAAATTTTCGTTAAAAAATTAATAAATATTTGGATTTTTCAAATTTTGAATGGATTTTTCATACAACTTATTAAGTTGTATGAAAATATTTCAACCCGTCTGGTAGACGAGAAACCTGATTATAGAGATAAATGAGAAAGGGAGTATAATATAAACTTGGTTTTTATGGGTTACTTTTTTTTATTTTACAGAGCATTAATAATTTGAAGAAAAGGGCATAGAGAAAACATGTGATGAAAAGAAAATGGTCGTCAAATGTATCTATTTTACAGATTCATTTCGTGCGTTTAGTATGCTACTACATATAAAATAATCAATTAAAGTTAAGTCAATTAAAGAACCCAATTCCAGGATACCAGCAAGTCAATTCTATTTTCATAGCACAAGCGGTTTAGGTAATTTTGAAAATAGTAAGAATATTGATATAACATGCAATCCGTGTCCGCATCTCTATTTTAAAAAAAAGAAAATTAGTAGAGCATAAAAAACCAAGAAAATATTAGACGCACAAAAATAGGACTATCCAGGATAATTATTTTTTAAATAAAGATACCAGCACGAAATACGAGTCGCATTAATATTCTTACTATTTTCCAACAAAGTTAAACGCTTGTGCTATTAAAATAGGACTATCATGCTGGTGTCCTAGGATCACTGGATTACTAGGCGATCATAACCACAACACCAACAAGCTACTAGAGATCATAGAAATAAAACATTAAAAAATAAATATTAAAGCTTTATTCAAAATTATGGCCATTTCATCCCGAAGATCCTATGTAAAGATTATTATTGTAGCGGCGATAACTATCATCATTAACAGGTTTGCATCTTCGATAAATGTTGCTAGTGTTTACACGGAATCCCGAATTCGTACAACAACAAAGTTAAGATTTTTTTAAATTTAAGTTTAACAATACTTTTATATTTTTAACTACTTATGTTTCAAGAGAAACAAAATCTCTCATGGAAAAGTGAGGTATCAAACTAAAAGTAAAACAAAGAATATATAAATATATTATTAATATTTTTATATTTACTTTGTTATAATTTATTTAATTAATGTTATAAGTTATAATAACACGTATAGATAACAAAAATAATGTTTTTCCTAATTTAATGATCATCATGAAAAATCTCTACAATGTCAAATCCATTAATAATATAATACAATGACTTATCGTATTACCGCTATTCTTTCAGAAATTAGTTATTATTGGGATAACATGCTTTTGTACGAGTGACGACCGAATACCATATTCTCAAATCTGGATAAAAAATATTTAGTTTTATGGGGAGTTAGTATATCGATTGTCTTTTTTTTTCTTTTAAAGCAACAAATGACAAGGGTTCATGAACAGTTAGTGGATTCTGTTAAGGGTGGTAGTTAAGGCCGCAGATCGTGATATCCTGGGGGGGCGGAGAAGTACTGCATAAGTCAATAGAGCCGGAAGAGGCGGAGGCATACCAGGGTATCGGGCTAATAAATCCCTTAAGCCTACTTGCAAGCTCGTGGCTTACGTTCAAATTTACTTATAAATGCGTGATTTGTGTAAAACTCCACTTAACGACATTTTATATAAGAAATCTGGATTTCTTTAGAATAACTCAATATCCTAATAATGTATGTTGATAATTTTCCTACCATTGCAAGAATGTGTTATCCATATATGTAATATGTGTAGAGCTAACCCTAACATTGATGCTGATATTCTTGCAAATACTTCATCGTCATATAAAAAGTACACTCGTGATCATTTACAATCAGCCAGATGGTAACGGTTTTTATTTCTGAACCGCTCAAATACCAATGTTGCAAAATTGTATATTTATTACTTAGAAAAAAGATATGAAAGACTCAAGGGGTCTATGAATATTGCATTTTTCATTTCCATACATGTATTAACATAAGGCTAATAAAAGAAAAATATATATTGAAAAGAGAAAAATAGATAACAGTTATGTTTCATTATGTCTGTGTACTTCTTAGTATATTTGTTACTTATTTTATAAATCTGTGAAGATTTAGTCACGTTGTCTGTTGTGGTAAGTTATTGTATAGTTTTAGCTGCGATTGATCTGTTTTTGTTTTAACGTGATCGTTTTTATGGTTTTTATAATTTTTTTAAAATTTTATGTATCTATCTTTTATTTCACCGTTTGCTAATTTGTGTATAAATTTTATGGTTTTGATCATTGTTAAGATATTGATGTTGAGTTATTGTGTTGTTTGGTAGATTTGTTTAGTTGGTGTCATGTAGTTCATGTTGTAAACCATTTTTAGTATTTTATTTTGATGTCTTTTTTTTATATTTATAGTGATAATTTTTATTAATTTGAGAAAACTAACAAACTTTGTATAAATTGATTGTTTTGACAGATGCAGGTCAGTATCGAAACGGGAAGTTGTTTGAGAAGAATCACTGTGGTTTATAAAAAGTTTATTAGTTTTCTCAAATTAACCTTTGAAGTCTGTTTAGATCTGTTTTGTTTCCGGTTCATCAGAAAAGTATCATGTATTCTATTTTACTCCTTACATATGCTTCATACATCGTAATTGTAATGTTTTTTGGTGTTAATTTATTTACTTAAGTAAATGTAGTCACTAAAATATGCGGCAATGATTAAAATAAGGGAATGCAACATATCTCAAGCTACCTTTCTGAAAGGACCGTCATAAATTCAAACGTTCATTTGGCTGCACAGGATGTAATCCAGGGTTCACTGAATGTGATGGTGAGTAATTTACTCCGGCGACCTAATGTAAAGCAATAACATATCTTCGCGCGAGGGCCGTAATCCCAGATACAAAAACAGCCCGCCCGTGTCACACAACAAAGCCCCACGTAGCACGGCGATGAAGGAGAAGTGTGCCAGAAACTAATATTATTTGATGCACGTACTCGCCGGCGGCGGACTGGCAGACCCTCACCAAAAGCAGCGATCACCAAGCCCAACGCTGCGGGACTTCCGCTTGCAAATCTGTGCGTATTAGATATGATGTTGTCACAAGATCCTAAATTCGATAAGAACTGCACAAAATGGAGAATGTGACTAAATTGAAAACAGCTGGAAATCGATAGAACACGCGAGAATGTACGGGAAGGTGCTAGAGAAGGCATTTCCTATGAATTTGCGGGGAGATGTCGAAGCCTTACAAGCGAAGCCACAGATATAGCGAAATAAACAGTGGGCAATCCGTGCCAGCGAATAAAGTACCTACCTGCGGGCGGAATACTTTAGTAGTGAATCACTACAATAGAAATGACGTGAATAAAGTGGTGTAAAATAATAGGTGACAGTAAGTGTGAATTCGTGATAGTTTTACAGTTATGTTTGAGTCCACTTTTGAAACCATCATATCGTAAGAATAAAAAAAAACATTTGATTTTTATTGCATTTCTTAACAATGGAGTTTTACAAAATTAATACTGTATGTATTCAAAAAATAAAATATAGTATATTATATAGAATAATCATTCCTACGTGGATGTACATCCTTACATCGTAAGATGGAGCGACAATGTTCTCAAAGACATATCTGCCTTGGAGAACCAGAACCGCCGAGAGCTATCTCAGAACTGAGATCAGTGGAGGCAGACTCTTGAGCCAAAACCCAACAGAGGTTGGAGAGCTAGCAGTGGTGATGAATATCACTATTTAAGGACATGACAGAAAAGTCTTAGGTTCAGGAAATCATCAATCCAAATTTATTTAGCTGCAGCAAACAAGTTAATGATCGCCAATATTCGATAATTGAACAAGCACTAGAAGAAAATAATAAATGAATGATGTTTTGCAGATCATTACAAGTACGTAAGGGTTGAGTACCCCTTTTGTACAGGGTGAGCGGCCGAGGGGAGGAGTCGGCTCGCACAAAGGCGCCCCACGGGTTACGCGGGCCGGGCTCGCAGCCGAACTAACAACAATAGTGGAAACATGCAAACAAAATTCTGCTGTAGGGACTGGCCCGCGAGCGCAGGGCTAGTGTTTTAGGCAGTAAACACACTCGGAGTAGGGGGATGTTCACAAACTATGTCTTAGTTTTTTTTTTTAATAGAGATGCGTTCACGGAATACTTGTCACATCAACATTCTTATTGCTTTAATTTAAGCAAAATAACTTTGTGGCAATAACACTATTATTATCTATACTAATATATAAAGAGATAAAGATTGTAAGTTTGAAAGTTTAATGTGAAGTTCTAATCGAACTACTCTTTCGATTTTAAAAATTCTTTCACCAATATATAGAATGGACTTTCAGAGTGGACATAGGCTATATATTATTCCGTTAAAATAAAAGGGCTTTTCGTGGTGATCTATTTTACAAATACATACGAAAAAATGGGCGAGCATTTTTAACGAACGCTGCCTTAACGGTAAGAGATATTTAAATACTTTCTATTGAGAAGTTGTAGAACTCAAAAAGTTCTATAAAAAAAGTATAAGACGGCATAAATCTATATGTTAAGGTTAAACACAAATTGATAAAATATGACAAAAAGTTATTGAAAATCGACGCGTGCAAAGCCGCGCGGGTAAGCTAGTTATTAATATAGTGTTATCATGACGGCGGATCGATGGTTTTGAGATGTGGTGTCGGAGACATCATCATCATCCAAGTCGATCCCTTATGACTGTGGATCGTGATGGTCATGTCTTCCCCCGCCCTCTTGACTATTTTCATCCAACTTTAACGGCATCCTTCGGATCCTAGCGCTGTTACCAGAGAAGTGCCTATACTTTTTACCACTGGATCGATCCAACGAATGGGAGATCTTCTTCTTCCTCTTCGACCTTCAACGTGGCTCACCACAACAAGCTTCTCCAGGCTAACTTCTACTCTGGCAATCTGTCCAACAAATTGGGAGATTCGTCTCAGACAAGAGGTTGAGAGCCTCTCTTTGATTTTAAGTTCATGTAATATGAAGACACTTGGGGGTTTCGCTGTTTAGGGTATACGCAACATGCATCTCCAACACCACATCTCAAAGGCATTGATCCGCCATCTCTCTTTTACTTTTTTCCACTCAAATTGATCACTCAAACCTAAAATCAAATACAAAATACATTTGATAAAACATTTGTTTTGTACATAACTATTGTCTAAATCCTAATTATTCTAAGTAAGTCACATTTATCAATATGCCTACCATTTTCCATAATCTCTATCATCCGTGATGAATGATGCTAGGATCTTCCCCTCTCACATCTGTCACAGCCTCCGCAGAAGTGACCCTCGAGTAGCCCGCCACTTGTCATCTCCCAAGGTCTGTCATCGCCGATTTACTTAACGGCTGACACATTATCCCATATATAATATTGTTCAGAGAACAATGTATTTTTTTTCTCTGAACAATTAAAATATCCGATGTTTAAAAATGTACCTTTCTTGAAATGATTTTGAGGACTCGTAATAACTAGATAACTGAGGAGTAGGAAGAGGTGATAAAACGCCACACTATTCTGTCGTGATAATTAATATTATGCATTTGGTTACTGGAGCTTTTATGAAAGCCATTCTCCAATATTTTGTTAATCTCATCTTGCCAGGTCTTTCACGGACGCCCTCTGTTTTTGCAATCCAATAAGATATGCGATAATCTCAGATCATTATTAGGTTGAATTTACAAAATTCATTACTAATTCCAAAGCCTGTATTGCAAATATTTTTCATTGAACGAGACTTTACTGAAATATGACATCTGATCATGGGGTCACTCATGTAACTTTAATATAAAGCAAATACAAAATCTTCAAACAGCTATACTTAAAAAAAAAATTGAATTGAGGCGTATCTAAAATAGTTTGTAACACTGATCGCCCAGCTTGTCGCTAATCTCGCTGTGGAAGAAACGTCAAAATAAAACTAAACTATGGCAGTGACACGGCTTCGCCTTTATAGTAAACACACTATATTTCCGAACATTCCAGACGTTGCTCGAGTATTGTAGCTCATTCCAGAGTGTGGTAGTGCATTCCAAATTACAGTAGAGGGTCTTAAAGGTTTCGATAGTTTTGTTGTAAATTTCTCCTGTTTTTATTATCGCGTTCCAATATCATTAATTGTGAATAAATATTATTTTGGTGTAGGTACGTCAAAAAAAATGAAATACAGCCACCGAATACCTAATAAGATTTTTGTATTTCGACTACATATTCGATTTCTTTGTGGCATCTCTTGAATTATCGAAGGCATCAATCGAACAATGGATAATTACGATTATTCAATGCTTCATCATCTCGCATTCATCTGCTCGGCCGGCCCTCATCCGCCCCGACGCGTGTGTAAAAACGGCGGATTGTAACGTTGGAGCGGCAATAAAAGAAAAGTTACGGATCGCGCATTCGACGGAGTGAAATTAATTCCCTTTTTATTGCCCGGCAGAAGCGATAACGGTTTACGTATTCATACGAATGGAAATGAACATGGCGGGTAAAAAAGAACGCGAGAGAATCTCGCAAACAAACATCGGGAATCAAGACTCAAGACTAGCATACAATGGTGCATTCAGATTCCGGGAGAACTGCAGCGCTGGGAGATTAAGCGGTTACATCGAAAAATACATTTGAATCAAAATGTTTTTTTGACTACTATTACACATATAATTTATCTTCATTGAATGATAATGATATGCTAGTGGAAAGCAAATTCAGAATATATTATAAAACATGCATAAGACCTATCATGACCAATGGTATCGAAGCGAGAGCGGAAACGGTGAGAACTAAACATCTTCTCAGAACTACCGAGATGAATACCCTGAGACTCATTGCGGGCAAGACCCTCAGAGACAGAGTAGGTACCCAATGCGGAAACCCGCAGAACCTGCGACATACAAGACATTGTACGATGGAGCAGGCAGTGAAGTCATTTCTGAAGGGATCATGTCGAGAGAATGGACCAGACACGACTTCCCAGAGCCATGATGCGCGGTATTCCAGAGGGGCGCCGACCGCCAAGGAGACCACTAAAGAGATGGAGAGAGGGCTGGACGTCCTCGCCATAAGACCAGGACTGACCAGTCAATACAGATTAAGGATCAAATAAAAGAAGGAGAAGATTTAAAAAAATTATCTTCATTAATTGTCAAAAATTTTCATTGACATTTTTTTTATTTTTTTAATACTACACACGGTTTATTACATTGTACTTTATACATTTAGCTTTGAAAAATGCCAAATTGGGTGGCGAAAGTCTAGAGCCGATATAGGAGCTATTGCCTTCGTGGGTCCCTCTTCACTGTAGCATATCGAAAAAAAAAATTTTTTTCCTAAAAATATCTAAGATAAAAATTCATAATAATGCAAACCACGCATTTTATCAAAAAATCGTATGCTACACAGTAGATTATTAATACGATGTATGCTAAATTTGAACAAAATCGGTTAAGTAGTTTATGAGATATCATCTCCAAAATTCTGAAAAGGGGAGTTCTGAAAAAATTACAAAACAATAATGTAATTTGTTTAAAAATTCTTAGAACTGCAAGCTGTAAGAAAAGGCAACATAACACGATTTTTTTTTAAATGTCACGTTTAAACACTGAAGGTGTTAACATCGTCGAAGCCACAAATCATCACCAGAGACGGTAAATGCAATTTTATGCATTCAAAGAACAAATCTCTCCATACGTGTGCCTGTCCGCATACAATTCTCGATAATGTAGTCGTAGTTGTAAAGGTGATATCTAAATTTTTGTCAAATAATGTGAAATTTTTTTTGATAGATTTCAAAAATTATGTCAAGAACTGGTTGCTAGGTGCTGGCAGAATGGAAGCGGAGCTGAAATTTATGGAATTGCTCACAGTCGAACATTTTTTCCTTATTTTATTTTATTCTTAATTTGTACATGAAAAATAATGACACAGCATGCACTGTGCACACACAAGTACATGCTTGTCTCTGACAAGATTAACACGCATGTGATAAATATCGGTGAAAGTTTAACAATATTATGGTTGTGGTGTATAGTGTTGTGAATATAGTAGTGTAGTGTTGGTCATGAAATGAAATGAAAGTAATGCGTGAATTATTAGTAGGCATTGAATAATGTTTAGTGTATTTAGGAAGTATGTTTCAAGGAAGAGGGAAGCCTGAGAAACATATCGAGAAGAGGGCGTCTGCAGGAAATAAGGTGAACGGTGCGGTGGTTTGAATGCAATTATTTCTAATAGAGACTAGCGACACCAAGTGGAATTCTGGTACCAATACTGAAGTATGAAATTGAAGTTTGCAACAAGTAGTAGAGGGATGAAAATAAACTGAATGCAGTGGAAAAAGGTAACGTAGACATATCCGATAACGATAGATAAAATAATGAGAAAGAATGTAATGCTGAACTTAACAAAGTGAATAGAATGTTACTCAGGTGGTTTGGGCATGCTGAGCGAATGAATGAGGACAGAATGGTATGACATGACAACAACAACAAAATATGTACAAGATTTGCACAGATTCTGTATTTAGGTTAGGTACTTATTAATTACACTAAACGATATGAGGGATTGCTCCTCACGAAACAGCAGAAGTGACAATAATTCAACGTTTGTGTGTGTAATAAATTTTAATTTAGTGCTACTTAATATTTAATTTATATGTTATATTTTGAAAATAATAATTGGTACCATTTTCTATTATATAATTTTATTTGTTTATTTATATTTAAAACAAGTATTTATGAAGTTTCTTGAAAAATAAGGTCAGATTGTTTGCCTCTTCCATAGCCAAAGTACATATGTGTGTTTGGTGTCATGGAAAATGGTCAAATTTCAGACTTTTTTTGCACTTATATACATTATATTATAAAACACATGACTAAAACTCCGTCCTTCGATTTCTTACAGGGATGTAACACTGCCAATGGACAATATTACATTCCTGCCTTACACCTAAGATATCTTATAAAAACCTATAAAGATCAGATAATACAATTATTTAATTATTAATGCATACTAGCTGCAGACAAACACGACTAAAAGTAGACCGACATGGTGACAAGATGTAAATAAATTGTGTGGATGTTAATCTCATGAAGAATAACGTGATCTTCTATTAAACAAATGTGCATTATGTCTGTTTTAAGTCCTTATTAATCACGTGCCATTCCCCCACGTGCCTTAGTCTAGATCTATAGAATGCGTCTCGGCGCGACGGTACGTGCATCTTTGTAAGTAAACTTATGACACGTTCAAATATTCACACAATGCAGTCCGTATAAAAATGCTTGTGAGTCGGATGAAGCCAAGATTTTTCTGGCAGGTGATGAAGTGCAGGGAAAATGAAAATAAAGAGAGAAACGAAATGCGGCTTACTTTAGACGCAATGTAAAAGAGGTTTCATGGATACAGAATAAATTTAAAATGTTCCCAGGTTTTCACAACCTTTCAGAATCGTCTGTGTCGTGTTTATTATTCGACAGTTTAAAAGGAAAGTAAAAAATTCGTCGTGCACGCCTTTTATTTATTTACTAGCTGAAACCCGTCAAAGATGACAGTACTTTTACAAGAAAAGAAGAAGAGAAAAAAGAAGAAAAGAAGAAGTTTTTATACTGTAAAGAAGTTACGGACGTTACACGAAGTAACTAACGATGGACGGAGAGAGAACGAATTATTATAATTGGTATTTAACACTCTTTAGGGCTTTTACACACAACATAGGTAAAATATTACATTATTAAGCATTAACACGTAGTATTATGTATAGGTATTATTATTGTGTATTAAACAAGAACACTTCTTAAACTCCATCAAATAAATAACAGCGAGACCATAAAAGAAAGTACCTACATAAAAATAACAGAGACGTTGGAAGTTACCTAAAAGATAAGTATAAGAACTTTCCATAAACGACTCTATTTTATTTAAAATCCATTTTTTAAGTCTCATAACGTCTAATAGACGTAGGTTTGTTATGTTTCTAAATATTTTTATTTAAATATGTTTGGATTTAATAAGACTAGTGGAAAGAACGTGTAATTCCTCATATCTGTTTGCTAGTCTAGGAAGCCTTTCCAGAGGAGAATATGAAAAGTAGTTCGTGACTGCAGTTTCCATCGCAAAACCTGCATAATTACTAGTTTCGCGAGATGGAGCATGCAAGCAGATACGTTCTAATAGATGAGGACAGTCGATATTCCCGCTTATTATTTTGTATAAAAAGATCTGTCACTATTCTTCTAGTCTCTAATTTTTCAATAAATAGGGAAAAAAGAACATGAACGGAGCAAAAAGGTTTTTTAGATGAAGAACAAAGCGGAGCATATTTAAAAAAATTTCTCAATATATTACGATAACTATTGTTGCTCAAAATAGGCGTTATTATATATAAAAAAGAAAAGTTAACATAAATATTAATTTAAAAATTTAATATCATCAGGATATGTAAGCCGTAAAACTGCTGTGCAGTTTGGCATATCTAAAATGTAATAAATATTAAAAAATTAATAAATATATATTAAAATATATATAAAGTATATAATCTACTGGTTTACCGCCCGGCTTCATCCTTTATGTTTTATGTTCAGTTTTGTTCCCTAAAATTGATGCTTGCGAGAGGAAAAATTTCCGAAACAAAGGAGTAGATATCAAAGCTCTTTCTTCGAAAAAAATTGTCTTGTAAATACGGAACAAACTGATTCTTCTTATTCTTTGAGAATAAATTAAATATATCAAAACTTCATATCTCATAAAGGAAGTTACATAACGAGATGAAAATAGTCACGTCGCCCTACGAATTCTAGACGGAATGAACTGTGATATACGGTAAGAAAAACAAAATTTCCGCCTTATAATTAAGATTGCGATTTATTAGAAATATATTCCGTGTAATATGAGGAATAATATGAATGAAATTGTTGAATATCTATTAAACATGCTAAGGAACAATTTCGGGATATTCAAAATTAAACTTAATATGTATAATAAATTATATATAAATATGGCAGCAACTGAATGTCTCGAGATCAACTAATTATTTTAAACACTATGTATATTCATTTGAAAATCTCTTATTTCCTACCAAATAAAATATATTCGAGAGGAAACATCAAAAGCATGAAGAAATCAAGAGTTTAAAGTTTGTTTGGATATTTGAAATATATACTAGTAAAATTAAATTATCTTAATAAATCTTCTACCTAAAAATGTAATTCGAAATTTGTAAATATTTTCCTAAAAGTAATATTTTTTTCCCGCCAACTTTCAAAGCTTTGGCAAAAGTTTAATATGATTAATTAAGGGGTTTTTTTAGATGCGGAGAACTTTAAATTGAAATAAAATACAGAAAAATGTTTTTAAAATCCATGAAATTGGCTTTATCTGACAGATAATTTTATGGAATTAATATTTGAATATGATTTCGGGCATGTAGCCGCCGTCGCTGGCGCGTACATGGCGTAATCTGAAGATCCAATTTTCACAATCCAAATGTGTTCAGTGATGAAGCACACTTTTGGAGCGAATTGCCGCATTAGGAGCAGATAATCCACAAGCCATTGTCGTAACACCATCACACCAAGAAAAAGTCACCGTTTGGTGCGCTTTATGGGCCGGTGAAATCATTGGAGCATATGCCTTCAAAAAGGATGATGATCAACGGTGAGCGGTACAGTGATATGATTACTAACTTTTTCGTGCCTCAATTGGAAGGCATTAATGTTGCAGACATTTGGTTTCAGCAGGATGGCGCTACATGCTAAATAGCGCGCGATACAATTAATTTACTTAAAGAAACATTTGACGAACGATTAATTTCACGAAATGGACCTGTTAACTGGCCACCTAGATTATTTTACGCCATTAGATTATTTTCTCTGGCGATATGTGGAGTCGCATGTCTACGCCGATAAACCATAAATAATTCGAAGCATTATTGCCGAAAGACAACCTGATTTACTGTAAAGAGTGTGTGAAAATTAGACCTCCAGATTATGCCATGTATGCCATGTGGCGCCCAGCCATGGCAGCCACATTCCCATATTCAAATATTAATGCCATAAATTTATCTGTCGAATAAAGCCAATTTCGTGGATATTAGAAAAGTTTTTCTGTGTTTTATTTTAATTTAAAATTCTCCGCCTTTAAAAAAACACCCTTTACATACGCACGCAATGCAAGGCAATGTTCAATTACTGAGCAAACCATCTATCGATGTCTGGCATGCTAGTGGTTAAATAGAAACACGGACCACGAAAAGAGGGTGAGGAAATCTTGAAAATTGTCAATGACCTCCGGGCGACGTTTTATATAATTAGCTGTCAAGATAGTTCAAAGTTAAGTCTTCTGAAGTTAAATAAGTAAACGCAAAAACCTCGAAATATTTCCACTAAATAAAAATAAACTTTACTCATTATTTCGCAGGAAAATTCAAAGAAAATTACTGATGATGTAATATTAATTTATATAATTAATATAAAATCTATTTATGTATTACTTGATATTTTTACATAAAGTGGTCCATTTAAAAAAATATATATATATTTAAACCATTTTTATTGATCAATTAGAAAAGACATACAGAAAAAATCAAATTAACGAAAAAATATTTTAAATACCGCCGGGACTCGAACCACGGACCTCCAATTCTATCCGGGAATGAAGCGTTATCCAATTTCGCCACGGCATTCTGGTAAGTTAACGAAAATTTTTCAACCTTATATGTAATCTCTTTTTAATTGATTAACATTTTTATTCCATTTTTAAAGCAATCCACTTTTTATAATGCAATAGTCACGAATACCTTCGCGTATCTACCGCTAGAGGGCGCTAGAAATTAATTAATTTCATTTTAATTTTTGGAAACATATGATACAACACATATATATATATATATTAAAGGAAACACGTTCTTATCGTGAAGTTGCAATTTCAGAACAAGGTTCTGTGAATTATTAAATATTTTTTATTAATCAATTAGAAAAGACATACAGAAAAAATCAAATTAACAGAGTGCCGTGGCGAAATTGGATAACGCGTTATTCCCGGATAAAATTGGAGGTCCGTGGTTCGAGTCCCGGCGGCATTTAAAATATTTTTTCGTTAATTTTTGGGCACTTTATAACGTAAGGAATATGTATGCTTAAGAAATATGAAGCGAGAGCTAATCAATACCGGATGCATGTGCATACTGAGTACATTTATTCTAACGCGTTCTCCCGCTTTAACGCATGCAGCTGAATTTGAGTGTTTTTTTTGGTAGCATAAAATTTGTTATAAAGTCTTGTTATTTTTTTATGACATTTGCTCGTATAAAGTTGCACGAGTCAGAGTAGATACATTTTTAAATGACTATAGCTCTGAAAACGAATGGCCACGAATACATATGCATGAAGATCACAATAGGCAATAAACTTAACCCGTGGATCGGGGTTGTCATCAAATGTTGGTATTAATGTCACTTTCAGCTCCACACTATATGTATTTGTGATTAGTACTATAGTGATTAGTATTATAAATATATTTCTAGATTTACGCCTCTTATTATAAATAATCTGATAATATTATTAAAAAAGCCCGTGTTCCTAAACTTATTAGGTATTGGCTGAGTGATAATAGCGTGTTTCGATCAGCATCGAAAGTTTAAATTAGTTGTTCATCTTCAAATTTTTTTGACTTTTCAGTAAAAATTTGATAGCTATTTGAATAAGAACAATACGTTATAAAATCGACAAATGAACGAATGATTAATTTTATAGGAAACACGATTTTGGAAGGATTCCTCGGTGACTGCATTCAAAATATGTTTTTAATTTTTTGAATATTACTGCCTTTGCTTTTGTACCCCACAAATGTACCTTTGTTATTTAAGCTAATTTTATGTTCAGTGATTGATTAGTAGTCTGCCAATATTTCTTAGCAATGGGAAAAAAATGTTGAAAAATAAAAACGGTGAAAAAAGTGAGAAAATATATTTTCTGAATCCGACGGGATTGTTTATTGTCTCACAGCCGGAGAATGCTTCAATGTGGATAAAGGAGATGAAAAAACTAACGGGAATAATTAAACTAGTGGAGCTCTCGGAATGGATTAAGTTTGCTTATAAATTCTTCGGGGACGGCGTGGATTTTCAAAGCGAGTTTGCAAACAATCTTCAACTCTCTTGACAGCTCCAAGACTGATCACCTGAATAAATTAAGATCGATTAATAAACGCTCTGACGATGAGGTGTATTTTTTGTAATAACTAATCCATTACACTCGTACATGTAAAGTCCCAGGGCAATTTGTTATTGAAATTCGAAAGAAAAATGGGCATTATATCCCAGATGGTAACAAAAGGACATGAGTATTTATCAGGGGCGTTATATTATTAATTTGTTTAGAAATATAACAAAAGTTAGCGATATGTAAGAGTATACACAAACAGAATCGAACATCTAACGTATATCTTAGCAAATTTCACAAAGAAATATTTATTCCGAGCCAAAATCTCAATCACGAATTTCGGGATCCGATGTTATTTGGTCAATAATATTACATTTATCAAGCAAAAAATATTAATTAAAACTGGAAAAGGATATAAATTTCTAAATTTAACTAAGTGACCACGTAGAAGAACTTTGAGCGATTTAATAATTGAGCTAATTGAATTGATACTTTGTCGCTGCAGATGTTTCATATTTTTACGAGATTCTAAAATCGACAAAACATCCGGTTAATTGAATTTTTGGGATAAAATAACATTTTATAATAAATTAGAAATTGGTAGAGAACGCGACCATGTTTAAGAAACTTCTAGAAGTATAGGATCCTATCCCACTGCGCAGCTGCGGACGCCAGCGCCAGGCAGTTTGTTCGGATAGTAAGCGAGCACCACAGATAAAGCGATCAGGCGATTGAGTGCATATTGCATATATTGACTGCCAGCGACAAACTACCTACCTGCGTGCGGAATATTGTTGATAGCGATTCAATTCGATACAAACAGCGTGATAAAGTGTTTCACATACACTATTTCATAACTAGTCCTTCGAAAATCCAATACGAAAATTTTAAACCAAAACCAAAAGGGATGAACTGAGCCAAAAAACAAAAGGAGTTTTAGTTATTTATTTTATAATGACAATTTTAGTTTCAGTTACGTGAAAAACTAGGATAACCAAAAAGCTTAGTACCTTCTATTTAATAAAGCGCTAAAAAGTATAGACATTAATTTTTTGCTAACTTAAAAAGGGTTAAACTTTAATCGAAAAACCAAATTCTTAATGGCATTTTTACAGTTCACGTACCTGCGAACTTTTTTCGATAATGTTTTTTTGCCGATTTTCTTATCTTTTACGAAGATATCTTACAAAATAACTTTGTGTATGGAAAACATGGGTTAGCGCATGTTTATAATTTAAGGTCACAATACATCTATGTGATTTTCTAAGGAAAATGCCTGGGTGTTTTTGTGATGTGTTTCGCTAAATAAATTGGGTCTCGTGCCCTGTCGTCATTGTTATCATTGTTGAAATTGTCAAATTGTTGTTAAAACATTGAAATTAAAATAAATTGGTATTAATTGAAGGGTAACATATATTTGTACAAATGGTATTAATGTAATAATAAACGAGAACATTTTTTTATTTTTTATTTTTTTATTTTTTTATTGTTTATTTACATTTACATTAGTTAATACAAGATACTAATAACTGCCACACTAGGTAAAAAACTGTTCTGTGGTATTTATGTAGTAGTAAAAAATGACAATTAAAAAATCTAAATCTAAAAGAAAATAAAAAGAAAAGAAAATATACATACAAAATCAAGATAAGAATTTAAAATAAATCATTGAAGCATAACATTTACGTAAGCATTAATTTTGAAAAAAAAAATCGAATTAAAAGATATATCTCGTAATATTCTATCATAATCATTGTCACGTAGTACATATTTTGATAGGATATAATATTTTATCATATAAATTTTATTTCATAAAGCAGGTATATGCTGCACAAAAGTGATGCTTCAATGTGCTCACTGCACGCGCCTGTTACATACAATCAATTTTAATTATAATATCCAATCCCCCGTGTTATCAGGATATCAACATTGTTATCCTAATACTCAAAAAGGGACAAAGTGCACTTACCTATATGTGTAAGCATAAAATGAAAAAGGTGATTTCTATCAAGTTTATAAATAATATTACCTATTTTGCATATATTTTTATTTTAATAATTTATAAATATAAAAATAAAATAACAAAAAATAATATATTATATAATATTCGTCACGTCAAAATTGAAGAAGCGTACTATGTTATATAATAGCCATCAAGGCACGAATGTCTTGATACACAAATCAATGACAATAGTTCCAAATATATTATGTTTTATTACAATAGGTATTTTATTTTTTAAAATGCAAAGATATTTTATATGAATAAATTCTATACGAATGGACATTCGAAATAAAACGTCCAAAAAGTATTACGTCACACCGCAGATTAAGACCGATCTAGTCTGTGAGAAAAAGTAAAGCTTCACGAAGCCTCTGTATCGTCAAAGGAATAACAATGCATCACCACCAATACAGAGATGTCTCGATCACGGGTTGCTTCACCAACGTTTGCTAGAAATGAATAATTCACACTTCAAAAATCGTTTCAAACAATCCTTCCATATCCAGTGATACTAGATTGAGGTGAGGAGTTCGCGAACGAATGTTCGGTCATGTATACTGAACTAAAAATACGGTTCACAGTCTGTTGTCATTCATCGATCATTAACAAAAAAATATTACGCGTATACCGTACAAAATAAATAGGACGAAATAAACATTCCATATATAAACCTCTATTTAAAATATATTCTTTAAATATTGAAAAATAGGATATTGGTACGTATTAAGACAACGTAGACGTGTTTAAGAAAATTATGATGATAATACACAAAACATTTAGTTAAAAATATAGAAAATGAATACCTAGGTTTAGTGGATATTCATTTCAAAAGAGTAAATCGCATGAAAAATTGAGATTTAGATACCCAATTTACTAATTGCTACAATAAGGCAGCATTTTAAATATTTAAGTGCCTGATATTAAGTTGTACCTGTAAGTACATATGTGGTACATAGGTATCAACAAACAAAATAAAAATTCACTTGGGTAGCAGTAAAACGCCGGGAGATTTTATTTCATTCTTTAACCCTTTCAAATTATATTTTAAGTAATATACGAAATTAGAGTCTACTGAATGTTGTTATAGAATCAAATATACCATAACTATAAAAGCAGTATAAACTTATAACAATATTAATGAGACACGTATTCTGTGTCTTTATTATTAAATAATAATATATAATATAAAAATTCATTTTTGATGAGATTTTTAGAAAATATATTTTTTTTAATAAGTAAAAAATACCGATCATTTAAAGCAATGCTTACCAAAGTATATGAAAGAGGTAAAAACGATAAGAATGAATAAGAAACCATTTTAAAGAAAATACATAATTTACATTGTAACGTAGTAGACGGTAGTTTTGATTTATTATTGACGATATTAATTTTAAAATATTTAGTGTCCAATTAAATGCGGTGTAAAGTAAGATGTTTATTTATGGTACGCAATTTATGGTACAAAAGCTATACAAAGTACCTACAAAGTTTATACAAATATTTTACGTTCACAACTAAATAAATAGTAATATTTAGATGCGAACCATTCACAATGAGATTCTTCAGAATATGGCAACAAAAAGGAAAAAATAACATGTCACTGAAAAAATGGAATGGACAGATCTTTAATTGAATCGAAAAATAACGGACACAATTAAATGCATTTAAAAATCGAAGTCCCCACGTAAAATAAGACTCTACAAAAACGCAATTTTACAGGAGAACTTCCAAGAGAAGAGAAGAGAGGTCCACTTTAATTTTTTTTTTGTATGCAAAAACATTTTTTTTTACTTTGTATTGCGAAGAAGATTACTTTCCATTTATTGGTACCAAAAATCAGAAATGCATTTTTGGTAGATGTCTGGGTCGGTCCAAGAAAGATTTATAAATTGCATTTTTTTAATAATATTTTTACTTTGGTAAACCAACTATATATTCAAAAAAATATTTGTGTTTAAACAATATCTGATGTGTATTATGCCGTGGAGTGGAGTTAGCGGCTTTGCCAGCGGGCGCTTTTATATAGAGCCGCGTAAAATATGTTAACTATACTATATAAATCTGCGATGTAACCGTAACTACTGTTTTAGTATTAAAATATCTGAATACAAATTTAAAAATGGCTTTAATTGAAGAATTGCATAATATATGAAGAGTGTCTTCAAACGGAGCTACAATTACTACAACTATGACGAATACAATTGTGGGGAATGAAAGCAAAGGCGGCAATGTCCAAAAAAAATTTTTTTGAATGCAGTTACCGAGCATTACTAATTTAAAATGTATTGAATTCTAGATTTTATTTATCTTATCCCTTCCAGACTCGGGTATCCTATAAATTTATGGTCTATGTTTCCTATAAAATTTCGAATTCAGTACGTTATAAATTAGATATCTTCGATGATGGAATTATTATTTTTTGGGTATTGCTTTTATACCCAATAATTGCGAACATCACATTCACCTGAACCAAAATTCACAAAATTTTTTGAGTACGTTAATATTTTAAAAACACAATTAATGAATTTCGTCCCGAGAGGGATCATCATTAATTCAGATAAATTATAGATGTCTCGTAGAGACGAATATATTTATATGGGAAAGTGTCTATATATTTATACAGAAAGTAAAGTAAGTGATTGACATAAATTCCTTATATACGCCGTTCCAATTTTTTTTCCACTCTTCCTTTCTCTTTCCAAAAATTATTTCCAAAACAAAAAAAAAACAAATTTAATACATAATATGTGGGGTGTAAAAGCAAAGGCAGCAATATCCAAAAAAAATAAAATAAAATTTGAATGTAATCACCGAAGATTACTAATTTATAATGTACTGAATTCTAAATATTATTTATCTATCCTTTCCAAAATCGTCCTTTCCTATAAATATAAAGACTTTGTTTTCTATAAAATATTGAATTCAGTACATTATAAATTAATGATCCTCGATGAGTGCATTTTTTTTGGATAGTGCTGCCTTTGCTTTTATACCCCACGTATGTGATCGATCGTGGGTGAAATCGGTGAACGTTACATTGTGTAAAACTGTAGTGATAACTAAAGCCATTCAATGACAGGTCGTGAGGCCCTGTAAACGCCCAAAAGAGACTTCTACACATGCTTTCCCATACAAATAGCTTCTTCTCTGAAATTTGTTTTCATATAAGGAATTAACCAAATTTTAACAAGTTTTAACATACTTTTCGCACGTAAAAAAAATGTAATTGAATAGTGGAAACGCTCCATTTGAACGGACACTTGATACATAAACATATGCCTACCTACTTATAGCATTACCAACATTTATAAATAATATCAAAAAATGTAATTCAGAATATTTTGAGTTTGTTCAAATCTTTCAGAACAGTGCTGGATTTATATCACAGAGACATTATTAATCAATTAATGTATATTATAGATATCTCACAGAGACGAAACTATATTTCTTATGGGAAAGTAGGTATAGAAGTCATTTTGGGTATACATAGGACTTATGACCTATCTTATGATTGGCTTAAGTGATCACTTTATACAATGTAACATTCGCCATTTCCACCCATGATAGAGTATACCATGCTTACTAATTTTTTGAAAGTTGTATATATGTTCAAATTGTGTGGCAAGCTTTCACATATGAGTTGTAATCGCCTTTCCATGCGGCCTGTACAAAGCGGAGAATAAGAATTTTTTAATGAATGTATATTATAGATATCTCACAGAGACGAAACTGTAAGAAATACTGTTTCGTCTCTGTGAGATATCTATAATATACATTCATTAAAAAATGTAAGGTAAATACTTCAAAATTAATTCTACTCTGACTTTCCAAGTTGACATTCGTTACTCGTAAATATAATATATTTAAATTTCTCATTGCATAGTATTAAGAAAGCGACAATTGGAAAGCGTTAATGAAAATGGCACTCGAATTCGTCAAAAATGACCGGATCGTAACCGTTCGGTCTTTGAACTGGATTAGAAAGTTTGTTCTTTCGCGGCGCTCAAAAGCCTCCCCTCAGTCTGCGTTGAACTAATAATAGTTTAAAAAGTCCGCGGAACTTCCGCTCGCCGGCGTCGGTGTTTTATTTCCGTCATTGTTCGCCGGGTATTAGCGCTAATTTATTGTGCAAGGCTGATACATTTTAATGGGAGTTCTTCGCGAGTAACGCAATTATACACTTAAAGGCCCCTTAAAATTGGTCCGGTGTACGGATTTAATAGTCAGAAATGTTGTTTGCTGAATACTGAACGTATATTCGGCGACTTCCCAACTATTAACTAAGGGTAAAAAAAGATTTCTCAAATCGGTTACTTCAACACCTCGGGGGTGTGATATTTTTAGATTATGATTAGATGGATATTACAAAGTGAATAAAATAAACATATTCTCATGAGATTGTTGTATAAGCGTAAGAAATTGTACAATAAATTGGAAATCACAAGAAATTTTGAGAAGTTAGTCAGTCTTGAAGTCTCGCGAAACTATACTCTGTATATAGGGATCATAGAACTGCTGCGCAGTTAGTTTCTATGGTAACGTTTCAACTAATACAAAGATAAAGCGAAAGCGGTGATTGTGTGTGACCAAGCGACAGCTCTTAATAAATTAAGAGAGTACCTGATGATCGATTTCAGTACGGATAGTGATCGACGAGTAAAAAGTTTCACAGACGAGTGATTAATGGATTACGTGCGAAATATCGTAAATTAAAAGAACAGTACTTCGATTAAATTCATGTCTAGTGACATTGGTGAGTAAAAATTAATTAATTAATTTCAGTTTTTCGTTTCCCCATAGCCACGATACCGTGACAATATTATTTGAATTAAAAAATGAGAGTTCTAAAAGTAATAAATAGATTGAATTTACGGTTTGGTTTTATTTAACAACATGATACATAATACAAGCGATAATAAAACAGAAGCGTCCAGAACTAAAACAGAATCACAAAGGAGTTTTGTGTTTCACCATGTTAACGCTAGACCACATAGAAACTTGGTCACTCGTAAAAATGTGTTGCATGTTAAATGGGATGCGTTACCACACCCACCATATTCTCCGGACCTGGCAGCATTACGCAAAATGCCTTGAATAGTAAAACTATTACTGCTGATGAGGATATCAAACTGCTTCATTCGATTTTGTCTAAAACGATACGCACTTTTTTGGACGCGGAATCATAAAGTTACATTAAACATGGAAAATTGTCATAAAATCGATTAAAATAAACAGTTTGTATAATGTTTAATAAAGTTTTTGTATAAAATGAAAATTTTTAGTTTCATTAAGATTGAAAAAACACGAACTCACTTTTTGGCTAAATAAACGATTTCATAAACAAAATTTTTATATTTTTTGGCAGTATACAGAGATCTATTACAGTAAAAATTTGTTCGACAAATCACTTAAATATTCACTACCTACATCGTGAATTAGATGTCTCAAGTATTGTCTAGATTTGAAACATATATACAATCAAATTAATTAATCAATTAGAAAAACGTACAGAAAAATCTAATCCACGAAAAAATATTTGGCTACTACCGGGATTCGAACCACGGATCTCCTCCATTCCGGGGCCGGCGCATATCTATAAGCTCTATATTTCTTGTATATTTGTATATTTCCGCGAATATGTCGACCTTAGATGTAAGTCTCATTTTATTAATTGACTAACATTTATTTGTCCATTTTTAAAGCAATCCACTTTTCTGATACAGGAGTTACAAATTACTTCGCAATACTACCGCTAGATGGACGCCAGAATTAACCGTTTTTAATTCATTTTTATTTTTGGACACATTTGATACAACATACATATATTATACTCAAGAATACATTCTTATTTGTGAAGTTGCGATTTTTCAGAACAAAGTTCAGTGAAATTTTAAAACCAAATTAATTAATCAATTAGAAAGCCATACAGAAAAAATTTTCTGTATGTCTTTCTAATTGATTAATTAATTCGGTTTTAAAATTTCACAAAACTTTGTTCTGAAAAATTGCAACTTCACAACTAAAAATGTGTTCTTGAATATAACATATATACAACTTCGGTTGCATTGTGTAGAGCGATCACTTAAGCCAGCTCATACAAGTCCTAAGCCCTGGACCATCCTTAAAAAGACTTCCATACATATTTCTCATAAAATAGTTTCCTCTCTGTGAGACTTTTATGATTTATCTTAATGAATAACTAATTAAGACTATAATAAGTTATATGGTATTTAAAATGTCCTTTGTTTCGTTGAAGGCACGTTGAAGAAAAAATAGAAATATTTTTGTCTTTAATTATCGCAGAATCTAAAAAAAATGGTGGAGTAATAAAAAACATAATTACCGACGAAAAAACAAATTTAAAAAAAAATTACAGCTGACTTATTTTTACGGTTCAGGATTTTAAGCGAAATTGTTTTTAGTCAACAATCCTTGAAGGAAATTTTGTAAACACATCTGGGAACGTAATGCAGGGGCGGACCGGTATTAGGGCACCTAAATACGGAGCAGTTGCTAAAGCGAGCAAACAGTTTACAAAAGATAAAACTATAATAATATTTCGTCTCGGTTGTTGCTTCAAACTTTCAACCGGGAACGTTAAAGAGAAATGTAGAAAGTTACAGCTCCCGTGCTCGGGGTGCAAAGTTTAATAAAAACATTAAATAATCTTAAAGAAAACTAGAAAGTGTTCTCCAGCCTCTTGAAGGCGATTTCACAAGAGCCTGTGCACTGTTTTACATTAGAAATATTATGCGAGCTTTTCTTTATTTTCTTTCTTTTATTATTTTACTTCTTCTTCTTCTTATGGTGCCGTCTCCTATCAGAGGTCGGCGATCACTCTGGCGATTACGATTTTATTTACCGCCGCCGCCGTACGAAACAACTCAGTCGAGTTACACTTATACCAGCCCCTCAAGTTGCGCAGCCACAAGATGCGGCGTCTTCCAACGCTTCTTTTACCATTTATTTTCCCCAATATGCCTCTACAGATCCACATCTCAAAAGCCTCCACTTATTTTTTTCTTAATTTTTATTTTACATGTGTCTTATTCATAATTAACTAAGGTAAATTATATGAGTCTTTATAGGGTGGCCCAGGGATCATGACCGGTATGATCTGGTTTAAGTGATCACTTTACACAATGCAACTTTCACCAATTTCACCGTAAGAACATCCACACATTATCAATTTTTTGAAAGGTTAGTTGAATGGACTATGCTAGAGACATCTATGGTCTTTCCCATGACATGGTATACGTAAATTTCGCAAAAATTTGGTAAAGATATCTCTTTATTTTGAAAAATGGAATATTAAACAATATTTTTCCGAATTATTTAACATATCGACTGAAAATTATAATTTCCAAACAATAAAAATCTATAGGTAAATTTTATTTGTGACACCACACTACACTCTAAATGAATAAAAGTGTGGTTTGACAAAATCGCAATTTCATTTTTTGAATTGAAAGAAAAATTGTTTCAGAATTAAAAATGTTCTCAGGTTTTCACGGTCGTTCAGAATCTTATGTGTGTAGCGTTCTGGGATATTCTGCCGTGTATCTGACCTCTCTAGCCGACGTTTCGGATCCCATTGCAGGGTCCATCATCAGAGATGATGTATTATAATGCATTTTCATGATGTTGCGCTCAAGTATTGGCTTGCAGTAACGTATCGAAGGCAGTCCAAAAGCTGCTGGTATCATATTTTTAAATTTTTATTTATTTATTTATTAATTAACGCCCTATATAGAGCTTTTACAATAGATAAGTAAGTGTACATAATCAGAATATATAGATAGTTTAAAGAGAAAAAACAATAACATGTAAACATAATAATGACATAAAGAGAAAAGAAAATACTTAAAATATAAATACAAATATATAAAGATATATATAATATAAAGTAAAAAGCAAGTATGTATATAAAAATCAGAAGCATAAGAAAAACATAATATATTAGAAATTTAAAAACAAAAAAGTATTAATGTAGAGTGAAAAGATATAGCACAAGCATTGAAAGTAATATTATAATAAAAAATATACATACAAATACAAATCAATTATTTAAGTCCAATTCGACAAATACTAGTAATCTTCAATACTCCTTTTAATATATGTTTGAATAATATACAGTTATTGGCAAAGAAGTCCAGTTGCTCGTATCTTTATCTTAGTTTGCTAGTCTAAGAAGCCTTTGCAGTGGGGAATTAAAGATATAGTTAGTGGCTGCAATTGTATGATCACTTAATCCAAACATACGATAAGTCGTAAGCCCTATAAATAGCCAAAAGATTTCCATACCTACTATCCCATACAACTTCATCGCTGTGAAACATCTATATTACGTCTTGATTAATCATGACCCTCAGGGAACAAAAATCCACTAAGTGTTCGTGAAAACGATCACATTATTTACCAGGCGATCTCCATGGATCTTCCCCGAATTAGATCCAAAGGAAGACCAAAAAATTCATGAGTGGTGAAAATGCAGGGGCACGGATTGGGTTGCGTTGTCCAGAACAGAAGAACCTACAACCTTAGGACAAGGAAAGCTGAATCCAACAGTCCACGACGACAGTGAATTGGCATAAAGCCAGGGAGAATAAGAAAAACAAATGTGTTTAAAGCCAGCGCCACACTACGCGGATATTCCGTCGCATCTCTTGGGTCGCGGAATGCCGGTACATTTATTTTCATACAATATACACTTATCAAACACACGACGCGGATGACCGGTCGAACCATTTCCTTTACCGATTTGACTCGATGGAAGAAAAAGGCCGCCGCATTGTGGCGCCGGCATCATCGTTCGTTCGAAACTCGTAATAATACGAGTATTTACATCACTACGAGATGCCCGCAATTCGTTTAATTTACGGTCGTGCGTATCTACATCGCATCTCCTCCCTCTCGAGCCACCCCTGCGAAGAAATACGCAAATGTCGAACCCGCCACCACCCACTTCGTGCGGGCGTATGTTGGTACCGAACAGAAGGCCACATAATGCTTTCTTTTCTTCACATCCCGGTGTGTATTTGAATCCACATTTTCGTCACATCGCAAAGGCGGTTAATAAAAAAGACTCCAAATACAAATTCAATTTTATTTTATTGTCTCTTGAACTCCTACATTATTCCTGACATGTTCTTATTGTATTATTCCTGACAACGTTCTTATTGTAAACTATCACGGAATCGTGTTTTTGTAGCTTTCGGAAGATATTCCACAATGTATATAAGATAGACGTCATAATATTTATACCAGTTGTAGAATCGGCGTAAACATTTGTACAGTTTCATTTTAATATTCGTTAACGATAATTTGTAAATTATTAAATTGCGTTTTGCGCAAACAACAACCTAGATAAGTTACTTCTCAATTTAATGTCACAATAGATAATTTAGAAAAAAAGCGATGATTACAAAATTTTTGTAGTGGTTTTACGCAAAGTGTTTTCTTTTTACTATTATAAATAAATGTTACCAAAAGTTATTTTCATGTTATTGAAGAAATTAGTTTTTACGATGGTAAAATTATTTTCACTACTGCATAATTTTTCAGAATATTCTTATAGCATATATGATTTATGTTTATTATATTTAAGTGCATGCAATTATTTTGGAGGAAACATTTTAGTCGAGGATGTTTATTTAATTTTAAGCGTTTATTCAAGTTCTCCAAATATAATAAATCATTCAACTGCATAATTTCCATTCACCATTTCATCTATTTAAGAAAGAGATATCGAAAGGCTTAGAGAAACATTTCACAATGTATTCTAGTCCTTGAAAACGATACTCACAAAAGTAGGTCACTGATATCCCTTATCCGTTCACCCAGGGCTGAGTCTTCCTCATACATTATTAATCATCCCATACACGTACCCTTAAAGTTGTAACTTACAAGATGCAGGAAGCCATAAAGAAATGCTTCATACCTTGAATTTACTACCGAACACCAAAAGAACGTGATAAATTCATCGTGTGCAGTGTAAGTTGGGGTGATAGGGTGATGGGGTGATATTCGGATATTGTTGCTTGAGCAATTCCGACACATATTTTAGGTAGGAATGTATCTGTAAAGTATTGTGGACTAGCTGTGTTAAACCCTGTATATCTCCCATATACAGGGTCATTTGGAAACTAAATAACGCAGGACTATATTCCTGCATTGATAATGAGTCGAAAATGTTCAATCAGCCATGACCTAACACCTAACATATATAGTTATGGAGTTATGCAATATCAATTTTTTTTTCAATATTTCAATATTTTTTCAATATTTTTTTTTTTTACAAAACGTTGAATTATCATTACAATAACTTATATCGATTACGGAAAATTCATTCGATTCCATACAAGTTAAATTAAATGATAAAAACACTGCAGAAATTTCAATTCGAAGGTTCTTATAACTTTATTTGACTAGTATTAAAGGGAATGAATTTTTCTTATCCGATATAAGTTACGTTTTACAACGTAATAAACGATATAAGTCCAACGTTTTACAAAAAATAAGTCAGAAATATTTAAAAAAAAAATGCAAACTTTTGATATATCAGGTCATGGTTGCTTGAACATTTTCGAATCATAATCAAGGCAGGAATATAGTACTGCGAGGTTATCAATGTTTTCCAAATAACACTACATCATACAAAACTGGAGAAAAATAGCGTAAAATTGATAATAATTAGCGTAACCTGATGAGGAAGTTCAGGCCCACCAGGGATTGTATAGCCAATAGTGACGGTAACATATCTTAGCGAAAGAATATCTCCGGGATTTTTTCTCCCGGGTTTTTTGCTGGGTGCTCAAAAATAATTTGATTATATTCTCTTTCAATTCTTTCTATGAATGGCCTTTTTGTATAAAAATAAGTTAGACATTTTTATTATACTCGAGTGCCTTTTTACAGTAAGTACGTGATTTAAAACATAAACTTTACGTATAATGTAATATAAATCCAGAGAAAAACTCTTTCCGAGTAAATTAATTATATTCAATCTCGTCATAAACATTTTTACCAGTCTGTGAACTGTTCAGAAAAAAATATCACGTATTTGTGAGCGCCCTTTGCGAGTTTAAAATTGAATTGCATCAAATCCCCCTTTGACGTCGCGCCTTCTACTCTGCGATACTTTGAACGAGAAAAGCGCAAGAAAACTTCTCGGTGTCAGCGGAATTTATTTATTTAATAAACGCAATTTACTCAATAGAAATCCGTGGCTCGCTGTGTTGACTTTAACGCTTTGAAAGAATTAGGATAATTGTCAGAGGCGAATGCAATCAGTTTTATAAATACTGGTGTTTAAATTTACCAGCAAAAGTGATACCTACGTACACATGCAGCCTGACGATAAATTAACGAGCATGGTAAAAAATACATTATTTTACATTTATCACACACTCATTCCAACGAAATATGCAATTGCTAGTAGCATCTTTGAAATGTTTCATCTGAAACTTCAATTAAAATATATTTGTGGAGGTCCAGAGCCGTCGCGTCTCTAGCCACACGCACCGAACCGGCATCCACCAATCACGGCCCCAATGCGGCTAGCCAGGTCCCGGTCGCCATGAAGTACGTCACTCTTTCGCCGACCGCCTTAGCCATCGCAAGCAATATTTTTGTACTCAACGCCACATCTGTAAATTGTTACCAGTAAAGCACCACTGTTAATCGTGAATATAATTTACACCCTCTATCTACCACTCTGTATCACGTTACCTGCCAACACATGAATATTTTTTTAGACGGGTGGGCATTTTATTCTTCCAAGAACATAATACCTTCACATCTAACACACCAAATGTCATTTAACTTCCTCTTGTTCTAGATCATGGATCTGTTCTTGAAGCGGGAGCTGTCCTCTTGGGAAGTGGAACACCAGCTATCTTTCCATTACTTTGGCGATCTTCCTGGCGTGCGATGTCCCACGGGTATATTGTGAGCAACCACATGGGAAATTTTTGTACCATCCATCCTATCCAGGCGGTTTCTCCAGTACTGCTGTCTCTTCCTCGTATCACGATATATTCTGTTTAACAGGTCTTTTTTATTTTAGAGTTTCTAACTCTGTCACATAGAGTTTTGTCTGCTATAATGCGCAGTACTATCTCAGACACCCGAAGAAGGCTTTTGGTCTCATGTCAGACCTAGTTTCTATACCATATGTCATAATGAGTCTGACATAGGTTTTGTAAATTCCGACCTTGATATCTGTGCTCCATATTGTATCCTTTTATGCAGCCGGATATCGCTGCCACCTTATCAGTTTGCTCCCTTACTTCACTGTAGAGATTACCGTGATTATCTTAACACTCAGATATTTCAATTGCATCACCCGTTCTATACGTTTGTCTTCGATGACTAACTTGTATGCTAAGGTGTTTTGAGATTTGTCAGCCTCTTATTTTCTCTTATAGGCTTTTGTTCTTTATCTAACTGTACGATGATCGTTATTTAAAAATAAACGTGTCTTGACTTGCGAACCTGTTATGGCGTCAATTGTTGACCATTCACGACGTGGCAAACGCAGATACCATCCTGAACATCACAAATTATGAAAGTGATCGGAGAGACCACACATTCGTTTTTTAGGCCAACAAAAATGACAATTTTTCAAAATTAAAAAATGAAATTATGAACGATGTGAAATTTCAAAACCAAGGAATAAAAACATGTGATCAATATACACATAAATGTATGTCTACAGCTATACTTACTAAAAAAAATCACAAAGGGTATATTTTAAAAGAAACCTAAAATAATTAATTAGACTCTAATTAAAAACTGCTCGAGTTCTCACCCGCCGTTGCGTTATTTAGCGAACATCCTCATTTCTGTTTGCCAAAAAGTAACGCGACGTGTCTCAACATTTAGAGATAAAAAAACACCGTTTAAATTTGAACAAAGAACCTTCGAAATAAAGAAAAATGAAAAACAAACGAGCAAAGAGAACATTCATTTTAATTAACGACTGAATGTGTGTTCAAACATGCCCCGAGCGGAACGTGAGGACCTACTCGTCTCCAGCCGGAGCGGGCCTGCGGGCCGGGGAGACCGCGCGAGTACTCGGCGCTTCGGGCCTGGAAAGTCAACACGCCACAAAATGATGGATGTATCGCGCAACTTTACGCGGTAAAAAATCCTTATATAAACTTTCGTGACAAATAAGGCTGCCTTCTATTTCAAAATGGGTTTGTCACAATGCGTATTTTGTACAGCATTTGAACTAAATGTACGATTATCTTTGAATCCCTAAAATAATTGCTTAGGCAGTGAGGGGAAAAAGAAAGGAAAATAAACACATTCCCTTAAAGGGAAGGACAAGACAAAGTACACAAGTATAAGTAAAGTTCAGCTTAATAACCATAACGAGTCCACAGCCGACCGACCTTCATCCAAAAAAGCAGCTCCTCTAGGAGGAGTATTTTAACCTTGGAACATCCAACCAGATAAACCGTATTTAGGATAGCAATTATAGTCCTTTTATTCATAGGTTAACAACATCGTTGTAATTTCCTAAGACAAATAGACGGAAGGTACTTACAAGTACATATTTATGGACACATAAAGTTCCTATTAGAAACATTAAGATATCTGTCAAATGTCATGACGTCAACATTGACGAAGTGTACAATGATATATAATAGAGGTCAAGGCATGAAGAAAATGCAAACCAATGATAATAGATCCGAGTGATAGCAATTTGTACTTCAAATCGACTGTTTTTGAGATAGTACTTTTTATACATTCAAATTAAAGTAGCCATAAGAAAATTATTTTCGAATAAAAAAATGTAAAATGAGGTGTGTTCTTGTGTGAAAGGGGTATGGCCCGGCAATTTGTTTTACGCCACTGGACCAAGAAGATGCATTTCGCGTGTAAATAATACTTGTGATTGTTTATGTTTGCATTTTGAGAATATTTTTGGTCGGGTATTTGTTTGGTATTAATTTATCAAAAATAACATGAACTCATGTAACTTGACAATGAAAATGCAAAATATCTTAAAATATATAAAGAACAGAGGAACGACGAAATATTGCGAAGTAAAACAGCCAAAAGAAATGGATGCTATAAATGTTATCTATGTGTTAAAAATAAAGTAGCATCAACTTCTAGGCGTCAAATCTTTATCTCCGGAACCTTAACACATTTCAGCCAAATCGCTATAGTAACAACATCGGTCGAAGCAATCCAATCACTAGGATTTGCAGGTGTAACCAGTTGTTTTGTTGGAACGTGGATGGGATGGATGTGTTTAGCATTTATTTAAACAAGTTTAAGAAAAGCGTCCATACCAATATACACATTCCATTAGCCGCTTATAATGTAATCCGAAACCGAAATGTTAACCGCAACTTTTTTGTGTGTATACGTGCCGTATAACACTATTTTCTATAATCATTCATTTTTTGGTCGTTGGCAACGCCTCGTCTTCTATTGTTTGTTTTGAATTTTTTTAATTAATTCTATTTATCTAATATTTATTTATTGTTGGTATAAGTGTACGCTGCAGGCACTCATAATTGTTGACATAACCACATATTTTGCTTGTATTTAATACAAGTATTATCAATTTCTCTTTATGAGTCTCTTTAATTAAAATAAAGTTTAAAAAAATAAAACTTTAAAATCCATAAGAAATTCAACAGTAGTTTTCACAAGGGAAATGGCTTTATGGAGCACGTAAGAGAAACTCGGCCTTCCCCGGGACCAATCTTAATTTATCTGCATTAAGGGGATGGAAAGGGTGATTGTAAGATAAATTACAAACAAATCTCTCCTCGAGTCGTGGAATATTCTCGACCGCTCCGGCAGGCAAAGTTAAAAGTCGAGTTTATATCTTTGAAATAGAACAAAGTTAGTACGTTAAGTGTTTTATGTAAATTGTATGTAAAATACTAGAATTGCAAAGCTGGAATTGCGAAACTGTTGCTGCTTTATATTAAGACATTTAAATTTTATAGAGAAATTGAGATAACTATTAACCATGTAAAATTGCTTATTTGCGGTACGATCCATTTATTATTTTATAAGTTTTTATTATCCTTTATTTATTGCTTGTATATTGTTTCGGTTGATTTTATCGTATTTAGTTATGTGATGTTTTTCCCGATAAGCTAAAAGTAGCATTTTATATCCATAACAGTTTACATTGTCTAAAACACAGTAGCGTTTCTTTCTAACATATCTAATGGAATCGTTTGTATTATACAGAGTGCCTCATAGCTAGTGGCAAAAACTTTACAAGTGGATTCCTGCCATGATAATGAGTCGAAAATTTTCAAGCGAAAATTAATATATCAATAGTTATGGAGATATGAAATATCAAATTTAGCATTTTTTTCTATTTTTCTTAATTATTTTTGGCAAAAAGTTGAACTATGGTTACAGTAACTTATATCGATAACGAAAAATTCATTCGCTTTAATATAATTCAACAAATAAAATTATAAAAACTAAAAAAACTAATAAAACGATATAAGTTATTGTAATGATAGTTTAACTTTTTGCAAAAAATACGCTAGAAATATTGAAAAAAAATGCAAACTTTAATATTGCTTATCTCCATAACTATTGATAATTAGGTAATGGTTACTTGAACATTTTCGACAAATTACCAAGGCAGGAAACACCTTGTAAAGTTTTTACTACTAGCTATGCGACACCCTGCACGTAGATAATTTTCCCCACTGGAAAATATACCATAGATATTGTATGTGAAATGTTTTTTGATTGATTTTTTAGGTATATAGAACGAGTTTTAACAGAAACAATTAATTGTTCGAAGAATATTTTTTCTTCTAAATGAAGGTTCGAACTTTGTGATGATATTATTATTAAAATAAAACACAAATCACTTTCTTTTCACCACTTTATTAGATATAAAATCTACATTTTTATCCCTATTTTATATTTAATAAAGTGGTGAAAACAAAGTTTTATTTAAGTTATTTTTAGAATTATAAGTTATTTTAGAAACAATTAGTTTATCATTATCAAAAGTGACATCTTTTGAAAAATAAATAATGAAAAATGCTTTAGAATCGCGGAAAGATTAATGTAACTGATATAATCTATATGAATATTCTATTTTATAAGTACATATAGTAGGCATTTAGATAAAAACTGAATCATTGTATTATATACTTGGGCTGCGACATCAGTAATTATTACTTTTGCTACATCAAACTGTTAAGACCGCTTGCCTAATTAAATTGTACTTTCAACAATACAAATAACCAACGGAAAACCGTTCGTGACTGCGAAATAGTCAACAAAGGCCGCGAAGCGACCTCTGCTAGTACGTACATTTTAAAGATTATATATCGATTATTCTAAACCTACTAATAATTTATAGGATCAAAATACTTATATACAAACATACTATTATGTCGAGTATAAATAGCTTAATTTGAATTAGCAATTTGTAAAAAATAAATAGCACTGGAACTTCTCCCGTGTCGAAAATATAAAAAAAAAATCAAAAAAGAAAAAACGATAGTAAAGAAATAAAGCATTTTACATGGAAGAATAGTAACTAGGGATGAAAGGATGGGTTGGGGAAGATTGTCACGAGACGAGGCGGCCTCTGATTAAAAAATCTTTAAAGAAAATGTAATTCACATTTCTGAAAGAGAAATTTAGGTGAAATTCCGAGGCCATATTTTGCCGACGTAATGACGAGGGTTGGACCTTAGTTATCTTAGCAAGTTGTACCCTCGGTGGGTATTAGGAAGTTATTTACTTATTCCCCGGAATATAACCGCCAACAGGTAAACTACCCCGGGTGAACTGTTCACCTTAAGCAAGGGCTGAAACATATATCATCTCTTATAGAATGCCCTCCGAGGGGGAGGTCATCGGGAGAGTTGGAAGGAGTTTCCTGGTCCATGGCGGCCGGGTTCTATGCAGCCACTCGATCATCGCAAAGAGTTATCTAAAAACTTTGCTATTTACATAAACACGTTTCATAAACCCACTGCCTTCAATAAATTTTCGAGCAGTTTCGTATACTTGCCAATATGAGGGAAGTAGCCAGACTGACTTCCTTCCAAGGGGAAATGAATCTGACTGCCCTTGTTCACGTTCTTACATCTCCTCTTCTTACTAATCTAATCTCATTTAATTCTAATAAGTACGTTATCATGCATTTAACATACTGCGTGTTATCTCGAAAACTCAAATTATATATGTATACATAACTCTTTTATTTATGAAAGACAATTGAATTAGTACGTGTAAGCTGTGCATACAGGGCACATTGTTTCTTTGTGTTGGTGTTTATACCCGTAAATAGTAACACAACGAGACAAACAATCCCAAAACAAAATAAATAAATAAATAAATAAACACACAAATACACACACTCACACAAACTCACTATTGGACATGTTTTTTCTTATTTTTTTATCGATTGTATATATGTGTTTTCTTGTAATTGGCCCAAAACTCTGTACATCAGTTATTGTTTTTTTTCAAGATTGATTAATTATATGGCTGTAAGAAAACCAATAAATGAAAATAAAAAAAAATAAAAATAAAAAAAATGTGCATCGTATGCACAGCTTACACATACTAATTTGATTGTCTTTCTTAAATGGAAAGAGGTCTAAATATATCAAATTTTAAATGTTATAAATCTTGTAAGATACTAGCAGAATCGAAGCCAGAATTCGGTGAGGTACTAATAAAACAGAGGACAAGAAAAAAAGCAGATTATCTGATATTTGAACAATATCAGGATCTCACCAACAAGCTTTAAGGCAATACTAAATAAAACAGTGAATCTTAACTTTTTTAGTCGGAGGGCACTTTCCATCATAAGAAAAATTTGCAGACCACCAAAATCAGAGTATTAAAACAGAAAATAATATTAGATTGCTATTAAGGACTTATATATATAAACTTTTAGAGCTTCCATGTGGTCCGTGCAAATGCGAACGCTGCCATCTAGCCATCGTTTGTGCAACTCAATCACATAATAAGGCGTAAGTAGATGAGCCAGCATAATGTTTTAGCTTTCATCATTTCGCGGAGTACTTGGAAGAAGCTCGTGGAGCACCGGCTAAGTGCCACCGAAACTATTACTAAATACAAAAGTCTGAACAAACGTTGATAAAGCTGGCCTGTCGAGGATTCGATCTTGGATCCCCAGAGAGAAAGCAAGACTAGCCCGCTAATCCATTTGTAACAGAAGTTTATCCAATGCGCGCGAGTTTTAAGAGCAACATATTTAAGGATTGTGGCATACCAGCCTATTAAGTAATCAAGACTTTGTTTAGCGAACGCAATAAAATGTATCAAAATTAAGCACGATTGAACAATAAGTTAACTTAAACAAATTATAGAAAGTATATAAAATATTTATGTTGACCAAGTTTTCAACCTCCACTGTTTCAAATTTTTCAAACATACGCCTGAGCGATCAATTTTATTCGTCTTTTGTGAATCCCGGACATCTTCCCTCCATCAGGGATGATACCAAGCGTTCATTGTGTGTACTCCTAATCCGCGGATCTCAAATTTCTTTTAGCGATAACTGCGTTCAAAGCACCATTTACTTTATTCCGTACGCTATCCACCCTCCTTTCAAAAACCTTTTCAACTTAAACATTCCTAGAAAACATATTTCAAAACACACGTTTTCTTACAAGTAAAATTGATTATGAAAATTAAGCGTATTTTTTATGAAACCTCATATACGCCATTGACGTAACTGATATATTTTTTAATAGGTACCTTCCCAAATATATTTTTTGGAATTTTTTCTTTCAAAAATCCCTTTATCGAGGCACTTTTAAATGTCAATGTTATAAGTAAGACAGCGGGGCGAACTATTGTGCAGTATGTAGGTTAGACGCAGTAAGTCACATTCAACACTATCCAGTAGCAAGCTAAGCCAATTTATTATAAAATTTAGTAAAATATGAATGGGGCTGTATAATATTTTTGGTAACAAACATAAAACAATTTTTTTAACTTGAAAACATAGTTGACATTCCGAAGCTCCGAATAAAAAATTTACCAGGGAAATTTCCCAAGGGACGCAATTCAAAGACGCACATCTTTTGAATTAAGAATTAATTGTACAGCCTCCGAGCTTTGAAACAGATCCTCGAGGCTCTCAAATAAGAATAGAGCCTCCTCAAACCAAATACTTGTGCGTGCGATTTAGGGCAAAGGTCGCAACTCTATAAACCGAATGGCAAATTCATTTTACGCGAATTGATATTAAATCCAGCTATATGGTGTATTTTCGCACAACATGTATTTTATTTTTTTATTTTATTTAATTTACATTGTACATAAAGGTGTTAATTATCAACCATATATTTGCAGAAAAGAACGAGAATATTAACACTAACCCACCTTTAATAGAGAATTTAAATCTAGTGCTTAAAGATGGACAGCATTGTCATATATTGTAAAAGTAATACAAAGTAATAAATAAAAAGTAATACAAAAAATAATAAAGAATAATTATATTAGAAGTGTGGTATATGGTATGGAAGAAATGGTATAATATACCTAATACAAATAAAATATATCTAGAAACATAAGATTAAGTAACAAAAATTAAGATGGTATTATAATAATAATGCAAAGTATTTGTTGATAGTTTTGGATAAGATATTTTTTATAGCGTTCTTGAGATTGATTTATTATTAAATCAATCAATCATTTGAGTCATTGAATTATTGAAACATTTTTTCTTGAATTAAAATTCGAAATAAGGTATTTTTTTTTTTTTTTCAATATATAGAAGTTCTGTGTTTCTACCAGGTGGAAACCAAATATTTTTTACGATAGTTACATTTTTTTATGCATATCTTTCTAATTGATTAATTTGATTTGATAAAACATATTTCTTTGATACAATTATTTCTCTTTTATACCTATCCCTTTAACATAATATTACTCCTGCCTAGTACTGGTACTTACAGAGAGAGCCCTTATAATAATATAAGCTTTTTAGTATAAAAGCGTCTACAGCGCTTGGTTTTTGGGCTTATCTTCCCTGCGACCCTCTTCCCACACGTGCTTTAAGGGAACCTTCCAGATTGGGGTGGCCACATTAACCCTTACTTGCTTTTTTGGTTAAGGCGGAAATAAAGCTTGTAAATATGTCTTCTGTACTTGGTCGTTCGGACATTCATTTAACACCTACGCAAACTGACAGCACATTTTTGTAAATAACCACTTGATTTAAAAAAACTTTTCTTTTCCGGGGACCAGCGATATCAATTTAGCTACAGTAACCATCTACGATAGCGAAAAAATAATAATTGTGCAGGCAGCCTTACGTAAATGATTTATCGTACAGTTAGTACGGCGAAATTTATTGTGGCGAAAATCTAATTGGTAATCGTAGATCTCCGCATCGGAAAAGTTCCTCGTTCATTTCCCGGTGACAACTTAATATTTTTATAGATTTAAAAAACAAATGAACTGATTTATCTTGACGCCATCTAGCGCGTAACACTCAAATGTTTTACGGATTCATTACACTATAAATTTGATAGCTATTTGAACATTTATGTAACATAAAAGTGTCAAATTTTTGCACTCTTTAATGGTTAACGTAGCGAAAATGGTTAATAATTTCTCGGAATGGGAATAGAATATATATGAACCAAAATTTCTGAGGTTTTATTCTTTTCATTTGACTTGTATTAAAGCGATTTATTTACATTATTCGATATAAGTCACATTACAGCTTGTCCAACGTTTTACAGAAAATATGTTATAAATATTGAAAAAAAAATGCAGATATTGAAGTCACCTATCTCCATAACTATTAATATTAAAGTTACAAGATTTTAGATTCAGGCATAATTAAGGCAACAATCTATCTGTAAAGTTTAGTGGACAATTTCTGTTATATCTCTCAAATTTTTCGTAATCTTAAATGGCTATTGTGGCGAAATTGATATGAGAGCTATGCTTTAAATTGCAGCTAAAATGTTTACAATAAAAATTCAATAGAAATTTAAAAATGTATACCTCAGCAAACGAGTACATCGAGTTCTCGGCCGGACACAATTGTTGAACAACACATCTCGCTCAGAGAGTTGTGTCAATTTCTTGGACCAACGTTGGGCAATCAAAACGGTTTGTGAATACGAAATTGGAAGTGTATTTCTGGCCGAGCCGAACCGACTTGAAATACCACTTTACCAAAAAGCACTTCGCACTTCGTCTCGATATCAAAATAATAAAACGAAAAAATTTCTCGCTCCTGACTCATAAACTCGTTATCGTGACTCATAACAAAATAACATGTGTGTTTTGAAAATAAAAGTTCTTATTGTGAAAATAAATCAGTCAGCGTGTTGTGAAAGCATATTTGCAACTCAGTATCTGTATTTTTGTATTACATTCCCGAAATAAAATTTTCGAAGATTTTTAGTATCGGAAAATATCTACTGACTCCGGAATATTTCCTAAAATAATTCGGTAAAAATGAACGTGCAAACTTGGCGTGTTACGAAAATGGTAAATTTTAAATAACTGCACAGCATCGCTTTGCATCTCAAAGATATATTAAATGATTGGCAATAAAAAAAACACATTCATCAAGATATTCGTTATAGACGTCTCATAGAGACGAAGATATTTTTAATATGGGAAAGTAGGTATGGAAATGATGTCCCTCTGAGAATAAAATCCAGTATTGTGTTCTTAAAAAATTTTAACATACTCAAAAATATTCAGCAAATTTTTTATTTTGAATGAAAAATATGAAAAATATGAAAAAACATTATTTATCAATAAAAACACATTTTATAAATTAGCATTTTGTTTAATTATCAACATATTTCAGAGACGATCTATATCCCTTCATCAGGATACAACGTATACTAAAAATTAAAAATCAAAGTATAGACATTAATTAAATCAAAAATTAATATAAGGGAGATGAATAACTAATTAAAAACTAGTGGAAAGGTCATCCAGTAGTGGAGTGAAAATAGATAATGATGATAATTCTCAAGAAGTAATATAGGTTATATATAAATATATAAAAAAAAACAATAATATTTTTAAAAAAAAATAACATTACAGGAGATATATGTGAATGTTTATGTATATATGTGTTTGTAAAAGTGTAAGTCCCTCTCTAAGCATAATAGCTTGCCTCTTTTTTGGAAAGGTACAGTGAAAAACAAAATATATCTTTAGTAAAATAATAAGTCAAAACAATCTGTAACCAATATATATATATATATATATATATGAATAAATAGAATAAAAAGTTGTTTCTTGCAGTCACTCAGTCCGCGATCAATCGTTGGGCCTCATGGTCCAGTCGGCATGACACTGGATTTTCATTCCGGGGTTTCCAGGTTCGATTCCTAGGGAGGTTCTTTCCAATTTTTTATTGATGATTATTCTTTTAGGCATAACAACCACAGTGCTCGCCTTTAAATTTGCGATGTTTATGTTACTTTGTATCACAAAATGTGAGCAATTTTTTTTGGTAAATGATTGCATTCCATTGATACACGAAATAGATGCAAGCATTTTGAGTTTGAAACAAGTAATGTATTTTTTTATGTATATTGTACCCAGTATTCTATTAGAGTCTCACTAACAATAAAATAAAAACACTAGGTGTTTTTGTAATGCACTTCGCTAAAATGATTGGGCATCGTAATCTGTTGTAATGTTGTGTTAAGATAAAAATATTAATAATTCTCATTACACGCATTTAACTAACAAAAAATATTATTAGAGGAAGCAAGCAAACAAAAATACGAAAAAAACGAAGCAAAGACGAACAACCGCAGGAAAGAAATTTTGGAGAAAGTGTTTTCGATTTTTGACATAGGTACTATTCAAAAAGCCGCGTAAGGACCACGCCAAATTTTTCATTTAAAATTCAGTTCTCCCAAAATTTCGTCTCGCTTTTTCGAATTAATTTATTCGACACTGGCTCCGCGGGCAACGTGAACAAAATTCTGAATGAAAATAAAACAACAGATCAAGTCGGCTCCCGTTCAAAACTTACCGACGTGAAGGAAATAAAATACATACATAATATGTTTGATTTGATCACGCGGCGCTAGGACCTTTGACCTCGGGGAGAAATTCATTACGACAACATAAACGTGACGGGACTATTTTTAAGTATACAAATCTCAACTAATCAAAACTGTAGAATCGTGGTCCCGACATAACTTGGTAGAGATCGATTTGAGTTAATGCAGATCTAGATGCAATGATGAAAATGCATTTGATTGCTGAAATTAAAGGATACCACCCAGGGAGAATAAAATTTAGGTAGAAATTGGATAATTTTTTGTAAGAAGATATTTACAAGGAGTTTTTTTGGCACTTATTAAATTATTATTTTATTGGAAATTAAACATAAAGTGTAGTAAAACTCATTCTCCGTGACATGCAACTTTCCCAAGTGCACGTTTTTTTTTTCTTCAAGTTACTCTCAATATTACAAAACTTTTGTTTTAAAATCAGATTTACTACATTGTAGATATTTTTATTTTTTAATGAGTACCTACATGATCTTCTTTTCTTTCTCGAAAAACATTGCATCGGGGAGAGTTGCATGTCATTTAAGGAGGGGGAGTTCTACGGAAATAGACATAACGCGGCCGTTTTATGTTCTTCTTCTTCTTCATGTGCCCTGTCGGGTCCACCCGACATCGGCGATCATTTGGGAGAAAGTTGCCTTGTCCAGGGCAGTGCGGAACAACTCTTCCACGTTTCTTATCCCGGTCCACTCTCGGATGTTTCGAAGCCAGGAATACCGAATCCTTCCGACCCCTCTGCGACCCTCAATCTTCCCTTATTCTTTTTATTTTTTTATTTTTATTTATTAGAGACACTAACAGGATAATGGGTACATGACACTCAGATAATAAACATTGTAGTGAAGACTATGCCCATTATCCCAATTACAAGTGTCTTCGGCATGCTCTAGTAACATGTATTTTTGTAATTAATTATATTTCACATGTACATTTATGTATATTATATATTTGTGTTTGAGTATAGTGCGATTAGTATTTAATGATCTATAGGTTCATGTCGTCGTTTAGAAAATGGATGTTGTGTATGAGTGAGTTTTTGAACGAAGATAACGTGTCTGCAAGAATATCAGCATCAATGTTAGGGTCGGCACAATACAAATTATATGTGCGACACAACCTTGTAATGGGAGAAAAGTAACCGACATTATTAGTGTGCTGACTTATTCTGAAGAACTCAGGGTTTCTTATACGGGGTTTAACATGCAAATTTATATCAGATAGACAGAGAGAATCAATAGCTCCATTGAGAATCTTGTGTAACACAACGAGATCGGATATTTTTCGTCGGGACTCAAGTTTGTGCATCTTGAAATAGGCAAGTCGATCTTCGTAGCTGTGAAGGTTATTGTGTTGACCAGCTTTGTATGACAAAATACGTAGAAAATTTTTCTGCACTCTCTCGATTCTCGTAATACGTGTTGTGTAATAAGGTGACCAAATAACTGACGAATATTCCAATATACTTCGTACTAGTGATGTATAGAGAATTTTTAGACTTTGAGGATTTTTAAAGTCTTGAGTAATTCTGGTGATAAATCCCAACATAGTATATGCCTTGTTTGTGATATTATCAAAGTGGTTTCTAAAAGTGAGTTTAGAATCTAGCATGACGCCCAGATCCCTTATTGAATCGACTTTAGCGAGTGGAACGTCACCCAGTTTATAAACAAATTCTATTTTTTTAATATTTTTAGTGAAACTAATACATGAACATTTCTTAGCATTAAGTGACATATTATTTGCTTTACACCAATTTGATAGTTCGTCCAGATCTCTTTGTAGGAGATGACTATCTTCCAGGCTACGAATGGTGGAATAAATTTTTAAATCATCGGCATATAATAGACACTTATTTCTTAATATATTTGGCAAGTCATTTATGAAGATAAGAAAGAACAAGGGACCAAGGTGAGAACCTTGAGGAACTCCTGAGGTGATAGAAACCGGAGATGAATCATATCCATTTACAGTCACAACTTGAGTTCGATGAGAAATGTAAGATTCTATCCATCTCAATAAGTTGCCGTGGATTCCTATAGCATGAAGTTTTTTCAAAAGTATACGATGGTTCACCTTGTCAAACGCCTTGCTGAAATCTGTATATATTACATCCACTTGAGATCTCGAATCAAACGATTTGCAAATCTGACTCACAAACTCAAGCAGGTTGGTAGTTGTGGATTTTTTTGGAACAAAGCCGTGTTGATTAATGCAAAGTGTCTGACGAAAGTGGGTGAATATGTATCTATAGCAAATAATCTCCAATATCTTTCCAAAACAAGATAGTTTACTTATAGGTCTATAGTTACTAACGTCACTTTTATTTCCTGTCTTAAATGTTGGTGTGATGTGAGCTACCTTCCATAAGTCGGGAAACTTTCCTTCTTTTAAAGATTTGCTAAAAATGATATAGATAGGATCTAGAAGAAGGTGAGCACAATTTTTTATAAGAAGTGGAGGAATACCATCAGGTCCTGCGCCCTTGGCGGGATCCAATTCTTTCATAATTATTAATATTTCATTTTTTTTCTTCTTCTTCTTTTAAATTCAATACTCAATATTATACTAAATATAATAATAAAAATAAATATTATAATAATACTGAATATTCCCTTATTCTTTTAAATTTTTCTAGTAGATTAATAGTTTAATATGTACCTTAATAAGTTTTGATAAAAAAAATATATTTAACCAGCTCCTTCTAAAATTTACCCAATTTTTGTCTCCCAGAGTGGTGTAACTCTTAATCATATGTGAATCTTTTTAATTGGTCTATGTATTATACATTATGCTCATACATTATAATGTTAAGATTCCTTAACAAATTAATGAATTAAATAAATGTTAAAATTATTATATCAAGCCAAAAACAAGTGTATATTTTTTGGACAAAAAAAGATAATTTTTTCTCTGCATCACTAGTCCGTATGTATTAGGCCGGAGCCACACTACACACACACGCCACACCTTCCGCCGCGTCTCTTTGATCGCGGAATGCCCCCCCACATTTATTTTCAAACAACATGAGCTTATCAAACACACCACGCGGATGATCGGTCGACCTATTCCCTTTGCCGATTTTACGCGGCGGAAAAGACGCGCAGTGTGGCGCCGGCCTTATAACGATAAATAACACGTAACTAATAATTGGTTATCTGTATTTTTCCGAGCAAAATAAAAGAGAACCTCAATAATGCATTAAACAAACAAATGAGAAAAAAAAACTCCGTAAAATGTAATAACCGCGCGTTCGTTGCTAAGCGCAATTTAAAAGCCTGCTCGTGTTCATGTCGGTGCGGTGTAAAAAAAGTTCAACGGCGTTATTTAAGAGTGTCAGAACGGCCTCCCGCTGCGGGGCGGGGAGATCCAGCGGCAAGTTCGGCCGGCGGCCGCCCGCGGCGCGGCGTCGCGACGCCTGGGGCGGCCGATATCGACGCGTGAAAATTCGCCGTCACGGGAAAAAACCTCCCAAAGCGGGAATATAGCGCCGTCGGCTATTCGACTGCGGAGTGGTCGATTAAAAATATATCGAGAACTTGTTTTGTTCGATCGACGGCCCGCACAGCCGTCGCTGGCAGAGTTTAATTGTAAACTCCGGCAGATTCGTACTAGCAAAAAACTTCTGGCAAAAAACTTGTACTGGTCGTTTTTGGTTTAAAATTGAGCTACGTATTTTGAAATATATTTTTATTTATACATTTAAACGGTATAAAGTCGTTTATAATTAAAATTTAATACATACATTTATCAGTAATAAAAATTGGTGGCAACAGCTTTAAAAAAATAAACAAAATATCACTTGAAACTATAAGAAAAAACACCAATATAAATATAATTATTTCGTTGTCTGTCTGTCTCGTACCTTCCTGGAATTCATGGCTAAAAAACGAAATTACACGGCTGGAGAAAGACTCGAACCTCGGACGCGCGGACGGCAAGGCGGCAACTAGTCCACATAGCCACCACCGTTTTTCTATATATAATGCCTACTACACTTTGTAAGACTAGGGCTTAGCTAAGATGTGAACAGGCTTTTTATTATGTATAAATAAATAATACTTAAATTATGTTTCGTAATTTTTCAAGGGTGTGTGGCTAGTATTTAAATAAATAACAATCGAGTTATGACCGTAACTAGTACGCGAAACAGCATTAATATCATTCGATTTATATGAATGAAGACTTACATTAAAAAATTCAGTAGCATGCAGCGCATAGAAACAAAAAAGCTGTGCATTAGTAAAGATTCTTGATATATATGACAAATATTGATTAAATAATCCTTATCTTGAGAAAAAATTGATTTAAAATTCTAGCCGTAATTCGTCCTACGGCTAGAAGTTTTGTTTCCGACTTTTCTGTACCTGTACATACATGTGAATTCTTAATTTATCTCACTTGTTTGCGGCCAACAAATTTGTTCCATAGATCTAGTCAAGTCGAGAAAAAACTCGTCCTGAACCGTGTATTTTTACTTAGCTCTATGCCTGTGAGTTTTTTGTAATAGACAAGTAAATTTTTCATGGAATAGCGTGTTTCTTCGAAAGGTCCTATGTCAAGTGAGAACTGAGCGCACGTCACTTAGAAGAGAAATGATATTTTTTACAAATTCCACCCAAAACTTTTTGTGTGAATTCTATTTCTCATTTCTATGGTGAATGTAAATACCATCAGTCAAATCATATTCATTATTTACGACGACATTGCCATCGATGATATCATAAAATGTTTGATTTATTTTTGTGAAAAAAAACGTAGGTATATCTGAAATAAGTATTATTCCCGATTTAATTATATATAAATTGTCATCGAAATATATTGAAAATTTTTGCCTTATTACCTATATATAAAATATTTATTTATTTAGAAAATTTTGTTTACAATACTTCTTTTATAGTGCAGTTATTTTTGTGGATTGAAGCTACTCAAAATAGCTCATTATATACAGTTAAAAAAAATTAAAATGTATATACCCTTATAGGTATATATATATATATATATTTTTTTTTAATAAAGATTAGTCGGTCATAGCATAACCTGGCATGATTAGATACTACAAATATTGGAGGATAGCCCTGTTACAAGTCTCAATAGCCGTAGAGCATGCATGAGAAGATTTATGAATGCAGCCGAAGCAAAAGTGGTGTGCCAAGATAGAAAATTAAGATGTTCTACCGTATCTGCCTACCTCTACGGAGAATCGGCGTAATGGTTAGGTAGTTAGTTATTTATATCTGACTTCTCTGGACGACGTTTCGGATCAGCTCTGATGATGAACCTTACAATGGGATCCGAAATGTCAGCCAGAGAGGTCAAAAATACACGGAAGAATGTCCCAGAGAAAACCACACACAGAAAAAAAAAACACAAACAATTTTCTGAAAACCTGAGAATATTTTTATTAATACGTGATTTCATATATTTTCCTTCTTACGAATGTTCATATCGAACACAGTATTGAACACTACTGTGTCATTTGTAATACGTCATCTTCTTTTGGAAGTTCTCTGCTATTTTAGCTATCCACCTAGGTAAAGCACGTTCGCCGAGCAGAGAGAATTTTGTACATTGACCCTACGCTACGTATCCTTGTCGCTCGCGCACAATTATGTTACTGTCACACTCGCTCCCTGAGCCAGTGCAAGCGTGACAGCAACATAACTGTGCGCGAGCGACAAGGATACGTAGCGTAGGGTCAATGTACGAAATTCTCTCTGCTCGGCGACCGGGCTTTAGTCTGGTTTTCTTGATAGTATCACATTAATGAAAATTACAATGTTAGATTTAAACTTCCACGAGAGAATGCAATGAAAAAATATTAGCTTAAACTTAGAAGTTGTCAAAACTGAGCAAAACTTTGTTGGAAAAAAACATTCATATCATGAATTCAGAACCAAAAAATGCAATTCAATTTATTTCGTGTTTCAAAGTAAATTGATACCTCATTGAAACGCGTTAGTCTCAAAACTGTGTAGCCATTTATTTTTGATGTGAAAACATTTACTTATCAAACTACACATACCGAATTGAATAAATAATAACCGCGAGTGAATAATTTGTAGATCTGACTTTGTCAGTTGATGCGCCGGAACGCAATTGCCGAATTAAATGCGTTTTTTGTTGCTGTTGGAAAATCAATATAAAATTATATGCTTGAATGTATGATCTAAGAACACAATTAGGTACTGTATTTTGTCCACAGAGGATTAATCATTATTAATCCTCTGTGGAAAAAATCCAGTAATTGTGTTCTTAGAACATACACATATAAAGTATTGTTTAACATAAACCACTCCATAAAAGGAGTAAAAAAATTGAAAAAAATATTTTTTTCAAATTTTCTAGTGTATACGTTAAAAATTCGTAAAAATATCATATATACATAAATAAATATTGCTTCATATACAACATTTGAAATTTTGATAATGTATGGATATTCTTAGGGTAGAATCGTGAACGTTGCAATGTCTAAAGTCAGCTCCGTAACTCATTCAGGTCATAAGCCCTGTGACCACCCTATAACGAATTCCATACATGTTTCCCACATAAATGACTTTGTATTTTATGTGGAATACATGTATTTTATAATTTATCTTACTCAATATAAAATGCATTTAAATTCTGAAATCTTTCAATAAACGGAGTGCTCTTTCCAATAGATTTATGCAATAATTGGTCAACAAAGCAAGGTTCAAAAAGCAAAGTCGTTCCAAAGCGACGGACAAGACGAACAGGTAAGAAAAATATACAAAGCTTTGCCCATGCAAAACAGGAAGTCAATTTAAAAAAGATTATCGTAAGAGCAAAGTGGGTATAGATCCCTTATAGAGTTATCCTTGGATAATATTGAAAAAGACCCTTAGCAAACAACCCGAAAATAGAGAACATTTTACGGTGAGATTTTCCTTATGTTTCACAAGTAGAGAAGCGATTCTGCTAAGCCTACTTTAAGTGAAAGATTACTGGAAGTTATCCGTAATGAGATCAAATAAGGATAGTCTGAAATCTGTTTGTTCGATACTACCGCCTAGCCAGCCGACCGGTCATTAGCTTAAGTACCTACCTGTAATCGGATGACAAATGAAGAATCAGCGAATCACAATTTACCAGAGAATATCGAAATGGACAAGATTTGTTAACAATAAATATGGAACATTGGTTCGCGTCTTTGCTAAGCCCTAATATAAATTTATAGTATCTTTTTGGCAGTCCACAGAGAGGCGGCAGTAGCATCATGCGTAGAGCGGCCGGTTTGGGTTTCCTGGCCCGGGGTTCAAGTCCCGGCTGTTCAATTTGTTTTTTTTAGCCGTGAATTCAAACGAAATCACGGACGATACTCGAATTTACGGACGGACAGATAGACGGACGGACAGACAATGAAATTATTATGTTTGATTAACTATGCATGGCGTAACAGAGCAAGTTGACAATACTTTAGAGGTAGGTAGATTTCTGCCGAAATTATGGGTAAAAAACGTAACACCAATCTCCAAATTTCAGTAGGTGTGGGAAATAAACAACTTGAAATTATGCATATTTTTAAAATATTTTTGACTATCCTCTGAAAAACTTTGAATAATTAATGTAACATATCGAATATTACAAATTCATTAATTAATACATGTTTTTTTATTGTGTTTCATTTAATACATCATTACTGTTTAATTAAACACGTGTTTTTAACTTTAATACAAGTTAAATGAAATTATTAAAACCTTACAGAAATATTAAATTATTATTAAAATAAATTGTTAAAATCTTACTTCTTTTTCAAATGTCGGAACATTTTCGACTCATAATTTAGGCCTTCAAATCTTCCTATTTTGGACTAGCTGGCTTTATTTAATTTTGTTTACAGTATGTCAAAAATTAATAGGTAAATGTCTTAAATCGCGAAATCTGTCTCCATTATGGCTGTACGCAGGCAGCAAGCAGGCAGAGTAAAATTAATTTGAACATAAATGTGTAATTTGAATTTATACACTGAATTTATTGGATCTATGGTTGATTAAAATATGCCGGTTGAAATAACGCGGTGGGAGCGGAGTTAGGAACAAACGCAGCTATCGGAAAACAGTGGAAGCGAACTATGGAACAGTGGCGTGCAGTGGGTATAAACTTAGTTTATGCTGTGACCGACTATGTATATACCTATATTAGAAATATCCAATTATATATATATATATATATATAATATACATTACATAGATACTCTATAATAATATCATATTTTATAAATTATGTACAGTAGAGCTCATGATAGATACTATATATATATATAGATATATATATAGTTAATATCTTATATATCTATATAATATATATATACGCATATACCTATAAGGGTATATATACATTTAAAAATTTTTTTAACTATATATAATGAACTATTTTGAGTTGCTTCAATCCACAAAAATAACTGCACTATAAAAGAAGTATTGTAAACGTCTTCGAAATATATTGGAATTTTTTGCCGTATTAGCTATACCTATATAAAATATTTATTTATTTAGGAAATAGATATTTATTAATTTAGGAAATTTCCTAAATAAATAAATATTTTATAAAAGTATAGCTAATACGGCAAAAAATTCCAATATATTTCGAAGACGATTTATATATAATTAAATCGGGAACAATACTAATTTCAGATATACGTTTCTTTTCACAAAAATAAATCAAACATTTTATGACATCATTATGATATGACAGATGACAGATGATATTTGTCGTATTCGTATTACCATAGAAAAGACATAAAATTTACACCGAAAGTTTTGGGTGGAATTTGTAAAAAATAACATTTCTGCATGACGTGCACCTGGCATAGGACCTTTCGAAGAAGGACGCTACTACACAAAACTCGCAGCATTAAAAATACACGGTTTTTTTCTCGACTTGACTATATCTGTGGAACAAATTGGTTGGCGATATAAATGAAGAATTGATATGAAGTTAAGCGCAGAAAAGTCGGAAATAAAACTTCTAGCCGTAGGACGAATTACGGCTAGAATTTAAAACGAAAAAAACAGATACGTCACGTTAAATGGAAACGTCAGAAATAAAACTTCTAGCCGTAGAACGAATTAGGCTAGAATTTTAAATCAAATTTTTCTTAAGATAAGGATTATTTAATTAATATTTGTTTCTCAGAATCTTTACTACTTTTTTGCTTGAATGCGCTGCACGCCACTGCTATGGAATGATACTATTCTGCAGGGTACGTTCAGCTGCTTGCTTGAAACTTCTCATCATAGTATTCTAAAAAGGATTGTAAAATTAAAGCTAATTTACGATTCCAAAAAAAAAAAAAATTTTTTTCATTCCTTGTGAAAGTGGAAAGATCGTTGAAATTTTAAAACTAAAACAGTACAACTACGATGGTGCCAGAACTTAAGAGTATAACATTTAGAAATTCAAATCAATCGACAACCCATTTCAGATCCATCATGGAAATTGATCCATATCCAGGTACTATATTATATAATACACTTTACACTTTTTTGCATATATACTTTTTTTACATATATGTCTAACCTCATTATGTTTAAACTATGTATATATACTTTTTTACATTTATACCCTTTATTTTTCTTTTACATTTAATCGTTTGTTGTATTTTAATTATGTATAAACCTGTTGTAAAAGGCTATTAAACCGTGTAATTAATAATAAATAAATAAATAAATAATGGCGTGTTTTTCTTGTAAACATAATTTGTTTTAGTACATTCAACTCGCGGAATAGCTCACCATTGCTATTGGGAAATCTTGTATTTATATTTTTTTTTAATGTGTATTTTAATAAACTGTAATCAAACTTAAAGCCAATCCAACGCGAATTCATAATATTGAGAAGACAGCCGTGGCTTAAATACAAAAAATGTAATAACAAACGACAAACAAAATTATGTTCACAAATAAGGCAGGAATTCGTACGGTTAAAGCTACGCGAACACAATTTAGTAATGTAATAACAATGCGAATGAATTTACAATAATTGTTGTAAAAGGTTGTGTTTATTACGACAGTGAGAAGGATAAGACAGGAGATTTTGTCTCGTCTATGTAGGAACAACATTAAATGGCAGGGATTCTAAAATCTCTCTCATTTTAACGTACCTACACCAGAAAGTATAAACACACACATCGAAATACTGGCGGTGACTGTTTCAATAATCTGGAACGGATATTGCGATATTCATTTTCATTAAAAATGAACGCGACAAGATTCAAAATTAAGCCAAAGTAACTATGAAAAATATTTTTTTTTTACATATTGTGTATGAAATACCGAAAATCAAATGATTTTCGGCATTTCATTTATATTTACATAATTGTTTTATTTCTTATAATTTACTGAGTTTATTAAAAACTAGATGTGCCCGCAGCCTCGCCCGCTTGGAATTCAGTTTGAGACTGTAAGAAGATCAGTGAAAAATCAATATCATCTAAACTACTCGTCCAAACAATGTTGTGTACAAGGCAATTCTTTTTTCGCTTCAAAAAGCCAGGAGGCCCAATTAAAAAGCGACATACATCACGACATACAAAACACCCAGGCTTGAATAAATCACGTGAATTAAATTATGACTTTACCGAGAATTGAACGGAAATTTATGTTGATAAGAATTTAAGTAGGTACTTAAATTACTCTCGACAAATTAAAATTAATTTTACTATATATTTTATTCATATTTTATCAATTTGTGAATTAACCTACATGTCATCGCGGACTTTTTACAGGCCTTTTTGAGTTGTACAATAGATTGTACAATCTATAGAAAGCATCCATTTATCTCTAACTGTTAAGGCAGCGTTCGTAAGAAACGCATTCGCTCGACAGTTTTTTCGTCGAATTTAGTTGTAAAAATGTCACTACGAAAAGCCCTTTTATTTTAACTGAATAATATATAGCCCTGAAAGTCCATTCTAAATATTGGTGAAAGAATTTTTGAAATCGGATGACTGCTTTCGGAGATTACCTCATGCATCCAAACATACAAACTCACAAACTTTACCTCTTTATATATTAGTATAGATATAGATGTGTTTATTTTAATTGTTATTTTGAATGATTCCTTGTATAGGATTTTTTTTCACAAATAAACAAAATAATGCTATTCTTGAACCCGTACAAAGCTTCAAAATGTAAAAAATAAAGACGATTGATAGTTCCAAACAACGGCAACTCACGGAGGGATGAAGTGCTCCTTCCACCTCCGTCACTCCGAAGGGTTGTTTAGTCCTCGTGCGAGAATAATAGCAACACATGAAATATGAATTATAAACCCGGCGGGATATTATTATCCGTGATATATTATCCCGGCAAAACGTTCCACCGGTTAACACGTCCCCGCCCCGGGCTAAAGTTTGGGAAATCTACGTCACGGGCATCGGGGATGAATCACACAACCACGCTGGCGCGGGACAACGCATCGAACCTGCGAATTCGCATAAAGCGAAACCCTATCCACACGCGTCAGGGTATCACGCGATACTTGTGACTTAACCCCGTTGGCGCGCGGGAGCCGATTTTCCCTTTGCCTCGCGGCCGATTGTGAAGCGGACCGCTTTGCCGAGACAATGTTTCTTCGCAAAACCTAATATTATTTAGATATGTCAAACAGTGGGGCGGCGCTCTACACAATATCAATATTGTATGTGTTGGGAGTGTAGCCGCTGCGTTAATATATTAATATTGTGTGTCGGAAGTGTCGCTATGTTAATAATCCAACATTAATATGCGTAATGGAGTTTTAAATGAAGAACGCCAGTCAGTGTTAGGAAATAATGTTCGTCGTCTTAATCAAGCCACGTGCCAAGCTACTGAATAATTTCACATAATACACTTAATTCAAAATTTCAATGTTTATTTCCTCTACTAGCCGTACGTACACCCGTGAAAATCAGCGAACATGATTTAAGTATTATTTATTTATACATAATAAAAAGCCTGTCAAACGTCGTACGTAGGAGGCGTAAATTAATGGTTCGCGTCTTAGCTAAGCCCTGCTCTTGCAGTGTGTAGTAGATATAGTATATTTTTGACGGTGATTGAGAAGCGGTGGTGGCTTATGTCGGGTAGTTGCCGCTTTGCCTTCCGCGCGTTCGAGGTTCGAGTCGTCCTCCGGCCGTGCAATTTCGTTTTTTAACATTGAATTGTAGAATGTTAAGGACTTACGGGACAGATAGACAAAGAAATTATTATATTATGATTACCTTTTCGCATTTACATATTATAACATAATAACTTGTGTAAAAAAATTAAAATATAAATTGAATCCATATTTCAACTTCAGTATGCAAGTTACTTATTTATGTTAGAGAAAATTAACAGCAGATCTATATGTTAACAAATATAAAATAATGTTTATTAAATTATGCCAATTACAAAAGTGGAGGGGAATGTGGGACGAGAGTAGAAGGGAAGATAAATTGTATGAATTAGTTTGGGTGTGGTTGTGTAAATATTGTTTGTTTTATGTCCCTTATCGTTGAGTTAAAAATGTCAACGTGGTGATAGTTTGTGTTACATGAATTTGTGGATCTGTACATAAAGGAGTTTTGTTTTGAGTTGGTCTTGCAAAGGGGGAGATGAAAAGTAGGTGAATGTCTATTATTGCGAGTTGGGATGTGGAAAGATATTCGTTGAAGAAGTTCCGAACTGTCAACTAGATTGTGTGTGTGTTATCCTGAAGAAGCGAACATTTTTCTAGAAACAAGTAGATTTAATTAAGTAGTCTTTAATTAATTAATCATGTCACCACGAAGTGAAAACCAACATTTAGAAAAATGAAAATTATATTCAATATTTACTGAAAATTTTATTTCTATACTTACGATAAATGTGGCGTTTACTTTGGCTATTAAAACCCCATTAATTTCTAGCTATAACCCGTCAAAAATGACGGACTTTTGATTTCAGCCCAACATTAATAATTATTAGCGACTTATACATTAATGAATCACACCAATAAAAATATATATTGCGAAATCTATCTAAAATCATAACAACTTATTTTTTACACATTGCATATGAATAAACTCACCGTTTCTGTTAATCCAAATGACCTAAATGATCTCTACTCGCTGAAATTCTACCGAATTTTTTAGTTTTTTACAAAGTGTCAAATAAAATTTAACTTTCACAACAAATAAAATAATCGAGAAATCGTAGTATCAAAATGTTCTTAGGTTTCCATGGATGTTTAGAATCTTACGATTCAGATTGATCTTACGATTCAGATGGGCCGCAAATTTTGACTCAAAATTTTTATTTTTGTAGCAGCGCGTGTGTTCCGCGAATCTAGTTAAAAAAGACCTTCTCTTTACATATAGGACTTCACCAAAAATGTCTAATTACTCTAAAGGGGAATGGGTAACTTAAAATGTTATAAATAAGTCGATTATACGTGATATATCCACTGTTTGATAATGGCCTTGCAAGCCGAAAAAGCTGTCACACTAAAAATAGTTAACCCGCGGACTTAATAATAATATTTATTAAAACTTAGTTAATTTTAAATTTCACTAATAATAACATTTATTAAAATTTATTTCATTTTAAGTTTCGTTAATAATAATTTTTAAAATTTAATTTATTTTAAATTTCGCTAAAAAATAATAAATGTTTTTTACAAATCATGTACAGTATATAATATAATATATTCAAAATAAATTTCAGAATCAAACTCCATATGGTCGTATAATTGTGACGAATTAAATAAATATTTAACAATCAGTAACTCGGGTAACACGAATAAAAACTTTGTTTATAAAATTAAAAAATATTTAACTTACCACTCCTCTTGACATAATCTGAAGTATCGGGAATGAATTCAGGATATAACCATGCATTATACTGACCTGAAAAAATAAAATTAAAAATTAGTAGAAGATCCACCTCTTCTGAGACATTTCTACATAAAAATCGCTAAAAGATAGATATATGTGCCCATAGATATTTAACTCCAACAATTTTATTCTGTGCTTAGTTTTGTGAGCTGCCTTCTAATCTGCCTCTATAATTTATTTGATAAATAACGTATATAATACAAACTTACATTTAATTTGTACATGTTATTACGTTTAATTAATATGCATATATATAATATAATTTTTTTGTCAAAAATGTAGGAGAATCCTGCCACGTAGATCAATATCCAAAGCGATATTGTTCAGCGTAGCAGTAACTGTTCCAACAGGTATAACCATTGGCAGGTTGTTCCTAAGTATATGTATATTGGAATGTAGAACAATCTATGTTGATGCTGTCGTAGGTAATTGTCAGGAACACAAGAAAATGCGTAATCAGATACACACGCCTTTTAGTCTCTAAACTATTGTACCCTGGAGAAACTCGGTTGGATAGAATCAAGGATAATGCCCGTATTCTCTCGTATAGGGGATATCTCAGAAACTTCTTTTGTACTTTCTCTACCATAAGAGAGTACTTAAGCTCATGTGGCCCACAAATCATCGAGCCACTCTCGAGTTTACTTTGCACCGAGGAGTTGAAAGAGTTCTAAGTACACAGGAATTTTCGAAAACCCTGGCAGAATCAAATCCAATTGCTGGATCATCAGTGTCGGAGATGGTCTAAAACTTCAGTGATGAAGAGGTTTAATTGGTACGAAAATAATGCGTAAAATTATCAATATTTTACTTTAGCTACAGCTATTAGCTACACCTGCTTGTCTGGACGGAATCTTATAATCGATATTTCACCCACTTTTCAATATTCAATCGGGCTGAAATATTGAACACAGACGTATTCACGTTGACCATAAATGAATCAATTCATGATTCGATACAAAATTCACTAATTAATTGATTAATCCATAATAATTAATTAATCAAAGTTTCATATGGGAAATTAGTTAACTGGTTCACAAAAAAAGTTTCCTACAGAAATGATTTTGTACACTGGGTAATAAATTTAAAAAGTAAACAAACTAAAATCTAGAAAATCGAATTACATAATTTTTTTTCAAAAACCATGCTTATATTTAAATGTAGTAAAAATTAAAAAATGAATTTTCGCCATAAATTGTTGCCTTACTCTCCAAATAAAAGCGTGGGCGCTTTCCCTCTATCAATAACAGAATTCTGTAGTCTATATCAATATCGTAAGCACCCACGCTTTTATTTGGAGAGTGAGGCAACAATTTTTTGGGCGAAAAATTTTTTTACACACATTTAAATATAAGCATGGTATAACAAAAATTATGTAATATAATTAAGTATCAGCTTGCAGTACCAAGGACCCGATATCAACATTGAAAAAAAAACGTAAAACAAATACTAAATCCATCAATTATTGGTGCCTCTGTTCAGCTGAATTCACAAGCCTCGTAAATTGTATAGTTGGAGGCAGTTATTCTAGGCTGGGATCCAAAGCATCGCGGGCTATAAACAAGATGCAGTTTAATAAATAAACAGAGCGATGCTGAGTTGTAAACTTCAACGCCATTTCGGCGCGGGCCTTGCCGGAGGGCAACTACCGACATGGGCTCTAGCAGAGCCTGAATTGAATTGAATCAAATCCTCCATGAATATTCCCCTTGTAAATGTCGAAAATTGAGCGAGCCGAATTACGGTCGGGCTGGTGGATCGTATGACGCGATTTCAAGAGCGATGAAACTCTTAAGAGCAGTTTATAATAAAAGTTGGATGCCGAAGAAGAGGCTTTTATGGAACAATGAATCGTACTTTCATTACGGAATGTTTTAAAAATGGGATATTTTTCATTTAAAATTATATTTTTGAAAAATTAATATTTTTAAATTAGTATTTAATGGATTTTCGGCGCACGGAAGTGAGACCAGGGAAAAAAAGAACAAAAATAAAAATATTTCAATAATCTACAACATTATGGTAAGTTCAAAAAGTGCTTAAAATCATTGAACAATCGAGTGATGAGATTTGTGACACTAACCATTAAGTAGCAAGCTTATTTTTTAAATATTGTAATATTAACTTAACATTTTTATCTTTAAATATTTCTATATATTTGCATGTATGTATTATATATTATTAAAAAAAAAACATTTATTAATTATAATTATTATTTAGTTACCAATTAACGTTTGTGGCACTCTCCGGTTCTATACACAAGTTTATATACTTTCATGGGACTGTAAAAAAACCATTTGAAAAAATCCATCATAATTAAATAATGTGTATCATATTTGTAAAATATTTTGTAAACTTAAATATTAATAAATAAAAAATAATAATAAAAGACTGAATGCGGTGACGTAGGTCTTTCAAGCATGCATTGAAGTCTGTGAACGACAAAGTGAAGAGTGAATATATTGGGAACGAACGTAGAGAGTTGAACGCGGAGAATTTGCAAACTGCGAACGTAGAACGAACAAATGTAGGAGCAAATGTGTCTGTGGCATTGTTGATAGAATCAGGAATAGGTCACCGAGGTGGTTTGATCATGTGGAACGTATGAGGGAGAAAAGGTTGGTTAAAAAAATATTAGGCAAGTATTGCAGCCAATGGGAACAAAGTGTCCGCGGAGGAACTGATTCGATTACATGAACCAAATTTCGGAAGACGGCCCTGTTAAAAGTTTCAACAACCGTGCATAAGAAGTGTGAAAATAGATGAGGCAAGAGTGGTGTACCAGAACAGAAGCTTATCCCAGCGGGGATACGGCGGGGTGGTAAAATAGTTAGTAATTATTACGTCTGTTCAATTCCTGTACTAAATTAGTCTCAGAGGCAATGCAACATAAATGACTCACAATGCAATCAATGCAATATAAATGAAAAGTTGTGCAACATAAAGTAGTCATCGAACAAATGAACATTGGTACAACATCGATGAATCGGCATACATTCAATACATTGCATAAAATGGTTAATGTTCGTTAACAATTAAATGAACATCGAATAAAATATTATAATTCGAACATCAACAGCAAACAGTAAAGTTACGCACTTTAATAAAAGGAAAAGACTTTGTATAAAACCAATATTTATTGAATTATCAGCGTGTTTCGGGGCCAACCGTCTCTTCATCGGCATACAATGTACCTATATTACAAATTAAAATTCAATGTAGAGACATCAACACAAAAAGGGAATTGAATAACTAATGATTGGCCTCGAAATAAGTTGATATTTCGATAAATAGTGGTATTATACAAATATTAATATAAATAATGTTACCACAAAGATATTTTGCGAAATATATAAACTGAGATCATGAAAATTCAATCAAATCAGATTAGTCAATGCAGAGGAGGATATATATACAGTGCAGAAGAATTACAAAAATGATTGCATTCCGATTCTCAGCGTAATAAACAAAGAAGGGAGAATCTAAACGAGAGGATAAAAAATCGTAAGAGACTGGAAACCGAGATCGAAAAAATCAAGAGAAGCGATTGGAAGACTTGAGGCAATAGAAATGGAGGAAAAGTAATGCAGAGCTATTGGCGGATTTGAGACGATATAGATTAAGATCCGGTGACCGCCAGATATACGTTATAGTATCAAACCAGAAATATTTTCTGTTGATGTACACTGTTGTAGGTAAGAAGGTTTGTATATTATGACATTTGAGTTCAGAGAATTTTAGCAGGTAACAGGAAATACAGATAGAAAAAAATGTGTAAGTAAAATGTAAAAATAAAACAAACCTGATTTTTTTAAATGATTAACGGGACATTACTGATTACCAGACGATTTCGCAGGTCATTTCTTCCGTCAAACGCTTTGAACTCTATAAATGATCATGTAATTAACGTTATAGTAACAAATTTGGATTTTATATATTTTATTCGGGGCACTATTTAACAATATTACCTGATACCTTATATTTTAATGTTTTACTTACACATATTGAAGCTGGAGTAAAGGAAAGGTACTAAACAATATTCATTCATTTAATGTTTTTGTATATAAAAGTCCCCAAGGGCGATAATTAATTAATAAAAAAATATACAAAATTTATGTAAAAAAATATTGTTGTTTTTTTTTAATTTTTACAGGATATCTAAAATATTACTCAAGCGTAGGTACATTAATTTTAAAGTGACAAAATCTTTAAAATGAAATAATTCATTTTAAAGATTTTGTCTAATGTGTGATTTTATTTAATGTGTATATGATATGGATATTTCCATAATAAATAATTGTTATAATTTATGAATCAGTAGAAAAAAGTCTTGGCTTTTTAAACAAACTTCTGAATCAATTAGAAAAAGGCTTACAGAAAAATCAAATCAATGAAAAAATACTTTAGCTGCTACGGGATTCGAACACCGGACCTCCACCCCAGCCGGGAGTGGCGCGTTATCTAGTTTCGCCACAGCAGTTTAATACTTTGACATCAATTTTTCGACCTTACATTGTAGTCCCTTTATTAATTGATTCATATATTATTCCATTTTAGCAATCCACTTTTTATAATACGACAGTAACAAATAATTTGTGTATCTACCGCTAGAGGAATTGATTTTATTTTTTCGATGATTTGATTTTTCTGTATGTCTTTTTCTAATTTAGTCATAAATTTGCTTAAAAAGCACAGACTTTCATTCTGAAATGCAACTTTTTCTATAATATATATATATATATATATATCGACGGCTCCTACGTACAATATCGTAACCTACAAATCGACGATTTTTAGTTTCTTGTGTATTTCATATGTATTTAATTATATCTTTATTTCCCAGAAAGAAAAAAAAATATTTTGCAACAAATAACGTTTTTTTCGGACGTTTTTTAACGTATCTCAAACAATCACATATTTTTTACGAAGTATACTATCGTATGTAACACTTACGATAATTTGCGTTGGAAAATAACATAAGATAATTTTATCGTATGTAACACTTACGATAACATACGTTGAAAAATAACATAAGATAATTATCGTATGTAACACTTACGATAATTTGCGTGAGAAAATAACACAAGAAAATTATCGTATGTAACACTTACGTTATTTTACGTCGCGTCTTTTCCGAAGTATAATATCGTATGTGCATTTCTACAAAAACCTTTAATAATTTCGACTTTTTTGTGACCAATTATGAAACTACAGTATAAAGTAAAATATTGAAATGAAATTTTTTAAAAATTGGGCAATATTTAGATTTATACCGGACGAAAATATGTTCAAGTCATGTAAAATTGAATTTTGTGGGTTACAATATTATACGTAGGAGCCGTCGATATAATTGTGATCATTTTTGTGGCACACTCGCAAATGCGCCCACGCCTCGCACTGTCTTCTACTAAACCGATTAACCTGAGCATTCGACCGGAAATATCGACCAATTTGAAACGTTGCCACAGCTACATACAAGCTTATGAATATTCGAGTAATAAAATGTGATTCAATTTAATCACTATTACTATTACTAATGTGAGGGGTAGTTATTTTTTTTTCTAATTAATAAAGAATACTGCATTCGCTAAGAGCGTAATCAAATTCTGACATCCATCAAAGACAGGAAATAAAATGTCGGTACAAAGAAGAGGATTATTGTAAAATTTAAAAAAAAAATTTTGTTCTCAAAATACGAAACAAAGGAACGCCAAGCGCAGCAATATCGGGGGGAAGAGCGTTCGCCGGCGACTGGTCCACTCGGAATCGCGTGCAGAGCCCGCGGTGACATTACAGCCAGCCATTAAGACAAAGGAACATAAATCCGCTGGGATTTCACAACTTTGCCGCCGACCGTGTTGAAAATTCCTCACCGGAAATGAAGTCTTTGGGCGGATGTACACGAGGGCGCCACATCCGACACTATTGACAATAACACGAACCAGTCAGAGGTAATTCATTTTTCAAATTACCAGGAAGATAAGATTACTACGCCAGTTCGCGAAGGGCACCCGAGAACAAATGAGAAACTAACACTCGCGTATATTTCGTCTCTTTTACGCGCTTATTGTATTTTGAAATTATCCCAGTCGCGAAATTTTAAATTTTATGATCGAAAGGGTAAGTTTTTGTTTTATCAGTGAAAACAATCGTGAAGGTTAAAAATATGAAAAAAATTAAATAGTACATTGTACAATTTAAATAGTACATTGTACAATAGTAATATTTCTCACTAATACTGCCATAACCAGACCACGTAAAGGTCCGGATAAAAGGGAAATCGCAAAACAGATAGCTTTTGGAAGACGTAACTCAATTACACGGAATTAACTGTTTACAAGATTATTTAATAATGATAATACTAATATTCTAAATTCGAAAACTTTGTCATTCCACTATTATCTTGAGTCACCCTATCTTTATGCAAAAATATTTTTTTCTGTACTTGTATATGATATCTAATTTTATCATAGTGCGATGTTGCCTGGGATCAGGAAAATGGCTGTGGGGTGCCTAGTTTTGCGCAAGGCCTTAAAGAGTGTCGTGCAAAGTTCTCAGTACCTAGTCTTCAAAGTTGCAGTAAATCTAAATTATTTCGGATATTTTTTTTTATTTGATTAATCCCTTACTTTTTTAATCGCAATGTCCCAGAACAGGGTAAGGGCCGGGTGTATCAACATGGTTCACAGTAATCTTTCGTTTAAAGTGTAGATTTTTACGGAAACGTATTGTTTGATTGGTGTAAAACACAAAAATTGCTATAAAACAGGTTGATTCAACCCGCCCTAAGCCTTCAGTAAAATAAAATAAAATTATAATTCGTTTAGATTCTTTGTTTTAGAACGTCTTAATAATAAACACATCTTAGTACGGTTAAACTCTTAGATTTAATATACAATCTTTATGAGGTCTAAAAATAATTAATTAAAATCAATATAATATTAATAATAAGTATAAGTAACTTATGTAAAGTAAACCTTATAAATAAAGCGTACACGGAATTCAAGTCACATCAAGATTCTTACTATTTTCAAATTAATAATTAAGCCAAACACTCATGCACTATGAAAATATGAGTAACTCGGTGGTCCCCGGAACGAAAACCCAATCCATATGTAAATGTTGTAACCACTAGACCGTCTGCACCTCTCAGTTGTGTGTATGACAAAATTTATTATAACTCATATCGATTACGAAAAACTCATTCCCTTTAATACAAGTCAAATAAAAAAATAAAAACCTTCGAATTCCAATTGGAATTTTTTCAGGGTTTTTATCATTTTATTTAACTTGTATTGAAACCAATGAATTTTTCGTAATCGATATGAGTTACTGTAATGATAGTTCAACGTTTTACAAAAAATAAGTCAGAAATATTGAAAAAATAATGCAAACTTTGATGTCGCATATCTCCTTAACTATTGATATTAGGTCATAATAGCTTGAACATTTTCGACTCATAATCAAGGCAGGAATATAGTCCTGCGAGGTTATTAATGTTTTACAAATAATCCTATATACAGTTTTGGGTTTCTAGACGTTTCGCGAATGTAGTCGGCATTTTTACTGTTTATTATAGACTCGTCTAGTAATTTCCAATTTACCGCAAAATGTCCAGAGTGCCGGAACTCCTTGGTTCTAGTCTCTCGAGAATATTCTTTATGAAAGAAAAATTGAAAAATGGTGGAATATCTCAGCAGCTGCCCTTGACACTTGACATCCGGCGGTATTTTTCGTACCTTGGCGCGCTGAAGGTTAACAGATGATCAACATATGGCTCTCTTTTCCGAGTCGGCGATATTTCCAGAGCGGTAATAAGAAAAATCCAATGCATAATTCCGGCTCTCTCCGTCGTAGCAACAACTCGCACAAAGAGTCCTTTGTCTAGCAAAAGTCGAAGACTGCTGCCAGAGGCGTTTTAGAGAAAAACATTAAATTCTCGAAATTTCAGCCTAGAGTTCTGCTCCAGCCAATATAGGTACTACACGTGTCACGCGGAAAGGCACGCGGAGAGAAAGAAAAGCTTCAAATAACGAAAAAATATATATTTATTTACACGTTTTTGCAAAAATATACGTCTTCGCTTTGATGACTTGTAACATAAAAACCTATCTACGAATTTTGTTTTTCGGGAGAGCTAGCTGTAACCCGTCAAAAATGACGGCACATTGGTTCGTGTCTTTGCTAAATGCTAGTACATATTTATTATATCTTTTTGGCAATCCACGTAAAGGCGACCGTAGCAAAATGCGCAGAGCGGCCGGTTCGGGTTTGGTGGCACGGGGTTTAAGCGCCATCTCCAGCCGTGAATTCGAACAAAATTACGAACTTTACACAAAGTTACGGGGATAGACAGACAGACAGATAGACGGACGAATAGTAATAATAGAATAGAATAGAGTAGCTTGTTGTTCTTGTGGTTAGGACACTCGCCTCGTGATCCAATGGTCGTGGGTTCGAATCTCAGCCCAGACTAGCAAGTTAGTCCTATTTTCATAGCACAAGCGTTTAGCTTAGTTTGAAAATAGTAAGAATATTGATGTGACACGTATTCCGTGTTCGCATCTCTATTTTTAAAAAAAAATAAAAAAATATATAAAAAATAAAAAAAAATAAAAATAAAAAAAATGAATGGACGGACAACGAAATTATAAGTTGAATTTTTTGTCCAGTGTTAGTCCCAAATATACATATTTGTATGCCTTTTCTAAGAGTTTGCAGCTGCTATCTTTGTAATTGTAATGTAAACAATCATCTATTTGGGGTTAATGAAAAACTAGTTTCAAAGAACGAAACAAAAGGCGATAAAGCGAAATTAATTATTTCATCAAATCGCGAAACACGTAAAATGCGAACAATGTACCGTAAGTACTCTCTATTCGTGCGTAAAAAAGTGACGCGTAAATATGGGTCGGGAAAAAATTGTGCACGACCGAATGCGATGGTCGTATTTTAAAAGGCGGCGCACAATCGACTTTTAAATGCGGAATAATTGAGGGGACGGCTTCACAATGAGCCAAGCAGCGAGTGTGGTTGGAGGACTCAAAAGGGGAAGTTGAATAAATTATGTTTTATGCAATGCCCCCGGCAAAAATCATTGTTAACCGAATAAAAAAAATAAAAAAAAGCGATTAATGGAATATTCATTGGACCTCTGAGGATAGGGGGAGGGATTTCAGAAGATAAATCCGAGTTTAATTTGCGTGGACCGGACGAGAGGCGGCCAGCTCGGCGCAGAAACGGAGAACATTATAATAATAACGATAACTTAATAACATCACTTTTAGGAATGATGTTAACTTGATTTGATTAAATATTGTTACTATAATATTTAAAAAGAATTCTAGATTTAAATTTTTGACCACATCTTAAAGTTAACAAAAAAAGTATGTTTAAGAGATTACACCACCCTGTAAGCCTAAAATTTAGGTAGAGATAAAGCGATTTTTTAGATATTATTTTGATTATGGGTATTAAAATATACTTTTTTATTGGCACTGGTCACGGTGTGTGGAGCTCCTTTGTGGAAAAAATATAAATAATTAAACACCTCCTTGTAAAAAAAATCACCCAATTTATACTTAAAATTCAGACTCCCGGGGTGGTGTAACCTCATAATTTTTTTTTTAAATGTTTATCTGTGTCAAACATTCGTGTGAAAATTTTTCGAGAGCGGTCATAAATAATGTAGACGATCGAATATCTATAAAGACAACTGAGAAGAAAAAGATATTTGTATAAATAGTGAGTCTCTACTTGATCTACGTTTTGCAGAGGATATTGTGACATTTTCAAGCGGTCCAGATGATCATCAAAACTGAATGCAGAACCTATCGGGAAAGACAAACATAATGACCAACTGCTTTGTTAATTCTTAAGACATTCACATTGATGGACCTCAGCTGCAACTAGAGGATAATTGTTTCTGTCTAGAACAATTTTTATAACCATATCCGATGAAATTGGACACAGAGCAAAGCTCTGCTCGAGTGCAATCTGACATTAAAAAATTATTTTCATAAATGATCCAATTCATCCACTAAATCTAAAACGAAAGGTATTCAATTAAAGTATACTTCCAGTGCTGACAAAAGTATTGCTGCAAAACATAAAATCTTAATAAAAAAGAGATCCAAAATTTAAGAGTACATAACACAAAACGGCATTGAAAAATGCATGCTGGGCATCACATGAAAGGAAATGTCATGAACAAGCAAGGCGTCCCTTGGAGGATTAGAAAAATGTGTGATTAAACGCGGTCAACCAATATTAAAACTACCTGAGCAGCAAAAATCATCACATTCAGCTAAAGAACTTGACAAATGGACAAAAGTGGTCAGAAAAGTGGGAGACACTTGGGAATAGAAAAGGGATCAATCAGCAGAGGATAGAAATGGCTGAAAATGATCATAACATTCGTATCATAACACACATATCAGAAACCACGGTAGAAAAATAAAATTCCTAAGCGTCGAATAAAGTGTCTGACATTCAGAGGGCGATTTTATTTTTGGCATTTGGCGTTTTGGCAAGATAAGCGTGTATTTAGTCAAATAATTATGACGGGACGTGAGAATCGCAACATTTGCCAACGTTACTAAATTATCATTTCCAAATGTCAAGTTGGCCAGAAAGTCAACCGTGCAGTGAAGCGTACAAATGTGCTTTTAAACAAACACACCTGGCACTAATATAAAAATCCGCGCAGTCACGGCAGACAGCGGCCATATTTCAAATGTTAATCTTCAAAAAGTATGAATCCGGCAAAACTACTGCCGCGCATGAGGCAACACAACATAAAACAGGTCCAAGACAAGACCATAAATCGTGGGAAATTTGTTCCCGCAATGGAGTTCCCGTACACCGTTAGATAATAGCACCAGAAAATGGAATCATAGTCGCACTAAGTAAGGTTATCCCGGAGATTTATTGGCAACATTTTTACACACACATACGAGGTTTGATCGAAAAATACGCGGAATTTTTAAAATTCGCGTACTGTATAAGTCAAGTGCCACCATATTTTGTTTGTGGGTTGGTACACTTGCCCCATTAATAGCTACATTGGATATATACTTTACTCACTATTATCATTGGCCAGAAGCGTGGACTTCCTTAAAAAGAGAGAATAATAATATAGTAAGGTAATTTTTCCTAGAAAAATTACCTTACTATATTATGAAAAAAATATTGTAATCTGAACAATAAGGTTACATTTTTAATAGGAATAATACGTGTTTATATGACTAATTCTTCAATTTTCTGAGTCCACGCCCCAATTGTTGGCAGTCGAAAAGGTTACACGTCTTTTGGTGTGGTCAGTTTTTTATCTGTTTACTTACGGAAAAAATTAACGCCCTTCGTATTCGCCGGACATGTCCTCCTGCGACTTCTTTCTATTCCAAAAAAAATGGTTAAATGACTTATGTACGCGCGTTAGTTATACTTATTTGGAATACATAAAATAAATAGGACATCATTACTCACAGCACAACTGCCAAGGTATAATAAAATGCAAAACTATTTGAAAGTGAGGAAGAGTGAAACGAACCAGCCAAAAGCACTGACGACTAGAAATATATCCGCAGATTACATACCTTTGTTCTACGTGGTACATTTATGGAGATTCGCAGATACTGATACTAAAAACCATCGGGAGGATTTCGCCAGATGGCGGTAATAAAGTTAATAGTTAAATAGTAGTATGTTAATAGTTAGAGTTAATAAAACAGATTTAAAAAAATATATTTGTTTTAATCTACTTACATCCATTAATTACACCTACTTGTTTCGGAAAAATCTTTCCATCGTTAGGGGGATGATGGAAAGTTTAAATGATTTGCAAATCTATAAAGCTCAACCAATTGAAAAAAAAACAGAATGTATTAAATAACTTCATTGTTTGAAAACTACCGTCGATTTCACCCTCTAGCCTGAATTACAACTTCAAAAAAACACTAAAAACAGAAGTGTTTCGTAAATTGGAAAAACGGTGGCACACGTGTATTACATCTGAAGGGGATAAAATTAGTATAAATGAATAAATAAAGATTTTTTGAAAAAACGAAAATTCCGCGAATTTTTTGATCAAACCTCGCACACTCGCGGCGGGAGATTTCCGCAGGCGCCGGCGAGGACCGCGCGCGCGGCGCATGCGCGGGGCGGGAAATGAAGATATTGGAGCGGGTGGGTAATAAAAACGCGGGAGATACCGGTAAACATGGGATTTATCAATATTTTAACGCGGTGCTAGCATGCAGCCAGGCCTCGACACACGTCGTCGACAAATATCGCGCTTGTGAGGAGAGCCAACAAACGTCGGGACCTTGAACGAGCGGCGAGATGTGCGGCGGAAATTTTCAAGCATGTGCAAGATTTTCGGCATTGGATGTATATTTATTTTTAATAATAATATACGCCCTGATTTGGGATTTTACATAATAAAGAAAAAAAGAAGCACAGGTATCTAAGTACACAAACATGACAAAAAATATATTAACAATACAGGGTTATTTGGAAAACATTACTAACCTCGCAGGACTATATTCCTGCCTTGATTATGAGTCAAAAATGTTCAAACTATTACGACCTAATATCGATAGTCATGGAGGCATGCGACATCAAAGTTTGCATTTTTCTTCAATATTTCTGACTTATTTTTTGTAAAACATTGGACTATCATTACAGTAACAAATATCGATTACGAAAAATTCATTCGTTTCAATACAAGTTAAACAAAATGATAAAAACCCTGAAAAAATTCCAATTGGAATGTTTTCCAATTGAAATTCGAAGGTTTTTATTTTTTTATTCGACTTGTATTAAAGGGAATGAATTTTTCATATTCGATATAAGTTACTGTATTGATAGTCCAACTTTTTATAAAAAATAAGTCAGAAATATTGAAAAAAAAATGTAAACTTTGATGTCGCACATCTCCTTAACAATTGATATTAGATCAAAATAGCTTGAACATTTTCGACTCATAAGCAAGGCAGGAATATAGTCCTGCGAGATTATTATTGTTTTCAAAATAACCCTGCATATGTAAATACAAAACGTCACAATAAAATGTAATAAACACCAGATACTAAACGTAAGAAAAAAGGGATTAATTTTTAAAAAAAAAAAAGAAAAATACTACAAATAACAAGTATAATATTATATAGGAAAACCATAAAATAAAAGATGAATGTGTGCAGGTACAAGCATTAAACATATCTGTGTTGGTTATATAACCGTGTTGATTACCTAGGCGATGCAGTCTATATATATGTGAATTCATACTGGAGTGCGCTGAGTACTTACATAAAATAACTTGATCGTCGCGAAATATTTTTTTTATTATTAGGTACAGGCATCTTGCAAAACTGTGCTAACAGTTTATAAGCGATCGCCCAGGTATTCATTGGATAGGTTAAACGTCTGGCATCCGATAGAAATCTATTTTCTATCTATCGGATTGGGAGGTTCTTAAAAAAATCTAAACTCAGTAAAAATATCACAAAGGATCATTATTAAAGTAATACAAAAAAAACTACCTTTTCAACAAAATATATTTTTAAATTGTTTCCAGTAGGTACCAAACGTGGATGATATTTTCAAAGAAGTTTCCATATTGAAAATATGCAAAGAAAAACCTTACAGAAAACCAGAAATACGGGAAACCAATTCATAATGCCTAAATTTAAAAAAAACCAAATGCAGGACCACTATATTCATAAAGCCATTAACTACTACAATAATTTACCTATCGAGATATGCTGCACCAGTAACCTTTTAGAGCAAATAAAAAAAATTAAAACCTTACTAAACTCTAACTTAAATTCATAAATCATTTAAACCGATACCTTTTTTCAAAATACTTCAATATTTCATCATCAAATTACCTTTTATTACCGTATTATTAAATGACTCGCATATGTACCCTACCTATATAGAGTATAAAATAAGAACTGAGGCTCCCTCATCAGACTCAAGAGCTTCTCTTCACTGATGAGGTCTACATGACTACAAAGTATTAAAATAAATGTCAATTTGAAATGTAAATATATAAAATTTGTATTTGTACCATTTATTAAATTAAATTAATAAAATAAAAAATAAATCTTCAAAAATAACGTGCATGCGTTGCATTTGAAGATGTTATATTGTCACATGTTTAATTAAAAGTATCATAATATATATATAATAAAATATTGAATTATCGGGTTGTGGGTTATTTTCACGATATCGTGCAAAATGCTGGATTATGCACGCATTATGCACGATATCGTGAAAATAACCCACAACCCGATAATTCAATATTTTATTATATATTTATTGATGCAATAGAGAACATCCAAAATACGAACAATTTAAGAAAGAAGTCAAATCCTTGATTTTTGACAATGACGAATTGTAACATTGTCCACATGTCTCAAATGGTTTCTGGATAGTAAAAAAAAATTACCAATTCTAAATGGTTTCCGCTTTTATATTTTAATTTAGCTTATAAATACTCCTCCCATAAGCTCGAGCTTTGGCTCATATTATGGGGAGTATAATGTGTGAAAAATGTTATAACATAGAATCAATTTATTATAAAAACATTATGTATCTACTGTATAAATAGATATAATAAATAAATAAAAATATATAGAATTTTTTTAGATTATAAACAAACAAAAACAAGTGGATCAAAAAGGTGAAGGAATGGCACATGAGTGTGACAGGCTAATTGTAGAAAATGCTACGGATAATATTATATTATACATAATTACATAAGTTAAATATCCTTTTTGTCGAACCAACTTTTTCCAAACCAACGTTTTGAAAATGTTCAATCACACCGCCTAATACAGTACTTGCACATTTTAGTTTAGTTTAAATAACGTTCGTTAATGACACGGACGTGTCGAAACCGGTAACATAGTAATCATAAATAAGTAAAAAAAACTGTACATAAGTTTAAACTCACCAAAAAAATGTCTGAAAGTAATTGGTAAAAAGTACAAAAATTCAAAAATTTCCGTTAATTCATGTCTATATGTTTTGGTGGTCTGCGTTCTGCATACCATATCAATTAATGATATCACGAAAATATTTCAGTCGAATCAAGTCAAAACCCGAGTATAATTTGAAAGAAAGAATGAAAGAAAACCTGAAGAAAATGAGAAAACGCAAATAATTTTTAATAGAAATGAAGTATTCGGTTCATAGTTTTTTATTCATCATAAAAGATACAGAAGGTATTAAAAAATTACGAAGAATAGCAAAAATTCTAAACCGTAAAAGAAAAAACATGGTCGAAACAAACGGCCAAGACGACAAACTCGAATGAAATGATGTTATTAATGCATGCACAACCGTCTACACGTTCCGCGATTGGCTCATGCGAATCTGGTCAATTTTATTCGAAAAATGTGCAGAATTCGGAAGTGTTTTGGATATCTTTCCGGTATCCGTATGAAAATGTATTTGAATAGTACGAAATATAATGCAAAACTGACATTTCAACCCAAAAAGGAAAGTAATCGGCTTTACATAAAATATTAAAAAACATAAAAAAATACGAATTAACAGTTAGTACTCGTATTTTTTTCAGTGACAAAAGAAGCGCGGAAGGGTGAAAATAAGAATGCTATTTTTTTCAAATTTTTTTCAGAAATTTATAAATTTTCGAAATAAGAATCGAAAATTTTCGAACATAAAGCGGTCTCAAGTATGTATTTTTTTCAATATATATCTGACCGATCGAAAAAAAAATCGAAATATTTTAATAATTCTATATGACAGCGAATAAATTAATAATATACTGATAAATATAAGTTATATAAAACGCTGGTTTTACAGAAGACATAGGAGATATTACAAAAGAAGTCAGAAACATTGCAGAAAAAAATGCCAACTTAAAAGTTGTTTGTTTACGTAAATAACAATTGATATTTTCCTTTATATGTTCGAAGATTTTCCGATTCATTTTTGGAAAATGTATAAACCCCTGAAATATTATAGAATAGGTCTGAAACAATCTGTATTTAAGAAAACATATATACATTCATAAAAGCCCACAATTTGCTTGAAAATCTACACATCACCAAACATAAAGTAGATAAGAAAACCATAATAATGGAACAAGTAAATATATATAGATCCCCTCTAATTGACATTTTCAAATAACCTGCAACCAAAATATTTTTTTCTGACGTAATTTTTTTCTTTCTGTTATAGACACACCAGAGACAAACTTAATTGTAAGAGACCAAGAATATCACATTTACATCAAATTGTAAATCTATCCTTTTCCCTATATGTATTAACCATTCATTCGTATTTGAAGAGAATTGTTTCTTAGAATCGTGCAGAAATACAAAAAAAACCTTTATTAATTCTTAAAATTATATAGCACCTCTTTTCAATACTTTTCATATATATACAAGTTGTTGAACGTAAAACATTTAGATTGATAATGTCCTCATAAGGCAAAACGCGTCTCAAAAAACTAAAAAAGTAGAACTTACAAAAAGGCTTTTAGTTCCATTGAATTATGGAGTTCTATAAACTTACCTCCGAAACAATAAATATTTCCTAATTCGAAGTTGTCGGCTGGGCTGTGGAATTAACTATGCACCACATAGGAACATCACATCATCAAAAGCCATAAATGTCTTCAAAAGCGGACTAAAGCAATTTTACCTGTCTCAAAATCTACATTAACTCTTATCCGTCCTTATCAATCTCCTATTTGTCTCCTTAACATGGAGCTAGTTTTTTTCACATTGTAAACCGAAAGTATGTTTCAATTGGTCTACTAAATTGCGTGGTTGGTTGGAAGAAATGCCAACTGGCAATAAACAAGGCATTGTATTAATATGTACACAACAAGTGAATAAATAAATAAATGACGATATTTTTAAACGTGTTAATGTTCTAATAACATAATTACTGGATTTTGTCCGCAGAGCTTCTATAATTTATTTTAATCATTAGTTAAAATAAATCTCACACAGACGAAGAGATTTATATGGAAAATGTGTATGGAAGCCTTTACAGGGTGGCTTCAGGGCTTGTTACTCGTATTAACTGGCTCCGATTCCATCCTGTGAATATACATTATCAAAAAAAAAATTTTTAAATATACAGGTATACATATTCCCACATAAATAGCTTGGTTTCTGTGAGACTTTTCAATTTATCTTAATTAAAGAAATAACGGTTATTGTGTAACCGATTAAAATAACGGTTTTGACCACCAGTACGGAGTTTTGTCTTCCGGCTGGAGCCCACGCTCTGCCCGCTCGCCGCTTAGATCGTTCGCTTATCGATGATAAATCTTCCGGGATATCTATTTAATAATTTATGGGCATGTAAGCCACGAGACGAGGACTCGGGAAGCGCTATTCGTCAGGGAGAACTACGGCGTGAGTTTAGCCCCCGTGACGTGTACTGATCGCTGCGGAAGCGGAGTGCTCACGCGCGTTGCGATTCCAATGCATGTGACAGTTTACTAAGCTGATCTCTACAATAGTAATATTAGATGTAAAGTGATGAATATTATCGAATCGACCGAGAAAATATTTAAAAATAAAAATATTTTTGAACCGTGTCCCGGCAACGCCGCGCAGTACAACTCGACGGTCCCTTCGTACACTGTGGAATGTGCAAATATTTCCAAAAAATCAATACAAAAATCGATTTTCATTTTACTATCAATACAAAAAAACTATTCAATTTACTCCATATTTTCGGGCAAAGCTAAAAAATTCTTTAAAAAGCAAATATAAAAGGAAATTTTTAAGATTATCCGAAAATACAGAGTAAATTGGATAGTTTAAGATGGAAAAAAAAAATTTTCGGAGATTTGATAATATACAGACATTCACTGCAAATGCGTATTTCGGAGTTTTTTTGTGTATTAAATGTGAGTTTTTATAATTCATCTATATCAGAATGTATATTTTTTTAGGACGATAACGAAATCCAAAATTATTCACAATAATTAAGAAAATATATATAAGCATTAATCGACAGGACGCGGTTAAAAAATTCCTTTTCAGTGCCTTGGAAATGATCAATAGTTACTGAATAGTTAAAAGTAAGCAGAATATGTTTTCTCACGAGTGGAAAGCTCACATTATGATGATGATTAATCTGTATTAAAATAATTAAGAAATATTCAATAATAATAAAGTTATAAATTTTGAAATTTGCAAGATTTTAGAACACTTAATTCATATAAAGACATGATTTTAAAAAATATATTCTATTTACCCCTGTACCTTGTGTCTTCAATCACTAATTAAAAGTCAGTTTTTTAAACTCAAAAGTCTCTTTCAAAAAAAATACTCAAAAATAAATGCGATTTATCCAACATTTGAAAACAGTATTTCTGGATAAGTGTGTATTAATACAAGCATGGTGTGTTAGGTACGTGGTATAAACTAAAGACGACGGTGTCTCGGCTTAATCAAGTTTTAATTAATTCATTACCAAGTTCTCAGGTGTGTATGCGTGTGTGAATATCAAGTAACCACCCACTCGTAATTTCTGAAATGGAATTTTCATTTCCGTGTATCACAATTTCATCAAAATATCCGAGAATAATTAGATACAAATATTCAGTTCAAATAAATTGTAAGTAATGCATTTTTTTAAAATTTTTAATATAAAATTGAAAAACAATTAATGTTTTAAAATGCATGAAAAACACGCACTTCGAAGGATTTTCTTTATTTATACTTTATTAAATACCGGGTAACACAATTGCGGGCAAGCAAACAGACAAAAACACTAGTACACAATAGTTCCTTGTACCACTAGGCTACGTCCAAGATTCAAGATCATAAGGCACGTCAGGCCGTAGGCAGTTATCACATAAAAATTTATATATAAATAAAATACTTGTATAAGACCACTTTTATAATTATATTTTCACCTGTAGATGAGAACACCTGAACATGAGAACATGTAGTTCTCGAAACTAGTCGTGTATAACTTAAACTTAAATAAAAACAATAGTGGTCTTATACAAGTATTTTATTCCGGTGACCTTTGGTGATCAATAAAAGTTAATTATTAATTAAGATAAATTATAGAAGTCTCGCAGAGACGAAGCTATGTATACGAGAATCGAGTATAGAAGTCTATTTGTAGAATGGCTCAGGGCTTACGACCTGTACGAGATGGCTAAAGTGATCACTCTACACAACGCAATGTTCACCAACTCCAACGTAAGAAAATTATGAGACTTTTTTAATTCATCTTAATTAACATCATCCCTCTGTGGACAAAATTCAATAATTTTGTGCTCAAAACATATATATAAAAATAATTTCAAGTGTTTCATTTGTCTCCCAGCGCCGCGATCCCGTTTAGCGTTACAGATTTAAAATGTTATAAAATAACCGCCGAATGTGTAGAAAAAAAAGAGTTTTAAATTTTCTTACCAATAATATGACGTGGAAAATCGTAATAACTCACTTACTTCTTCAAGCAGGAAGGTACGGAAAGGGTCAGATTTTACTTTGCCATGTAAGAAGAAATAGAAAGACTCGGCTCATATTTCTCAGAAGAGTTCGACTACGTTGTCAAATGTTAAATGATATATTATATTTCTTCGCATAGAATACAAATCTCCACGGATCTAATTTTCCTTGAATATAAAATAAATAACAAAACGCTCCAGAAATTTTCTAAAGTAGGCTACATATTTAATGTCGAGTTCTACTTGTCATTTATTTTTATTGTTGCTGAGAATGATTAATACTTTAAATTACAGCCATGTAACAGTGTTAAATTATTATTATCGAACGTGCGATCCACCATTTTGGCATGTAGATGCAATAAAGGAAGAAAAATTGATATTTTAGAACACTAAAAATTCATAATAATAAAATAAATAATAAAAACATAATTAACATTCAAATACCACTCATAATCTCCCCACTCCTATCCATTTTAACCCCGCCCCCTACCCCCACCGCCATTACATACACCCAATCTCCATTGGTGTATGTAATGGCGGTGGGTCTATAATTATAATAAATCTCCAACTGTCTATAATTCTTTTTAATTTAGTTGTAAATACGTTATTGATAATGAGAGTTATCTCGAAAACGTCCTAACATTTAAATAAAACATATAGTAGAAAAAAACAGTGTTTTTTCAATTCAACTCTTTTTTAACATACTAAAATTATATTGTTTAATACTTGGGTTTCAAGAATATTAGAATCTGTCATCGGCAGGTAATTAAGCATTATGTTTAATACTTCACCCATGGATGAGAGATTCTGATACTCTCGAACCTAAGGGTTTTCACCACCATGGGAAAAATCTGTATGATTAATTATAGATATTTCATTTCTTAATAAGTACGTGACCTTCTTTTCCGTCTCGGTCAAACGTGCACTGGGGAATGTCCCATCTCAGTCACGGGGGAGGAGCTCCATGAGAATGGGCATGACGGCCATTTTTTTTTTTTTTAATATCCAATGAAATAATAGTTTAATATACACTTTATTTAGTTCCAATAAAAAATAATTTCAATAATTAATCACCTCTGTAAAAAAGTACCCAAATTTTATTCACCCGGGGTGGCGTAACCCCCTAAATGCGAGTGTGAGTGAAATACCGACAATGCAAGTTAGAAATAGATTGAATATTTTGTTCGTTAAAAGTTTTTTTTCTCTTTTTTTATGTGATGAAAATTGACGGACAGCTAAAACTTTGTATTTAGTCCGTAAAGTTCATTAATACAATTTATATTACGGTAAAAAAAAGCAAAGTTATAATGATAGTCATAAAAATTATCCCGTTTATTACATTTACACTATATACAGGTTGTAACAGAGCTAGTCCATAATAGTTTACGGGCGGATTCCTGCCGTGATTATGAGTGAAAAATGTTCAAGCAAACATGACCATCATCAATAGTTATGGAGTTATACAATATCAAAGTTTGCATTTTTTTTAAATATCTGAATTATTTTTTACAAAACCTTGAAATATCATTAAAGTAACTTATGTCAATTACGAAAAGTTCATTCGTTTCAATAAAAGCCAAATAAAATAATAAAAACCCTGAAAAATTCCAATTGGAATTTGAAGGTTATCATTTTATTTGACTTGTGTTAAAGGGAATGACTTTTTCATATTAGATATTAGTTACTGTAATGATAGTCGAACGTTTTGCAAAAATAAATATTGAAAAAAAAAATGCAAACTTTAATGTCGCATAGCTCCATTACTATTGATGGTTGCTTGATCATTTTCGACTCATAATCAAGGCAGGAATCCACCTGTAAAGTATTGTAGACTAGCTCTGTTACATCCTGTATGTAAATGCGCTACGTAATGTTGAATATTTTTTCAGAGGATGTGAATTATCTCTCCATATCCTCTGAAAAAATGTTCCCGTAAATAAATAAATAAAATACCAAACGCCGAAATATTTAGAAATCTCCAGATCGCTCTGCCTAATTACAACAAATATCGTCAAAAAAATACGAACGCGTTTCAGACGTATTGGATTCTGCAAAAGGTAATTCAATTTCTTTCAAATTTCGAATGTGGTTCGGTGGCGCGTTTTCGAGGAGGGACGCGCCTAAATATTCCCGTACGGCGGCCCCGGGATAAAACATCCCCGAGAACGTAAACGCGGCCGAGATCGTTTCGCGTAATCTAATAATGGAAAACGGTCCGCCCTTCGAAATTTGATGTTTGTGATACAGGAACATCCGACGGGGTGATTTCTGGGAAGTGCTCGCCGAGACGGAAGCGCCCGGAATCCGTCCGTGTCTTGTATCCGATCTTGCACGAGTCTATTCTTTGCTCTAAAAAGAGTCGAGTCTTGTAAATAAATTCCCGGTTTGTCCGCGCATAACTCTTGAAATCGAGGACATGTTCCGTGTGTGTAGCGCTCCACAACATTCCGGCACAGGGAGGGAGACCTACTGAATGAGGCATGTTACAATTGTAAAAGTAAGGCATTTATATTGAAAATTACTTTTAAAAATAACGAAAAACTAACATATCGGCGAAATTATTTAAACTTTGCCGACAGTACAAATCGAAAAATTGGATCCACATGCCTTCTGCCGCGCACGCGCATTACATAATAAGAGAAATGCATTTAAAATGAATTGCAGAAATATCGATATGTTTTTTAAATTTTATACAGAAAACTTTTAGAATTCGACTGAAACAATACACTTTAATGTATATTCAAGAACACATTCATATTTATGAAGTTGTAATTTTTTCAGAACAAAGTTCTGTGAAATATTTAATAACTAAATTAATTAATCAATTAGAAAGACATACAGAAAAATCTAATTCACGAAAAAATATTAGGTTACTACTGGGATTCGAACCCAGGTCACCTCCTTTCCGGGGCCGGTGCTCTGACCACTAAGCTATAGCAACCCTCTATGTTTCCGTGAATATATCGACCTTATATGTAGTTCTTATTTTTATTAATTTGGTTATTAAATATTTCACAGAACTTTGTTCTGAAAAATTACAACTTCACAAATATGAATGTGTTCTTGAATATATAATATCTGTTGTATAAATGTATGTCCAAATAAAAATGAATTATTCAATTAATCATGGCGTCCATCTAGCGGTGGCATTGCAAAGTAATTTCAACTACCGTATCAAAAAAGTGGATTGCTCTATGGACAAAAATAAAAATTAATCAATTAATAAAAATAAGAACTACATATAAGGTCGATATATTCACGGAAACATAGAGGGTTGCTATAGCTTAGTGGTCAGAGCACCGGCCCCGGAAAGGAGGTGACCTGGGTTCGAATCCCAGTAGTAACCTAATATTTTTTCGTGAATTAGATTTTTCTGTATGTCTTTCTAATTGATTAATTAATTTAGTTATTAAACACTTTAATGTAATTCATTTTGACATTTGCAGTCGATCGGCCGCGTAGAAATCGTGTTTCCGTATAAGTCACTGTCCGCGCTTCGATATCGAAATATACGGCCATCTCTTTTTGTCGCGCCCTTCTCATTGTTGCAATTATCACGGCCTGAATGACGAAATCTCATGTTGCTTGATATTACATTCAGATTATAACCGCCTTGAAATAGCATGAACTGAATACCTCGATACTTCAAACTTCTAATCTGAATGTCCAGCCTTAACACATTGATCTGTTATACATTCCATCCATTCATTCTCAGCGTTACAACCCTTGGTGAGTCCTAGCTGCCTCCAAAAAAGTCCTCCATGCGGCTCTGCCGCTGGCAGTTTTGCTGCCCCAGGGCCCGGCAGTCCGCAACAACACCATCTAACCACCGCAGTTTTGATCTTCCGACACTTCTTCTACCCATTGGGTCGTTAAACAACACCCTTTTTGGGGGCTCCAGATCACCCACACGGTGTAGATGTCCCAGCCACCGCGGTCTGTTAATCTTAATGAACTTGACTACGCTGACGTCCCGGCAAAGATCATAGAGCACGGTGTTGCATCTTTTACGCCATGTTTGACTGTCATTAATAGATCCATATATTCGGCGTAAGATTTTTCTTTAAAATGTTTCTAGTCTGTTTTTGTCGTGCTTAGTTAATGTTAACACATTGATCTGTTATGCATTACCGGATTAAATTCGCTGAAGAAATTTTCAATGTCGGCACTATCATGATTCTAGATGCTCCGAGATATCATCACAAAGAGTAAATCGAGAGATAAATTTGCTGTAAAATTCCATAAAGGGATATTTAAATGCACCGATCGGCTGATATCGTCGGGTGAAAGCTGTTACACTGCAACTGCGGCTATCAGATCTTAGAAGATGGCATTAGTATGGATTTTATTACAATGAGAAACCAAATAATAGTCATTTATCACGGATCAGAGCGGCCGGTCGGTTGTACTCGGGAAAATAGCAGTCGTGAAATTGCAAATAGAATTTTTTTTTCACCAAAATCGATTGGATTCAACATTTTACAGATCATAATAGATTTAAAATTCTCCGGTCGCTAAATCCATATGGCTTCTAGAAAAGCCGATTTATCGTTAATTTATTATTTGAAATGATTTTAAACGATTTTTTATTAAATCTTATATATTCGGTAAAAACTTGTATTAATTTATTTATTTACATTATCATAATTACAAATACACTTTTTTTACATTTAGCTTATAACGCCCCACTAGGTGAAATCTCTTCTGAATCTTTATATTTATAATTTAATAACATCTTCAAAAAAGCAAAATGATTTTGTAGAGACTTTATTAATATAATTAATAAAAATGTACTTTGTTTTTATCACTTATATATTGAAAATACCAACATGTTACAGGGCAAATGATCCCTTCGTCAGGATACAATGTATACTAACAAATTAAAAATCATAAATAGAAGTATAGACTATCAAAATATAAAAAAATAATATATGGGAAATGAATAATAATTAAGTACCTACTAACATGAAAACAAATTTAAAATATAACTATTTGTAAAAAGGACCTGGTTATTTATAATATTCAATTTACTATAAACATATTAATAATCAGAAGTATTGAGAAAAAAAAGGTTACTTAAATGTCGCTTATCTCCGTAACTATCGAAATTTCATATAAGTGTAAGGAATATTTTCTATTCAAAATTAAATAAAGAAGACTGCCCAATGATTTTACTATCCGTATAAGAGGGTCAGTACAATATACCTGTACATGAATACATTATATTATATTTAAAACCTAATCATTATGTTTGTCACACAGTGAAATATACATATTTCGTAGGCGTGAATTTGAAATGTGCAAAAAACTTTACCGTCAGAAATTTGTAAATAAGACATACATCAATGTATAGGACATAGTTAGGACATATATCATTTTTTGTGTCACTACAGACAGGGTCCGTTCACTTTATGAAAGCCACTTGCATTAGTGTGAGTGATACCCTCTGTAATACGTAAATTGTGTAGTGTTACTTGTTATTTTTTTAATGCTACTCCATTGGCCACTTCAGTATCCCACTGATGGTCGCGCGGAGCGGACATTTCTTTTTTTGATATTTTTTGCTTAAAGATACGGTGATCACAAAAACGAGAATATGTCTATCTTAGGAAAGGGGAAATCGCTTTTAGGCCAAGCAAAGGAGATAGTTTTCTAGAAGAATTATATAAAACCAGCAATTCTGTATTTATTAACTACTCGCCGTAAACCCGTGAAAATAACGGGACATAATAATAGTTAATAACGACCCTTGCGTGTAAGCTGAACCACGCGCTGATTGACGTCACACTCGGGCGGCCGGGCTTCATTAGCGACTACAGAGAGTTACGAACAGACAGAGATTCGAAATTAGGATAGATGATGATTCGTCGTGTCGTTTTTTGAGGTAACCACGGTTACAAACACACCAAGGTTTCGTGATAAGCAAGGTTACAAACAGGTCGTGCTAATTACGGTTACGGATAGACATTCGAAATTACTATTATTTAGGTATTTTAAAAATTAAATATAGCTTGTTTTTTTATAATACATGTATGCTTATTTCATATTTAGAAAAAAAATACTAATTATATTTATTTTTTGCATCTATCATTTACTCAAAAAATAATCACTCTTAAAAAATGATGAAAATCTATCTAAATGTAATGAAAACAAAATTGTTTTATGGAATATATATGCCAAAACAATACACGTCACAAATTAACGTCATAATTATAATTTAATGATGTATGTTATAAATAATTTAAATTAAATTTCATTACGTAAATTAGTGTTATAATTAAATTACGATAGGTATATCAAATTTCCGGTTCGTATTCCGGCTCTTATGCAGACGGAAATAATTATATTAAAAATTTAAGGCACAGAATTATATAAATTAAACCTACCCTTTTTAGTTGGGTATCATGGTCCCACAACGGGGAAGGGGGGGGCTGGTGGTTAATAATTAATTATAAAATAATAATAATAAATAAAAAATAGTTTAAAAATATCGGCATTTCGGTAATAAGAGGGGCCCCAATTAAGAATGTGAGGGTAAATTGTTATGTCGAAACCAATCATGCCCATGGAAGCGGCCAGAAGAGCCAAGACTGAAAAAAGTACGCCAAGTTCGGTCAAATGTGAAGGTTTCGCTCGCTGTTTTCTTCGATTACAGTGGTCTGGTGCATCGTGAGTTCTTGTCAGAAGGTCGTAGGTGAATAAGGAATATTACCGTGAAGTTGTGTGCGTTTGCGTGAAGCGATTCGAAGAAAACCCCCGGATTTGTGACAAAACAATTCATGGCTTTTGCATCACGGTAATGTACCTGCTCACCCATCGGTACTTGTTCGTGATTTTTTGGCCAAAGACAACACGCTAATCATGCCTCAGCCACCGGACTTGAACCCGTGCGACTTTTTCCCGTTCCCAAAAATGAAAAGACCTATGAAAGGACGGAGTTTCGCCACGATTGAGGAGACATTCGCCGCATCGCTGGAAGAGCTCAAGGCCATACCAAAGAGCGCTCATCAGAAGTGCTTCGAGGATTGGAAAAAACGCTGGCACAAGTTTATTATATCTTAAGTGGATTACTTTGAAGGGGTGAATAAATAAATATTTTTTGAGAAAAATATAAAGATACATTTTTTAACAAACCTCGTGTATATACAGTACAACGTTACATTGAATAACAGTAAAAAAACAATCGAGATTCCCTGAAAATAATTATAGAATCGTGTATGAAAGAAAGCCGCGACTTAGTAACTTTGTTTTCCCGCAAGAAAATAACGTGCCGGAGGAAAAACTAATCACAGGCTCGGTAGTCGCCGACATGCAAAACGAAACTTCTAACAAGAAATGTTAAATTTGTTTTACACGAGAAACTTTCAAAGTCTATGACAAACGGACGCGGGCTAATTCCGATTGCACGCTGCATAATACGAGGGGTGGCTGTAAAACAACGAGACTATTGCTGTTAAACATTTTATTTTGAATTTATGCATGTTTAATTATTATCACCCTCAATTGTGCACCCCTCCTCTATCCCTACAATGCTCCATGCATTAAAATGAGTATTGGTACACATTTGATGCAAATTTTCCATTGTTTGAAACAGTGCTGGAAGTCTTCTTCTGCGAGCGTCTTCATGACGCGAGCCGCTTTTTTTCACATTCATTCAACGGACTGAAATCTTGTTCCTTTGAATGCAGATTTGATCTTGGGAAACAGATAAAAGTCACACGGTGCAAGGTCAGGCGAATAAGGTGGATAGTCTAACGCTGGGATATTGTACTTGGCTAGAAACGCCTTGACAGACAATACAGAATGAGCCGGCGCTTTGTCTTGATAGAGAACCCATACTTGTTCTTCCACAATTCGGTATTTTTCTTATTTTTTCTCGGATTTGAGCCTACAGTTTCAGCAATCGCAGGAATAGTTAACCAATCGAATCGGATAACCAATTTTTTCAATTTTTTATTTTTTATTTTTTTTATTATTTTTATTATTTTCATTTATTGGTTTTCTTACAGCCATATAATTAATAAATCTTGAAAAAAATAATAACTGATGTACAGAGTCTTGGGCCAATTACAAGAAAACACATATATACAAGAATATTATACCAGGATCGCTAAAAAAATTAGAATAAACAACATGTCAAATAGTGACTTTGTGTGAGTGTGTGTATTTGTGTGTTAATATGTGTTCGTGTGTGTATGCGTTTTTATGTGTTCGTGTGTGTGTTCACATGTGTGGGAAGAAAAATGTTATCGCGCGAGTTTATACGAGTTTATACGGGATTTTGTGAACTGCTCATAACTTAAATTTAAAATATCGAGATCTGCAAAGGCAGTGTCATAGGTGTCTAGAACTCTGTTAATAATACAGTTTTTACCGTAGTTTGTCTTCCAATGATTTAAGTGGAAAAGGCGTAGTGCTGTTGTTCGTTAGGTGAATCTAAGCGATTATTGAATATTTTGTAAAGGTATTTCATATCGCTTATCGTTCGCCTGTCTTCGAGAGTAGTTATCTTGAGGTACTTATATGCGTCGTCATAGTTATCGAAATGGACGTGATTTTTGAAATTCAGTGCTTTTGTAAACGTCTGCTGAATGCGTTCGAGACGCTTTTTATGTATTTCGTAATACAGAGTTTTCATCCATTTTTGACGTGCAAGGGTGACCCGGGTGTGAATCATCTTCAACGTCTTCTCGGCCATCTTGGAAACGCTTACACCACTCAAAAACTCACGCGGGTGACAAACATTCATTGCCATACACATATTTTAATAAAATATAAGTTTCAGTAGAGCTTTTTCCAAGTTTGATGTGAAATTTCACGACGATTCATATTATTTTTTTTGGCAAAACGAAATAACAGCGCTTATACGAACGAAGGCCACAGCCAGACTAACCTGTTTACAGACACAGAAGGCGCCGCATTCGAAAAAAGAGGCTTCAAGCTACACAACTGTTGGTCACTCACGTTTGGCGCATGCACACTTCTTCTGTGGAAGCATCTGTCTCGTTATTTTACAGCCACACCTCGTATATAACATCAATAAATTTTCATGGCATCCTCCGCAGATAATGGTTAAAAGGGTGGCCTTTTAAGAATTCACACTTGAAGAACTTCCATACTGGCCATTAACGTTTCAGAACCGTTTAGTGGTAAAAATATCGCTTCGGGACGAGCCACAAACAGGGCGGAGAGGGGACAGCGGGGGAGAGAAAAAAGGAGGAATTTTCATATTTCATGTGCGGATATGACGCACGAGTTAAAACTTTGATAGCCGAGAGGAAGGGGGGTGGGAAAGAAAGGATGCCGCATAACAACTTCAGCGATTAAAGAAAGAACACAAATTATATTGCGAATGATATTAAGCAAGATGGACCTCGATTATAAAAACTTTAAATATTATTCATTCTAAATTAGCAAACAAGTTGAGTAACAATAGATATATGTGGTAATTATAATCTAAGAAGTAGTTTTTACTTTTATTTCCTACAGAGAGGCAGCACGCCTTTGTGAAAATTTTGATTTAAAAGAAGAATGTAATGATCCTCTGTTGTAAATGAGAATTATTTATTTCAAACAAAAAGTATAATCTGTAAAATATAGGAGTATACATTCATAGCTAGTCACTAAGGTTTGCAGGTAGATTCCAGCCTAAATTATGAGTTGAAAATGTTCAATATCCTAATAATTCCAAATAAAAAATCTGAATAATATTCAATCCTATATTTTATTTTCATGGTAGTCCTATATCTTACAGAGGAGATAAGTGAGATATTTAAAAAAAAGCGAAAACTTCGACGTCCCTTATCTACATAACTATTGATATTAAGACGTTGTTGCCTGAACAAAATTTGGCAGGAATCTATCTATAAAGTATTGTGCACTAACACTTAAATTATATTATTTATCTGTTTATAAATAATATAACCCTACAATTAGATGGAATCAATACCATTAAAAAAATATTATAATCACCTACTAATATTTTTAAAAGTAGACAACAAACTAAATTGTTTGTATACAGGCCGGACACTTCGCGGCCGGTGTTTACCATCACGCGGCCACGGTGAGTATTTCTGTGAGACCTATTTTACAGAGTTTAAACTCAATTTATTATCAAATAGAGGAAATGGTTTACCGTAGTACAACCTAATTTAACCAATTAACACAAACTACAACGCAAACGATTACCCAAGTAGAGATACTCCCAAAATGATTTAAGTACGTAAAATTATATAAGATTTCCGTTTCGATTGTGACACACTTACCCCCATATTCTCAGAATAACGTATTTGTTATAAATAATAACTTTCTATTGTTTCTAATTATATTAAAAAGATTATCCGATACAATACGTATTACATTTTCAAAATTGTTAATGATTATTTTAATCTTCTAGATGAGCAGTTTTCTATGAGCACTGCAAAGAATATTCACTGTTATATTTTCAATACGAATTATCTCCATAATACACCTACCAGAAGACTTCACAGATTGGGAAATAAGTGGTGGTACATATCAGATATTTTTTCAATGGTCAGTAATTTATGTATTATTAATATTATATTTATCATTTCTCTTTATTACATGAGTTTTTTTAATTGTTGTTAATTTGTGACTCAAAATTTTAGTTTAGTCCAAATTGTTCTATTTTATATCTTACACTTAATCGTTTATTTTTCTATTTTTATAATTATTAATAATCATAAAAATAGATAAATAATTATTAACATTATGCTTAGCTTCTCATTTTACTATCTGATTTTTCGATTTATTTTGTATTTGATTTATTTTTCTTTTATGTAATCATTTAAAATATGTATTTAAAAAATCACTTCTTTATGTATGTTTAGTATTTGCATTTCAAGGCGGTTTTTGAATCCCGCGAACACAATCTGGCATTTTACGTCACAAGCCCCTTCCCCTTCGTCCTTCGTCATATCTTGTTAAAATAGCCAAAATCTATTTGTCGTCGAGTAGACCGTCGTTGTGTCAATTACTTATCGAATTGATTCTCGAAAGAATTGTCATTATTTCGCAACAGTTCGTGTATTAAGTGCTGACATTGAAAGATTTGTGAAGTGAATCTTAGAAGTAGAAGTAGAATTTATCTAACATCATAGTGAACCACACCTGGAGAACGAACACTCTTTTAGTGGTGATTTCGACTATTTCATCTGTGTTATTTTGTCCCTAAAAACTATAGTCCATTCGTTCCAGAATTACCCCTCCACATACCTATCTGTAATTTTTCCCCAATATCCGAAATTGTCATCCCTTGATTCCCAGCGAATAGCGTCGGGACCAATGTGCTTAACCAATTTTTGTTAATACTACTTAGTACCCTATAAAAATTAAAAAAATTCTTATTATATTTTCAACTAAAATAGACGGGACGGACTTATTAGTACGCGTAAAGTTTTTATGAGATATGTCGAGACATCTGTCAAATTACGTCACGTCACAATTGACTAATACATAATAGTCAAAACATGATAAACGCATTCTAATGAGAATTGACCTGGTACCGAAGGCCCAGAGTCAAGCGAGCCCACAGAATGCCAGTTTAAGGGCGGTTTGTTATTTGTTTAAATATATATACAGGGTGTCCCGTATCTCGACGTCAAGCCGAAATTGAGTGATAGGCCAAGTCATAATAGTTATCAGAAAAATTTAAAAAAATAAAAAAAAGAGTCAGTTAAAACTTGGCAAAGTATTGATTTTGAAAACTTGGTTTGGTCAAAAAGTGACATTTTCTTCCAAGCTGGAGCAGTTGGCTTTGAATTTTGGACAAAAGTTTACAGAAGAATTATTCAGGATTACATAATAATAAAAAAAATGAAGAAAAAAATATTTGTAGCAACAGGAGTGAAAAGACTGTCACAGGGTGTAGATTTTTTTAAATGTTCATAATTTTTAAAACACATGACATAGATTTTTTAAATATTTTTCTGATAACTATTATGACTTATCAACCTATTACCCGATTTCGGCTTGACGTCGAGATACGGGACAGCCTGTATATAGTGTGGCACTAAGCATCACTGCTCTAAAAAAATATGCTTATCAGCATAATTCTTTTTCAGTAATCCGCTCGCTTGCAAATGCACAATTGACTTTTGCCGTGGCTAAATAAATATTGAAAACATGAAATATCGCAATCATGATATCAGCGTTTGAAACTGTTATTTATTTCTATCAACTTGCAGGGTGTGGACACCAACTGAATCAGTTTGCGAATCAATCGAATCAATTTTCAGTATTGGTTTTGCCACGGGGCTGAAATAAGGTTTCGAATATGTGAACGAGATTGAATAAAATATATATTGTATTTGCTTTGCTGATAAAACACAAAATAAATGTTACGGATAAAACACATCCAGGTAATTGAATCACAACAAACTGTCCTAATAAAAACGGAAAAGTTTTCGCTGTGGATTTTACAGTATTATTCAAATGGTGGTCCGCAGGCCACCGACTTTTTCCTGTAGGTCCGCTGCGAAAAAAACAAAAGTAATTGTAAAAAAGTAATGCGTGTAAATATAAAAACTTTTTTTCGATATTTGCAGTATAATTCTACTACTCATATTAACTAAATGTGGACGCTTGAGTACACGTTTGAAAAATCTTTGCATGAAAGAGTGAACACTTAAAATAGAATGTAAAGCTATTTGTAGCGTAGTCCATAGAGTAAAGAAAGAATCACTTAAATATGGTCATCATCATCATCATCAACGGCTCCACACTCCACAGCCCGTTTATTTTTTATTTTTTTCAATTTAGACAGGTCAGAATGGATAGTCATTTAGGACAAGGTGATTAGTACAGTTACAATTTACAATAATACATTAAAATAAAACATTAATACATTATATAATATAAGTATACCACAATAAGTGATTACAAGATGAACGAAGTTCACATTCTCCTCACGACATAATAGGCATGTAGGCTCCCAGGTCAACTAAGTCAGAAAATGTGTACCCGCGCTTTGTGGCTATAAAATTTTTGTTTAGGTTGATTTCCGAAGAATCCGTCTTACACTATTTTCGGTCAGGAGCGATATAATTTCTCTCTTAAACTGATTAATTTTATTTACACTTCAACAGGCCAAGAGACCCAATTACAGGAGTGAAACACATCACAAAGCACCCAGGCTTGAGTGAATCACATAGATTAATAGTGACCTCACCGGGAATCGAACCCGAAACCCTCGGTGTGAGAAGCCAATGTCATACCCACTGGGCCATTGTGGGCCTTAGCCTCCTCGCTTAAATATGATAATTTGATATAAATACTTAAGTTGCTATTGTTGTTTAATTTTATCATATTACTTTTTTGACGAGAACGCGGATGCATGATTAAATATCTGACGAACACAAAACTAGTTCAGACTTTAAAACTCTTTTATATCTTACAAAGTATGCAACGCAGGTGAAGCTAAAGGTTATTAAAGGAAGTAAAAGATTGAGGACATAAGAGAGTTTTCTTAAGATTGCACCAGTTATCTTCTTCCCAACGTTAATCATCAGTTAACTTGAGGACAATGTGGCTTTTTTTTTTTTTTTTTTTTTTTTTTTGTTTTTTTTTTTGTTTTTTTTTTTAAACTTAAAAAAACAAAAAAAAAAAAAAAAAAAAAAACAAAAAAAAAAACAAAAAAAAAAAAAAAAAAAAAAAAAAAAAGCTTTAGAAACGCGAATCCGATTTCGATGAAACAATTGGTAAACTATGATTTAAGAGCCCTTCAATATGTCTATAGTGCAAAAAGGAATCGAGAAAAACATTATATTCACTATGTATCGCTATATGAACACATGCGTGTGCCTAAGGCCCGGTTGTTTCAAGTTCGATCAAAGTAAGCGGTCGAGCAAAGCATAGATTTTTACGAAAACGGATCGTCTGATTGGTGGAGAACGTAAAAATCTATGCTTTTAAAGAACGCTTACTTTAATCCAACTTGAAACAACTGGCCCTAATGCGACAGCCGAGCCGTTTCAATAATAGTAATGCAATAGCCGGTTCAATAACGTGTGTTAATATACTAAAGTATATTAATAAATATCAAACTTGACCGGTTCGCTTCCAATATCTGGAGGATGGAAATAAAAAAAATATTATACTTATTTATAACGTTCTCATATTTGTACATAAAATTCTCAATAACAAAATGTCAAAATATTTTTTGAACAAAATTATTGTAAATAGTGATGAACAAACATATATAACACCAGAAATAGGAATAGAATGAGATTACCATATAAGAAAAAAGTGTATACCCAGAATTGTCTAATGTACAGAGGTGTAAAAATATATTATGACACGCCAGAAAACATGAAGAAAATATATAAGATGAATGAATTTAAAAACAAATGCTACAATTATCGTAAAAGAATTGTAGATTTGAAAGAATTGTAGAGCATAAAATGTATTATTTATATATTATATTATAGATTGTACCACAGATTAGATCATAATATATTATAAGATGTATTCTTTTATTATAGATTGTATCATTGATTAAATTAGATATAAATGTAAATATTTAGGTTATTGTGGAGAGTATATAAGTAATAGATTTTAGAATGTAAAGTGTAAAATACTAGTTAATATACAGAAGCGCAATATTAACTAACTTAAGAAATAAATAAAATAAAATAAAAATAAAGTAAAAATTCGCCCGTGGGCACGCCCCATAACAGATGACGAGTTGACTGCAGTTCCGCGGACCATCTAGCGATCCGCGCTCCACCGTTTTAGGTGTTCTGGTGAAATAACGGCGAATAATTCTGCAAGAGCACTTAGGACGTTTTTTCCGGGGACGTCTTTAGAAATTCTTTTATGTTTAGCCGGGCCCCGCACCACTCTACAGCCTCCCATCTGTGTCTGCTATTATTGGAGACGCGTGTCAGGAGCAGAGAGCGAACAATACAAAACATGAAATATTATTTTAATTTCTCCGCCGCGATTTTTGTCGTGCGATAGTTCCACAGTCGATAGAATTTATATCGAGTCGAGGAGGAATTTTATTGACGTTTGACATAGAAATTGATATTTTATTGAATTTATCGAGTGACCAGTATGGTGAGTAATGGCTTTTAAGTAAATATATATTTTGAAAAACTTGAAATAAAATATATTCCTCTGGTTATTATAGTATCCAAATTTTAATATCTCATAATCGGCCATATTCTGAAGAAATCGATAGTGCTATTTTTGTATCTTGACAGCTATTGTATAACATTGTAATGCCGTCAATGTTGACGTTTAAAGTTTGAAATTAATTAATAAAATTAATGAATTCAATCAATCAGAAAGCTCTAAAATGTAAACAAACGTTAAGTTATTCACAATTTGTATGTTGCGCGCCTGCTATATACCAGGGGCGTGTAGTGGGAACAAGAAGCGTGACTTTTTCCTAAGCATATATTTTGAAAAGGAACCGAAATAAAAGATATACCTCGGAATATTCAAATCACAATAATTGACATTTTATTCAGCTTTTAATATTTCATAATATTCTGCCAGATAAATTTCAGTATTTTTTCCCAAATATATGGTTAAATAAAAGTCATGCTTCTCGCTCCCACTGCACGCCCTGCTATATATACAAACATTTACCTAAACACTATCACAGTTATTATTATTCTGAGCCCTGTATTATATAAACCTTTACGTATTATAGAAGTATTATAGAACATTCATTTATATGGAACACGCTTAATGTATGTAGAATAAATAAATAAATAAATGTCGATTAAAATAAATATTAGTCACGAACGTCGGAACCGTAAATTTCTCTCGCGCACCAAATAACTAAATAACTAACCATCAAGCCGTTTCACCGAAGGGGTAAGCAACGAAGATAGAACTCATGAGGTTAAAGAAGAAAATGTGTATGTTTATGACGTTATTAAAACTCATAATAATGGTTATGATGATATTTTAAAATCTATTTTTGAACTAAACGAAGCCAGTTCTAAGTACATGAGAACAAATTTTTACCCATTCTATAAAAGTTAGATAATTGGCAACACATGCCCCAAGCTTTCTAGTTGAAAAACAATCCGCTATCGGATAAAAGTATTTTGATCAATTATGAAACATTGTTCTAAGAACCGACCCGGAGAGCAGACCGCGGTGTGGATAACTTTGCACTTACTCTAATTTCTATATGAAGACCGGCCGAGCTCGAGCGGCTACTTCGGATGAAATTCTGCCCGAGGATACTGAAGCCATTATCGGCCTTCGCCTCTGCTTTCCTGGTTTGCATTTAATTTATCGTGAAGAATTTAATTGTTCCATTTCCGTGTTGTTTATCGTTCAAAATCACGAAGTTTTCTTTGACTTTCAAATATGTAGATTCCGATATTATTAATTAACACGACAGATGTTACTTCGTGGTGCAACATGATAATTTATTTTTTCAATAAACTAATCTTTCTCCTTTTGTGTTGAGTTATTCTTTTGTCACTACAGAAGTCCTCCTCATCATCAGCTGATAATTAATTCAAGTTAGTGACTAGACGAGGCTGCTAAATACAGTATTGTTTCGAACTATTCGGGTACTGGGACGAGGCAAAGAAAGTGGGGGGGGGTATTTCCGCCATTATTGGAAATTAGGAGTGAAGCATTACTTAACGTGATGTTTCTGTGGATTATAAGTGATTAATGAAGTACTGAACGGAGAAGTTTAAGTTCATAAATATTAAAGGTATTTCGATTATATGATTAGGAAACTCAAAGAAGTTACTATTAATAAAGAATTAATTAAATAGTAACGTCTCAGAAAACACTTCGGTAATCATTCATCTGGTATTCGCAAAACGTGTCCAAGCCACCTTGATTGGGATATCTTTATAAGTAGAAGTAAGGGCTAAACGCCGATGTATGGTCTCATACTACTCCAGGATACCTTAAGATAATTAATTTCGAAGCCTGGACTCTCGATCTCGGTATGAATCCATATTTGATGGCTATAAGTGGGCTTAGGCACATATTTAAAAACAGTCAGTTTGGTCGTGACACTTAACTCATTCTTTATCTTTATCACCGCACATAAGCGGGCGAATTATGGCAGTGAGTAAGGCTGAAGAATGCTACAAAACAATTTAAGATCGAAAGAAGAAAATAATTATTTGCAAAAATAAATCTGTGTGTCCGACGCTAAACTTATGTAAGGGAGTGGTTTACCCTCGAAACGGAATCGAGTTTTGCAATCAAGGTGGTTATGGGAACATTTCAACATCCGGGAAATGCTGAATTTCTCTGCCAAGAAAAAATATTTACATGGTTGTTAAACAGATTTTCATGTTTACATCATTATACTAAATAAATCATTACGATTTCGAGATACAAAAAATATAATACGTTCTGTTTAAAAACATAGGCAATTTAAAAAAACAGGCGCCCGTTTTGGGTGTAACGAAAAAAAACATTTTCAACATAAAACAAATAAGATTAATTAATTAGAAAGATATACAAAAAAAATATGTAATAAATATTTGGTTACTCCAAACAAATCACCACATTAGATATTCACGATTACAAAATATTTAAGACAATGTATTAATCCATATTTTTTTATTGAATAACAGATTGCTCCATTTACTGCGCAAGTTGTTACTTGGAGTAAGTACCTTGATGCTTTCAATGCTTTAATTAAATCCATCGACATCATCGCTTAATTCATTTAGGAGTTGCAACTACGCGTTATAAAGCGCGTATTCATTACATCCGTTCTGCATTTTGGGACATGAAATAGCGCGTGACCTCGATTTCGCAAATAATTATTTGGCACAAACGGGGCATAATTCTCTAGCAAGTTCGGAGCATCAATGATATTTCTTAAAATTTTAACCCCTAATGCGACTAGGCCCTCCTGTCTGCGCATGTACCGCAATTATTCCCAAAAACCTTTGAGTATTTCACGCTAGAGGGCGCCAGGATACGATCTTCATTTTTTATCATTCTGGAATATCTTAATGAAAATAAATTTTGATGTGATTTGCAACATTAAAATATAATTTTATATTTAAAATAATTTTAATGAATCAAGAGTAGCTTTTTGGTCTAGTGGTAAATGCTCACCTTGTGATCCAGTGGTTGGTGATTCGAGCCCCATTCCAGGAGATCAGCAAGTTAATCCTATTTTCGTAGAACAAACGATTTGTAAAATTTTTGTAAAAGATTTGTAAAAAACGTAGTTTGATTATAACTGAAAGAATATTGATACAACACGTATTCCGTGTGCGAATCTCATTATTTTATTTTTTTAAGATATTCATAAAAAATTAATGAAAAAATATTTGATTACCACCACGATACGAACCTGAAACTATTCTAGTTCAGGATACTGCGATTTTGTTTTAAATATCACAGATCTCTGTTCTAAAATTTCTCAGTTTCCATTATTTGTAAATAAATATCTGGCCTATGGTGAAAATAAAAACAAGAGGCGAGGTCGATATATTCTCTCGAGTGCGCGCTACAAACGATTAAACTTTTTATCCCCTCAAATCTCTCGTGTGAACAAACATACCCTAAGTGATTCGAACACACACGCGCGAGTACGATAAAAGAGTCGCGATATTTTGCCACAGGAGGCGTCGCCATATTGGATTACGGCTTAAAAGCTCTGGACAGAACGAAATGTCAAACAAGTCAGCGAGACACGAGACGACATCTAGCGGGCGGGGGGAGCACTAACCTCCCACGCTACCGATACCGAACCATAATACCACCGTAACACACACTTCTCCGGTCGACCGCGTCGAATTAGGAAAATACGACAGGACACTTTTGACAGCGTGACTTAATACTGTCGATCGAAGCGCTGTCAAGAGCCACAAAAGCTTTTCCGTTCACCGCAGTCCTTCGGATAAACTCAGAGAGATAAATCAAACAATATTTATTTATCTCGTATAAAAATGTGTACTTTGGATCATTGTTCTGAGAAAAATAATATACTATTGTCGTGTTCTTTATACGTGGAAATCACAAAAAAATGCCGATTGAATTTAGAGAATAAATAAAATATTTAATTAGCTCATTTTTATTAATTCATAAAGTATAGATTTTAATATTGTAACGTGTCGTGGCTGCGGGAGGAATGAATGAAAAGGCTGGAAATTAATTAGCGATATATTAGTTACTCATTAATTAACTATTCAATGTGCAAAGCCGTTTAACTCTATTAAACATAACTCTTTTCTTTAAATTACACAGTTTGTCAATATATCACTCGTAAATTAACACTTTATTTAACATGGACTAATTAATACATGGCATCCAGTTTTCGCTTGCAGTAATCGCTCCGGTATATTTCGCATTTTTATGAAAGTACTTCGCTCGATTATTCGCTTTGATATCTGTCTGCCGGTTCGTTACAGTGCGAAATCACTTCGCAGTGATTTTTGACAACGCGACAACAACTCCTGCGCCGCGGCCGGCGCCTCTATTTATATCTGAAAAATGCTGGTACTTTCTAGTGTTTAGGAGAAGATTCTCGTGGCTTCTATGCTTTTCTAGGCGTTTCTCGAATATTTCAAATATTTCCTGAAGATTGCAGATCACCCTAGGCCATTCTCGATGTTTCGATAGTGTTGTGACAAGTGACAGGGGTGCGTAATTCTTTTTAGCATCTCGTTACAATATATTATTTATTAATCTTGTTTAATATACATTAAAGCGCGAAACACACATATATTTTAAAATGAAATAAATAATACACTTTTACAATGTTAAAGTATTCAGTGGGTTTTTTATGATCTTCTACCCGGAAAAGCGGCATCTCGCAACAAATTTAAGTTGTTCTTGTACGAGAGCATTACAATTAGTCTTAAAATTGTGCATACGTAAATACACACATATACATTTATATAAACACAATATCATCAACTTATTATGATTCATCAATTTATAACTAAACAAACTTACACACAATATGTACATATTCTCGTAGCTTTATTTTAAATTTGGTTATTTTTTGTTCTTTTCTTATTTCTTCTGGCATTTTGTGGAAACACCTAACTGTATATCACAGCTTTGTGAGATTTCAATTTTCTTCCTGAATGGCAAACTCATTGTATCTCTTCCTCTTATACGATGTTCGTATATTGATTTGCCTCAACCTTTTTATTAAATTATGCCGTTTCCGGGGAGAATTTTAAGAATAAATATCAAATAATATTAAAAAAGCTCGTTTATTATCTATTCGAAATTCATCATATTGGATTCATTTAAAATTTTATTTATCTTAGAATATATTTATTTTCAAAATTATTCTTAAGCGTAACTTTATTTTGCAGTAGGTTTTGGATTTCTATTTCACTAGCCAAAAATAGTAGTTGATATGAGGAGCAATAGTAGAGTTGAATACAATACAGTTATGACCCCGCCAGCGCACACTCTGCTACTAAAGAGTTATCGCGCACTGCACTTCCCCGCACCTGTTTTCTCCTGGAATACGTATAATTGACAAATTCACGTTCGGCCCAAAACATCTTCCTTTTGCGTCCGGTAAATATTGTAATTATTACATCTAATATTGTAATATTATATATTGTAATTGTTATATCTAATATATAAATATATTTCAGAGGAATACCAAAAAATTTTACTCTGCTTTTAGTATATTTTAAGAAACAAAAGAGAGGAAAAGTTGATCGGACACTATATGTGATTCTGGTTATTTTATGACAATTATTTTTTACTTATTTGGAAATCGTAAAACATTTGTTCATTACTAGCAAAAGCAATCAGCTTTCACCGGTTCCTGTTGCTGGTTACGTTGTGGTTGCTGCGTAGCCAATGGTGACCGTTTCGCGGCCACGACTGTAATTTTTCAAATCGACAAAATATTACTTTATACTGATAAAATGTTATCATCTTTTCATGTAAAGCCGTACCAAAGTAACTCTTCTTTGACTTATTCAACACAAGCACAAACTCTCTTGGCCTGCAATTGGTGTTGCTTGGGAGGCTCTTCTGGTATTTAAACAACCCTTGCCTAGTTATGACAAGTTTATCTCTTTACTTATACAACACTAAACTCATTTTACTTTACCTTATTTAGTTTATTCACCACTTTACTTTACCAAACTAAAGTCGTATTACCTGCGATGAGCTTTACCACCATCAGCCAATAATTTTACAGATTTGCGACTATTATTGTAAAATGTATTTCATATTGAACTTATGTGTAAAATCATCACACTACATGGGTCACAGGGAGATTATACAAACATTTGATGACAAGTAGTCTTATAATTGTTTGCTCTTGCATACACTCATTATAAACTTCACGGAACCTAATCATCAATGTGATTCGTTGCATATCGTACAGTGCTCATCAATTTGCTCATCAAAAACACTCCACAAGGCGGCCGTCGTAGTCCTGTATGCATGACACTGGCTTCTCATAACGGGAGTTCCGGGTCCTAGTTCCGGTGAGATCACAATACATATGTGTGAGTGTTTTCAAACTTGGAGTGTTTTCGTGACGTGTTTCGCTACAGAAATTGTATACAGGATAAAATATTATTTAATATCTTCATTATTATATCGATTCCGAAGACACTGATCGTGACCGCGCACTATTCGTGGCAAAAAAAATTCACAGTTCGGTCGATAATCTTCATTTTTTAATTCTATCCGGAATTCGCGGAGTCGCACGTAAAATATAAAAAGAGATAAATACTGGTTCCCTCTCCCTCCCTCTACGTGACATGTCGGGGACGATTTATACACGCGCCTCGGGGAATCCTAAAACTACTTTTTATTTGAGGAAAGCACAAATGTCAGATGAATATATTGAAAGAGAACGCTCTAATGCGCCATCCCCGGGAATAATATTGTCCCGAACCTTTAAGGCTACACTTTACCATTGATTAAATAAACGTCGGGAAAAAGATGTGTTCCGACGAAGGTTTTATCATAAAACCTCACAAAGTTGTCGGCGTATTTTCATCATCACTAAATCAAAAGTCGACTTTTCTATTTCATACGAATTTTTATATAAACATTCAAAGAGACCAATCTGGCGTAAGTTTTATTTGACACGGATTTTTATATTCCAGAAAGTATCTTTTTATTTTGTGTAGCTCTCTGGCTTGAATTTTCTTAGAAGTTATTTAGCACGCAGAGATATGTGTATATACAGGGTGTCCCGTATCTCAACGTCAAGCCGAAATCGGGTGATTGTAAAAATATTTAAAAGTCATGTGTTTTAAAAATTATATGCATTTAAAAAATCTAAAAACTCTACACCCTGAGACGTTCTTTTCACTCCTGTTGCTACAAATCTTTATTTTTGTATCTTTTATTATTTATTTTATTTGTAATCTTTATTACTCTCTGTTGCTACAAATCTTTATTTTTGTATCTTTATTTTTGTATTATTATGTAATATTGAATAATGCTTCTGTAAACTTTTGTCCAAAATTCGGAACCAACTGCTCCAGCTTGGAATAAAATGTATTTTTTTGACCAAACTAAGTATTCAAAATCAATACTTTGCCCAGTTTTAACTGACCGTTTTTTAATTTTTTTTTAAATATTTTCTGATAACTATGACTTGGCCGGCCTATCACCCGATTTCGGCTTGACGTCGAGATGCGGGACACCCTGTATAGGTATATCAATATTATCATAAGATCACACATGTAGAAGTAATAACACTTGTTTTTTAAGTTCTACCTTTGTAATTTTCTGAGTCGCGTTTCGCCTTATGAGGACATTGTCAATCTCATAAGGCGAAAGGCAATGTCTCAGAAAATTAACCCTTAACCACCTACCACATATTTTTGTTACACAACCACCTGTCATACGTCTGTGGGACTCCCGAATAAAATAATTCACAGTGGTAAAATTTATTAAGGAATGGTTTTGTTTTTAATTAAAATTCTATTGAGGAACATATTAAACTCTTCATTAGAAGAAAAAGGCATATGAAAATCAGCATTTTTTCTTTTAATCATAAATAATTGTCAATACCTCTTATTTCAGGCTTACAAACTAATATATTTGGAAAATCAGATCCACAAAAATTATCATGTAGAATAGGAACTTCTTACTACTTTGTTTTTAATGACGAATAATTAACAAATGTAGAAAAAAATAAAAATTCTCCATAAAATCACAAATTAAATAAAATTGCAGGCTCTAAATTTATACTTTTTCACGTCAGCGAAAACACAGCTTGTTTGAGCATTCAAGGCAAATTGGTGCTTTACATTCGAAACACATGTATTGTATGATAACCAACGAAAGTAATTAATTCCTTTCAAAATAATTCTTCTTCCACGGTCTCCATCGAATTTCAGATCATCATCTTCAGATGAAAACTCTTCGTTTCCACGTAAATTGAAGACAAATGATGTTGGGATGGAGGATTTTCTTTATCACCTAGTACAGTTGACTCTTCGTATTCGGAATCAGATGCACAACTTTCTACCAATACATGATCCAGCCCAATATGATCTTGACAGATCTTGTTCCAAACACCGCTCGATATTATTGTCACTAAGAGCCATTTTAAACGAAAACCATAAAAAAACACGATTAAAAAAAATTACGTAACCACCTACCATAGGTCTCTTAGACCCCCTGCGATAGTTTTTTACTCACCTGAAGCAAACACATGCACGTACGAGTGTTTTGCGCGACACTTAGGGGCGCGGGAAAAAGGTACAGGAACTAACAAGTTAGTACGAGACTTGGGCGCAAAAATATTCACGATTATCATTTCGACGGGGTCTGTGAGACGTATGGTAGGTGGTTAAGGGTTAATAAGGTAGAACTTTAAAAAAATGTGTTTTTATTTTTATAAGTGTAATTACGGAGTTCTATAAACATAAAATAAATAAAAACACTTTACTTTGTATTAAACCACGATTTATTGTTGTGCCAACCGGCTTCACTTAAACCTAAGCTTCATCAGGGCAACTTAATAACTAAACAATAAATACAAAGCAGTGCACTTATATATACATAATGAGGGAGACAAAATATAAAATTACATAGAAAGAAGAGAGACAACAATATACGAGTACATATGAAAGAGACATAATATAAAATTACACGATAATGTCATTATCGACTATGGCCCTTACAAAGAAAGTGTAGAAAAGCTCAAATGCACGCATCGATCCATGGAGAGATCCGTGCTTGGAGTAAGCCTAAGAGATACAATTAGAAACGACGAAATTAGGCGCAGAACTAGAGTGGTGGATTTCATGGATCGTGTAGCGAATCTAAAATAGAAATGGGCAGGGTATGTTGCAAAACAGAATGCTACAAGAGGGACTCCCAGAGTTCTGAAATGGAGACCTTGGGAAAATAAAAGAGGCGTGGGGGGGAAGAAATGGCTACAACTAGCAAATAACACGGAAGGATGGAAGGCTATGGAAGAGGCCTATATCCAGCAGTGGAGAGATGAAGGCTAAGGAAGACGAGATTTAATCTCCAATAGAGTGGTGCGTCTTTATACAGGGTTATTTGTAAAACATTAATAACCTCGCAGGACTATGTTCCTGCCTTGATTATGAGTCGAAAATTCAAGCTATTATGACCTAAATATCAATAGTTATGGAGATACGCGGCATCAAAGTTTGCATTTTTTTTCAATATTTCTGACTTATTTTTTGTTAAACGTTGGGCTATCATTACAGTTACTTATGTCGATTACGAAAAATTCATTCGTTTCAATACAAATTAAATAAAATGATAAAAACCCTGAAAAAATCCAACCAATTTTAAGGTTTTTAATTTTTTATTTGACTTGTATTAAAGGAAATGAATTTTTCATATTCGATATAAGTAATGTAATGATAGTCCTACGTTTTACAAAAAATGAGTAAAATATTGAAAAAAAATCAAACTTTGATGTCGCATATCTCCTTAACTATTGATATATTAGGTCATAATTAGCTTGAACATTTTCAACTCATAATCAAGGCAGAAATATAGTCCTGCGAGGTTATTAATATTTTACAAATAACCCTGTACAAAAAAATGTTCTTTGTACTGTAGTTTATTGCATCGTTATGTTAAAAACTCATTTATTTAACCGTCATTTGCGGAGGTTGAGGGTACATTTTTCATCTACTATATAAAGTATTTGAACATTCGGAATTATTCATTATTCGATTTACCATTTCTTCCCGGTGGGGTACTTCGTCCTCCCAGGGGCGCACGGGGCTGCGGGCGATGAACGGGGCCAAAAGTAAACACGATTTGAAAGATAAAGAGACTCGATTGAAAAACAACGGAATCGTCCGACCAACTTATTGTAGCCGTGGAGAAAGTTCTACGACTCCACGTAGACCAAATGGGTTTCCCGATCGACGCGCCTAGGGGTCACCCAAAATATGTATGTACCCGAAAAAATAGATAAGGGATTTAGAGGGTAGGTACCTACGGCTACAGGAATGTATGATATAGAAAATATGTGTGTCACGGAAACGTAGGTATATAGAAAAAATAAGGCGAATTTCGTATTTGGAATATCGTCACTCTTTTTTAATAAAATTTAAAAGAAATTACACTTAAATAAATATTATTATCGTATTGAGTTCTACAGGTTAAGTGTTATTATAAATGTGACAGCTGTTTCGGCTTGCTAGGCCATTATCAAACAGCGGATATACTACGTATAATCGACTTATTTATAAGATGTTTAAGTCGTTTAGAAGGGCGGCTGTATCAGCCACATTTAATTTATTTATAGTTTTTGTGTTTAGTTTATAGAACTCCATGTTAATTTTTAATTAAATTCATAATAAATTAAATTATAATAAATATTCATATTGAGTTCTGCAGGTTAACCGCTATTTTAAATGTGACAGCTGTTTCGAAAAAAATGAATATCGTCACGGTTTCGCGACGGTGGAATCTAAATGAAACTCTAAAAATCGTAGATAATTTAATGTGGTGGTGTTTACTTTGTGGAAAACCATTTTTATAATAATTATGACTTTAAACCACAGAGGATAAAATTGTCTAGAGTTGAAATAAACTCCTTACTTAAGCGAGGGGACTGGGGCAAAGTGGAAGTAAGTCACATATTTAAGACACATGTATAATCCAGTTAAAGTATTTATTCTTGGATAATTAAATCCCTTAGTAAATAAAACAGACTATTTTTTCAATTATTTCACTTTCGTGCCAAGCAGAGTCTCTTCAAGTAAAAAGTCATTTTGTAATATAGCGCAACTTATTTACTAATATATACATTATAATTTTTTGTGAATATTTAGTCTCACCTTTTCATAATTGTTTCAAAATTTACAAGCTCGTAGTATTTTTTTAAACAAGCCAAATGTAGTGGAACCAAACATGAACCAAAACGAGAATCGGGAATATCTCTTAGTTCATGTCTATTTATTTTGGTGTTTTGCGATAAAAACACAAGGTTTTTGTTTTTTTTTTCATTATTTTTTTTTATAATATCACTATTACATGTTTCGGAAACCAAAAAACAGAGATTTCCTAAACAAGTAGTAGTAATGTTCTAAAAACAATTCATTTAAAAAAATAAAAATTGAATCTTTAAGAATGTTCTTAGGATTTCACGGCCGTTCAAAATTTCTGATCATCAGCCGTTTTGATGTATCCTGCAATGGGATAAGAAACGTCGACCAAATGGATCCTGCAATGGGATACGAAACGTCGACCAAATGGATCCTGCAATGGGATACGAATCGTCGACCAAAAAGGTTCTAAAAACATGGCACAATATCCCAGAAAATACAAACCAAAAAATGTGTTTTTGTTATTATTATTTGAAATATATTATTCAAAGATATTATTTCAAATATTAGAAGGAACTACGCTATTGCCATCTAAGGCCGAAAATTTCCTATGGAAATAGCCTCGTCTCTGTGAGATTTCTAAAATTTATCTTAATTAATGTGTGGAAAAAATCCTCTGTGGACAAAATCCAGTCATTATATTCTTAGAACATACATATAAAAATATTGTAATATTTATTAATTTTAATTAACTAAAAACATTGTTAAACGCTTGGACCGATTTACAATTTTTACACATAATTATGTCTAACCAAAAATTTAACGCTATAAACATCCACAATACGGAAATATTTGTTTTTAACAATTTAATCTACGTTAAAAATGTTTACTGTAGTTCTATTTCGAAATTTCACTAATCATACCCGTTAATAACTTGTAAAGTTCCCGTTGGAAACTTTCACAACGATTTTAATTACAAAACCAATCAAAATCCATCGAAGTGTTGATTAATCCAATCAGATATCGGGCTCCGGTTACATTGATTCTGATTCCGAGTACAAACCTGCAGCTATAGCGAGCCGGTCGCAAATAGATCTGCGAGACGTTATAGCACTATCATACATTATGGCACTATCTGACGTCATGGCACTATCGCACGTCATAGAGCGGCACTGGCGGCACAGGTCGGACCCATTTTTGATGACATTTGAGCTTACCTACTACGCACATACGTATCTACTTCACGCCTGGAAGGATTACTCGTTTACGTTGAAGCCAATCAAAGTCTAAGAGGCTTTCTATAATTAGATAATCATTTCGCCAGAATAGACAATCTAATTTGTATGGCATCCATTTAAGGTCCAATATTTTTAATCATAGAAAAACTTAATTAATTATTAAAAAGTAAAGGTATTAGCGTCGGAATTATGTTTTAATCCGGAAACTATGTACTTACACACGTTTGAAACATTGATAAGTCACACCGCAATTTTTATAAATGAAATATATAATTCGTAAAAATCCCACCCCATCGGATTATTCCACATGCTATGTTGAATTTAAGAAATACATGTATTTATTATTGGTAATCGTAAATTGTATTATGCTAAGAACTTCGAATTTTACGTGAATCAAATTTAATGTCCTTTTTACGCCCGTGTAATTTTAAAAAGTTCATTTATTCGGTGAGTTGTCATTAATAAATTAATATTGTGGTATAAATAAATACAATTAAGAAGATCAGTTTGTAATCAAGCACTTTCATTGGTGATTTTTGATTTATTTTGGTTCATTGAAACAAAATGAAAGTAGGAGAAAGAAAGAAAGAAAGAAAGAAAGAAAGAAAGAAAAATAAAAATATATATTTAGTGAGTAAATTGTATTGCTTGTAATTACGGACTGCATATTTACAAAAACTGACCATCCATTTGAATTACTATAAACTGTTATACTTTCTATTAATTAGTTTAAGGTGATTATGAGCCATCATTATGAGCCAGATTAAGGCCAATCAATCGTATTTTGAAATAGTACTTCTTCCTTTTTTAAAGATTAAAGCTACTCATCTCGGCACAGGTTCATCCTAGTGAGACGAGTGGCTCACTTTCATATATCTATGTATTTAAGTTCATGATAAATAAATAAAGTTAAAAAATGAGAGGTCTAGAATGAGTGACATTGCTCCATGCCGCTCGTGCCATCTATTACCCATCATTCCGTCTTTGGTCTTTCGATCGACAAAAGGCGTTTAATGGTGTTGGGTAAATTTCACTTGTAATCATAACTCAATTTTTCACAATAAACTTCAGTATAAATAGACTGTGAGTATTATTCCTCATTTATTTGTGCCACATGGTCTTTTTTATATGTTTTGCCATATATCACGCAATGCATTCCATAAACATTAGAAGATTTCGTAGAAAAGATGGGAATTCTTCCTTCATCCTACCAAATTGCTGATCCTCAATCTACGGATGACGTCAAAACCATTTTTTTAAATTTAGTACGGATAGCTTGTTACAAATAGTGACCATCATTTACTTAAGTTGACTACTACCGTTGTTTGATTTAATTTACCAAGTATTTCATTGTTATTGCTGTGATAAGTAAAAATTTTGTGTTCTGGGTCTTACGGTGCCGGATTGCCTTGGGCCAATTTACATTGTTAAAGCCTCCCCCCTGAACAGTAATACTTTCCGACAGGGAAAAAGGGGACACACGTTTTCTTTTTGCAATTTTCCTTCGGTGACACCAAAAATATATAATGTCAGGCCGGCAATAAGGTAGCGTCGGTCTCGGAATATGTTTTGTCTCAAAGAAGTAGAACGTTAAGTCTGGAATAACCTGTAATCGTAAATCTTAAAATCTTGTTATGAAACAATTGATTTATTTCTCAACTCAACGGATTACCGTCAAAACAAAGTGGAAGATTTTTTTTGCCTGCTTTTTATCTACCCACGCGAAACTAGTAAGACAATTTAAATAAATTGATATAACCAGACGTACAAAAAATTATTATATTTTTAGCGTTATTCTTGATACGGAAATTTTACTTGAGCGAAATAGCAAAAATTCTTGAAGGGTTCGCTCTGGCGTCGCGATATTAACAAAGCTTATTCCGTCCGGAATTTATAGGTTCAGAATGCAGCGGCTACGGTTCTTTCGATTGGCTATTTAATTGTCAGACATAAGAAAATTTCAACACCGGGTCACACGGTTGCATTAAGCATTAAAAAAATGCCAACCAGGCGGCGAAAGAGCGTAATATATAAAACGGTCCTGGGTAAGCGGTGGGTCTGCCTTCATAGTCACACATGAAAAGATGCTGTATTAGAAATTTTCTCAGCTTTTCACGGCCTTTCAGGATCTTCTGGTTAGAGTTTTCTGGGACATTCTGCCGTGTGCAAACTATCTCTAGGTCGACGTTTTAACACATCATGAGGTGAACTTACTGGCACCAGAAACTCAGTTCATGTATATTTACTTTAGAGGTCTGTTGATATAACTTCTAGTTCATTAAGACATTTATTTTACTTACAAATGAAAATAACTTAGACATTAAAAATTATTTTTAAATGGTGTATGGTTTTAACATGCTATATAAAATATAAACGCGAAATGGATGACTGGACAAGAATAAATTGAGATAATCATTAAATTGGGTGAAAAACATAAACAAATGTTAACATTGTGAATCTAATCATAATGTTATATTTTACTACACAAGGTATCAGAATCTCTCATCGTCAGGGGAAAAAATATTATTATTCTTATTGTTGAAATTTGAGAACTAAAATATAAAGTTATAATTAAACTCACGTAGAGGTAACATAGCTTATATTTTTCACCCAATTTAATGATCATCGTGAATAATTTGTACAACGTCGATGCCAAATCCATTAATAATATAACGAGGGAGACGTCCAACTCGATGGACCAACCAGATCAAAACGAAAATTGGGTATCTGATTATTACAATGGCTATCCGTAGTGCGGGCTGCAAAGGGAGAGGTGGAGGATAAGAATCGTCAAGGACATCTCCGGGGGACGATACTCAAAAATGGGGGATCAACTGGAGAAAAAATAAAATTTGTTTCGAAATTACAAACCCTTTCTTTTATTTTTTATTTATAAAAAAATTAAACATTTTCACAAACATGAGTGCGATAAACGCGTACAAGCATATAGCGCTGTACCGTGGGCAGTACGAATATGTATTGTACAACGCGATTGAAGTCATTTCTGTTAGAAGATTTCATAACACTTGAAGACTATGGATGGTCATTTCTACTATGCTGAAGTACCTAGTACAGTAGTAAAGTTTTTCACTAACCAAATATCACGCGTTTTCGCAAAAATCCTTTTATATATGTTTTTTCATAACTTTTAATACATATTTCTCCTGATCAAACAATCGATCCTTATTAGGTCTAGCTTAAGATTATGTAAATAATGTTGTAATAAAATAAATAAAACAAATAAAAATAATTGCTTTCATATTGTCAATTTCTAAAAATACTAAATTAACTCATCTAAGGCTTTAATTATTTGATTATAAAAGTTGAATTTGATTGCTGGAAAACTCCAAAAAAATTCAGAATATTTTGAGTTTGTTCAAATCTTTCAGAACAGTGCTGGATTTACTTCACAGAGACATTATTAATCAATTAATGTATATTATAGATATCACAGAGACGAAACTGTATTTATTATGGGAAAGTAGGTATAGAAGTCATTTGGGTGTACATAGGACTTATGACCTATCTTTATGGTTGGCTTAAGTGATCACTTTACACAATGTAACATTCGCCATTTCCACCCATGATAGAATATACCATGCTTATTCATTTTTTGGAAGTTGTAAAAATGAATAAGCATGGTATATTCTATCATGGGTGGAAATGGCGAATGTTACATTGTGTAAAGTGATCACTTAAGCCAACCATAAAGATAGGTCATAAGTCCTATGTACACCCAAATGACTTCTATACCTACTTTCCCATAATAAATACAGTTTCGTCTCTGTGATATCTATAATATACATTAATTGATATTCCAAAAAAAATGCCAAAAAAAAAATTGCTATTTCCACCAAACAAACAATCCGTTTTTGCAAAAAATCATGCTTTTGTTTAATTATCCCTATCAACCAAACAGCAAGCCCTAAGTTGAATCATAACAGAAATCTTAACAGTCGCCTCAATACATTACCCCAATTGACCCAAAACGAAACTACGCCAAATCCTCGCGAACCTTGACCCAAAACACGTCTCCCGGACGCCGAATAATGCTGGGTCCCGAGCGACCCGCAATTTATACTGCAAGGAAACGATAACAATGCATCTCTCGATGCCGGCAGTCTTGGCTTCTTCTTTTGTGGATATTTCCACAGGAACAAACCTCCGAAAGCTTCGGTAATAAAGACAATGGAACCCGAGGGATTATACTGGAAGCGTACGTCTCTCCTCAGACGGGGATCCTACGTACCATTGTATTTCAATGGAGATTGATGCAACGACAATGAACTGAAGCATTAATGGATACAAACTGTATAAAGATTATGTTAGCCTCTTTTGTGCCAATACTGTTTTCTTGCAGAGTTAAAATAACATCTGACTCAGTTGATAGAACAACTACTCTTTTATTATATTTTAAAATATATATCATAGACCGGAAGATTTAAAATATATATCACAGATCGGAGGATAAAAAATATTATTTCCATCGAGGTCATTTTTTAAATTTATTTATTAATCGTGAATTTATGTAAATGCATACACATACAATAAAATGAATAAGTTTATAATTGACAATATTTTGTATAAACCACTATTATATTGAATTATTATTATGTTTCGGGGTCAATCGTCCCTTGATTGTTGTTAAATAACAAAAAGTAAATATATATGGGATGAATAATTGAGAATAATAACTACATATTATTTTTAATTTATTAAATATTTTCATTTTTGATATATACTTCCTAATATGTATGCCTTAAACATTTTGTTTGTCATGTACATATTATCGTGAAATAAATTGAATTGAAATTGAATTAAATTGAATAATTGAGGATGAATGTGAAAATAAATTTTAAGTGTAACCTTTTCCAAAAAGACCCAGGTTTTAATCATTTTAATTTTAGCCTACGTTGTATCCTGATGAAGGGACCACTGGCCCCGAAACATGTTGATAATTCAATAAATTGGTGGCTTATACGAAGTTTTTTCTTGTTATTTACATAAATAATGTTAACACAAAGTCATTTTGCAGTTACTGAAGAAGCAAAACGAATTAATTGCTTATCAACTAACCTAATTTCGAATGTCCGTCTGTCTTCTGTCCGTAACTCACTGGAATCAGGCTGGAATTACAACAACACGGATGATGCCGTGTAATGAGGCCCGGGCACTCGAGTGTGATAAGTCAATCAGCGCGCGGCTCAGGTTATGCACAAGGGTCAATTATAATTATAACTATTAGTATATTATAATTATGGTAAAAAGTTCATGTGCACGATGTTGTTCGCCCAACAAATAGCCAGATCTAACTAACCATCCTCATATATTTCAATATTAAAATCACCAACGCCAGCCACTGGGCACGTCTACATTTTTTTTATTAGTGGTACGAAACACATCATTTTTTTTCTGTTTAATCAATTAATGGATATTATTTTTAGAAATATTTGTAAAATTTATATCTAATCTGGATAATTACTTTTTAAGGTTAATTAATGTTCAATTTTGCATATTACATTTTGTTTGGGTGTTTTAGTTAAGCTAAAATATCAACTACTTATAATGTATAAATTTAATCAAACTTTTTGTATCGTATTTGACTTTTTATACTGTATTAATTTAATTTTAATGTATTAATTAATTACAAATGGGTACCTATAGTGAAAATTTGTGATGTAAAATGAAATTTGTAACATGTCCTAAAACAGGCCTACCTAGTTGGGCAGATACCAATTTTATTGTATGATAAATAATTTTACTGTATAATAAATTGTAATAATAATAATAATAATAATAATTAATATTCTCACTTTTTTAAACTAAGCCAAACGGAATAACTTGTCACCGGTCTCCTGGAACGAGGCTCGAACCACCGACCACTGGATCACTAGACGAGTCTTAAACACATCATTGTTAATAATGTAATCGACAGCACACCAACTCCAGAGTAAAGCTTCTTGCAAGTACCAAGTCATTAGGGAAGCATGAAACGTTCAGACTTGACACATACCACACACCCGCAATATCGCGCACTAATGCGATTTCAGGAAAGCGTAGACTGTAAAATGACATTAAGACGGCAAAATAGTTGGAAATATTCTCCCAAACTTTTTAAGGTTACAGTAAAATTACACGACACTTTTTCTAGAAATTAAGTATGTACATATTGTAAATATGTCTTACAACTCTTTATATATTAACATTTGCCTCCTCAATTGCCCTATAAGTATCGGCACTAGTGATGCAACGAATACTACTTTCACGAATTCGAATACGAATATCAAGCCTACTATTCGGCGAATACGAATACGATTAATTCAACAAGGTAATAAATAATATACCTACCACTGTTCTTTTTTTACTAAGAGATTTAATAAAATTAAAATTTACCACCGGCAAATTTTTGTTCAAAAAGCACAACGTTTCTTTTATCCGTTTGTACATTCCCATCGGTCGAAAATAAATACCACTTTTTCACGATTACGAGAGGTCATGTTATGAGATTTAATTTGAAATTATTTTATAAGAGTTAACACTTTTACACACAACGCAAATTAAATGGAACGAACAATACGTATTACAAAACAAAAACTACATGAAATGAGCACCTAACCTTATTAATAATCCAACGAAACTAGATGAAAGAACTCATGTTATGCTGTTAAACAAGTAACAATTGCAACTTGAAATGACATGAAATGAGCACATGAGAAATGAGAAATGACAGTACATGAAATGAGCACCTAACCTTATTAATAACTAAACGAAACTAGATGAAAGAACTCATGTTATGCTGTTAAACAAGTAACAATTGAAACTTGAGAACTCAACAAATTCATTCATTCAATGTTAGGGAAATCCCCGAAAATAGGTGTGTTCGGATACACGGTGCACAGCCAAACCGTAATTTAGGTTGCGTTAAGTTATAAATAGTTTGTTTTTAATATTCGTGATGATAATCGGCGAATACGAATATTCGTATTCTTATTCGTATTCGTTGCATCACTAGTCAGCACCCAATCTATCCTTCTGGACAAAGCAGTGCACAAAGTCCCTTTCTCAGCAAATATTCACATATAGCTTGCGAATTGCCGATATTCAATTTTAAAAGTTCTGATAAATTTCTTAAAGGTTATTTTTTCAATTGTAAATTCTCTACTTGCAGTAGTGGATATATATGAGTACTTTATTTTATTTTATTTTTTAACAAACAGACTGTCAACGGGTCATTATTGACCCTTATAGACGGTCCTTGAGTGACATCAGAGTACAAAGTATAAATATTTTATGAACATTTTGAATACGATATAATTAAATTTTATGATAAATTAATAATAATGTCTTAAGTTCTAATGATAAAATAAATTGTAAACAATATTTAAAATATAATAAAGACTGTCGAAATAAGGACTGTCGCAAATCAATAAATACAATTTAGGAATGAGTTCCAGATTAACAAGCTTTTACACAATACACTTTTTAAGATAAATTAATAATGAATAATTCCTTAATGATAAAATAAATTGTGAATAATATTCAGAACTAAATAAAGACGAACTCCTTGGAGTTAGTATGCGTATGTCAATAAATTATAGTATGCGTGGTTGTATTCTGTTCTTTAATTGGTGGTTGGTAATAACACCCTTTTGCTGGGTAACACGCCAGAGAATTATTTTAAAAAAATTTTCCTCATCCAGATTCGTACAATGTATGGAAGCTTGTCGATTGTCACCTAGATTGAGGTCGAGGCTCCTAAGAGGACCATATTCCAGTATCTGGTTAACTTGTTCATACCCGCGGTTGCCTTCTATTTCTGGTGCCGCCAACGCTTGCTTTCGTCCACATGTATCTTTCTTACCATTCTCTCCTGATTCGTTCGCTCAACGTGACCAAACTATTTAATCGACCCTATTTTAATTCTATTCACTGTACTTAGGTCAGCTTTACACTCTTTCCTAATTTGTTAATTATTTACTGTGTCATAAACGGGTTTGTTATAGATAGTTCTAAGTGATCTCATTCCGGCTACAGGCTTTATTTCCATACATCAGTGTGGGTACCAGAATTCTATTGTGTACCGCTAGTCTTGAATCGGTTTAAATGTTTCCATCAAAAATATTACTTTCAATGTACCGTTCACATTATTCCCAGAAGTCACCCCCCACTCTCACATCTCTCTTTTCTTCCTATTTTATCGAACATACTTTTCAAATACACAAACTTATCAACTTGTTCCAAAAATTCATTATCTGTCAGTATTTCACACGTTGTCTTTGTCTTAATGTTCTCCTCTTCGCTTGACATGTTTACATTAATGATAAGGTTTTATATTTGTATATCGTATGTATATCGTATATCGTTTGTGTATATCGCACATCCAACTTACGAGACAATGTATGTCGTGTTCACTACTTTTTTTTATATATTTATTAGAGACACTAACATGATAATAGATACATGATACTCTAACAATAAAACATTATAAATGAAGACTATACCCAATTACAAGTGTCTTCAGCACGCTCTAGTAACATGTATTTTTGCATTTAAGTATATTTTACATGTACATTTATGTGTATTGTATATTTAGTGTTTGAATGTAGTGCGATTAATATTTAATAAATAATTAATTTAATGGATCTATAGGTTCAGGTCATCGTTTAGAAAATGGATGTTGTGTATGAGTGAGTTTTTGAACGATGATAAAGTACCTGCAAGAATATCAGCATCAATGTTAGGGTCAGCACAATACATATTATATGTGCGACACAACCTTGTAATGGGAGAAAAGTAACCAACATTAATAGTGTGCTGGCTTATTTTAAAGAAGTCCGAGTTTCTTATACGGGTTCTATTTTAAAATAGCCATTAATATTGCATCATTCGCTTATAGTAAATAGCATTCAAACAAATCGTTTATTCTGTCTTGTGTGCTACGCTTTCAGTATGCGTTTCATCGACCATTATAATGTAACAGTCTAATTTTATGGATACTCGTATATTTCATATTTCATTGTCAATTTATAATTTGTAGTTACTGCAATATTAGGAGTGTTTGTAGGCTACAGTTTATAAAAATATTTGTAATAAATTTGATGATTTTATTTACATTTTTATTTATTTCTCTGTACCTATGTTCTGTCATCAAATTATTAATGCTCTGTACAATCTTTACATACATAATTCTTCTGTACGTGTGTATGTCACTGAACTCCTCCTACAAGGCTGGGCCGATTTGAATGAATGTTCTTAGGTTTTCACGGCCACTCAGAATCTTCAAGTTTGTGTTTACTGGGGTATTATGCCGTGTTGTTACGACCTTTCGGGCCGACGTTTCGGATCCCATTGCAGGGTCCATCGTCAGGGCTGATGTGTTGTCTTGAATGTTGGTGATGTGGTTAACTATCGGCTTGCAATACCGTGCCGAAGTCATGATGTGTTGTATTGTGTTGTATGTATGATTCATCTGTTGTCTGATCACTATCTCTGCGGAGTCTGCGACGAGAATGACTTTGAAGCGCCGGATACCAAGATGTTTTTAATTTGAGACCATCATCTCTATTAATGTTTATTGGATGCTTGTAGATTTCTAGCGCTTCCTTGATAAGACGCGCATGGTGACTCTTAGGCTTTCCAAGGATTTTCGGTTCGAATGCAAAATGATGGCCGATATCCAGAAAATGCTCAGCCAGTGCTGATTTTTCTGGATGACCGAGTTTGCATGCCCGTTTGTGCTCGTTGACCCTTTTGGAAATGGTACGCGCCGTTTGCCCCACGTATACTTTATCGCAGTCTTGACAATCGAGTCTATACACACCGTCTGTTTCTAAGCGATCTCGATCCTTTGCTGATCTCAACGTATCCTTAATTTTGAAGTTGGTACCAAAAACTGTCTTAATGTCTCTTTTCTTGAGAGCTCTGGCAATTCTGTCTGTAACGCTTTGGACAAAAGGCAGAAAGGCGATGCCTTTGCACTCAGGTTCTGTATGTTTTTCAGGGCGAACAGACCTCGTACTTATGACGCGTTGTATCTGTCGCTTCTGGTAACCATTGCCTTCCATGGCCAAAGTCATTCCATTGCCTTCCTGGCCAAAGTGTTGATGAGACCAAATCAACACATCAACACTTTGGCCACGAGGGCCAAAAGGATATGCCAAGATGAATATCTACAGGAGGAAATGATAACACTCAGCGACGCACTGGAAGGCAATGGTTACCAGAAGCGACAGATACAACGCGTCATAAGTACGAGGTCTGTTCGCCCTGAAAAACATACGGAACCTGAGTGCAAGGGCATCGCCTTTCTGCCTTTTGTCCAAAGCGTTACAGACAGAATTGCCAGAACTCTCAAGAAAAGAGACATTAAGACAATTTTTGGTACCAACTTCAAAATTAAGGATATGTTGAGATCAGCAAAGGATCGAGATCGCTTAGAAACAGACGGTGTGTATAGACTCGATTGTCAAGACTGCGATAAAGTATACGTGGGGCAAACGGCGCGTACCATTTCCAAAAGGGTCAACGAGCACAAACGGGCATGCAAACTCGGTCATCCAGAAAAATCAGCACTGGCTGAGCATTTTCTGGATATCGGCCATCATTTTGCATTCGAACCGAAAATCCTTGGAAAGCCTAAGAGTCACCATGCGCGTCTTATCAAGGAAGCGCTAGAAATCTACAAGCATCCGATAAACATTAATAGAGATGATGGTCTCAAATTAAAAACATCTTGGTATCGGGCGCTTCAAAGTCATTCTCGTCGCAGACTCCGCAGAGATAGTGATCAGACAACAGATGAATCATACATACAACACAATACAACACATCATGACTTCGGCACGGTATTGCAAGCCGATAGTTAACCACATCACCAACATTCAAGACAACACATCAGCCCTGACGATGGACCCTGCAATGGGATCCGAAACGTCGGCCCGAAAGGTCGTAACAACACGGCATAATACCCCAGTAAACACAAACTTGAAGATTTGAATGAATTTTCTTGTGTGTGTTCGAGTGGGTCCCTGGATGGTTTAGATTCACAACTGGACCCGGTAGGTGGCGCTGCAGTCGGGTTCTAGGATTCGGTTCTAGGTTCGGGCAGGACAACGTCTATCAGGTCCGCTAGTATAAAATAAAAATATAATAATACTCAGTATTTTTTCAGAGTTTCATACCCCGATTTACGCAAATTTAGAGTTACATTATTTTCACTGTTGTCCCTCCCTCAGCTCTTAATCCCTCAAAATAAGTTACATTATGTGTTTATTGTGTAACGTACGTTGTGTTTTGCTCGTTTTTTCTATGTTTTATAAGACCATTTCACACTGAAAACGAAATTATACGCAATATTTTCAATTAAAATAAGGCAATCACAAAATGTCGAAATGAAACGTAAAAAAATACCCATCGATAAAATATGTCAAACCAAGAGGTAGGTTCGAGAGTTGAAACAAGCAAAATAAATCGATACGGAGTGTCCATCGCGCGCACTTACGAACATTTCTAGTGCGGACATCAATCATTTCTGGGAATTTACCCCCGAGATGGCGCCCCTGTCGGACGCGGCCCATCAAACCTTTCCAAAAAAATAACATGGAAATGGAAATTTTATTCGTATTTTGAGGCTTCCTTCGAAGACTGCGATCAGAAAATTGACACAAAATGGGATCTATATTTAAACGATTTTTGCTACCGTTATCATATAAACTAATCCTTGTGCTAAACACACGTTATTTTCTGCTTTGACGGGTAGGTACGGTTCTCTCAATAATGAATTAGTTGAATAGAGTTTTATGTCGAACTATTTTGTAGAGAAGTTGGGCGTAAAAGTGAGAGTGTGGATTTTAATGCCATTATATGGATTATGGAAAGTAGGGGTGAGATATTAGGGAAAGGGAAGGAAAAGGTTAATGTCATCCTATTTTTTATGTATTTTGACACATTTTGTTATTCATTGTTAATCCATTATAAAGTAGCGAAGTACGACTATCGAAAGAATGATTTGTTTCAATTATGTAAGTTACGAATTCAGAGTAGTTACTATTTTTTAGGCAACGGCGATGTTCTTTAATAGTTTCTTTTTAATTTATTCAATTAATAGTTTTTTTTTATATAAACAACTAAATTAAATGGTAACTTATTTTTTCGTACTCCTACCCGTGAAATACCGCATGCCTATATATGTAGGTATAAATATCGACGAAAAGGGGAATAACTTACATGAGGTTTAATAAAGACTGACAGTGACGCTGTAAAAAAAAAGATAAAAACTTCTTTGAAAGGCTTTTCTAAAGACAATTTTACACTTTTCCTCTCAATATACTCTCCCTTTAATGCAATGGTCTTGTTTCACCTCCGTTGCCACTCCTGGAAGACGTGTTGGAAACCATTATTTGATATACCCTTGAGAATAGCTTCGAAAACCAAGTTCGGGTTCCTTTTGCTTTTTTAGAATATGGCTCTTCATGGACTGCTGTAGGACGGTTCGATAGTAAGCTGCACTGGCTGCAGTGCTTCTTTTCTTCAATGTCGGAAGTTGTCACTCTAAAAGCGTTGAATAGGTTTATCCAAAATTCAACAGTTTATAAACTACTAATTAAAATTTTTGTGTTTTTCGAGAAATGAGAGCTGTGCCAAAAATAACTAAACTGTACCTGTGATACACTGATAATATACCAGACCGAACCAGATTGTTTACGACTAACTAAAAAAAAATAAGTTTAATATATTTGTCAGAACTATCGTTTCTGACATTTTTAACCAACATTTGGGTTCTATCGGCGATGTGGACACAATTCTTTCAATGGGTTGCGAATGGTGTCCCCTAATTGTCGTATGTTTTTATATTGTTTATGTTATTTACTGCTTCGTAGCTGTTCGTACCCGGCGTTGCACGGGACAAGGATTAAATTGAAAATAAATTTATGGGGGTAAAAAAAGGTTTGATTCGAACGGTATAGATTTGCATCGAAAATATATCAGGGGGAGGAGAAGGGGTAAAAGAGGAGGGGGAAAATGTAGCTTGTGTTATCCGCCGAGTCCTAAGGATTAAGTTTCCAAATTTTGAGTCCGATCGGTCAAACGATACAGACTTGCAACAAAAATATATCATGGAGAGGGGAAGGGGTATGAGAATAGGGGAGAAATGTTGCCTATGTTACCCGCCGAGTTCTGATGAATAAGATTCCAAATTTTGAGTCCGATCGGTCAAACGGTACAGATTTGCATCGAAAATATATCATGAGGTGGGAAGGGGTAAAAGGGGAGGGAAAAAATGTAACTTGTGTTATCCGTCGAGTCCTAACAAATAAGTTTTCAAATTTTGAGTTCGATCGGTCAAACGGTACAGATTAGCATCGAAAATATGTCAGGGGGTAGGGAAGGGGTAAAAGAGGAGGGGAAAATGTAACTTGTGTTATCCGCCGAGTCCTAACAAATAAGTTTTCAAATTTTGAGTGCGATCGGTCGAATGGTACAGATTTTCATTGAAAATATATCAGGAGGAAGGGAAGGGGTAAAATAATAGCGAGAAAATGTCACATATGTTACCCACCGTGTCCATAAGAATAAGTTTCCAAATTTTGAGTTCGATCGGTCAAACGGTACAGATTAGCATCAAAAATATGTCAGGGGGTGGGGAAGGGGTAAAATAACAGAGGGGAATTGTTGCCTTTATTACCCGCCGAGTCCTAATGAGTAAGTTTCCAAATTTCGAGTCCGATCGGTCAAACGGTACAGATTTGCATCAAAAATATGTCAGAGGGAGGGGAAGGGGTATGAGAATAGTAGGGAAATGTTGCCTATGTTACCCGCCGAGTCCTAATGAATAAGTTTCCAAATTTTGAGTCCGATCGATCAAACGGTACAGATTTGCATCGAAAATATGTCAGGGGGACGGGAAGGGGTATGAGAATAGGGGGGAAATGTTACCTATGTTACCCGCCGGGTCCTAAATCATAAGTATGCAAAATTTGAATCAAATCGGACAAACGGTGTGGATTTGTATAAAGAACAGACAGGCAGACAGACATTGAGTTTTATAGGTATAGATATTTGTGTATTTACTGTTCATTTTCTTTAATGTTTATTTTATGTGGCAATACAACATTTTTCTATTCTATAATACTATTTAATGTATCTGAGTACCTTGTTGGTCTTGTGGTTAGGACACTGGCCTCGTGATCCTAAGGTTGCGGGTTCGAACCTCACTCCAGACTAGCAAGTTAGTCCTATTTTCATAGCACAAGCGTTTAGCTTAGTTTGAAAATAGTAAGAATATTGATGTGACACGTATTCCGTGTTCACATCTCTATTTAAAAAAAAAAATGTATATCTGCTTGTAATTTTGTTTATTTGTCGTATGGTATCATACTGTTTCTTTTACACTGTAGATATTACATATTTTTATACTGTTTTCTTTTATGATTTTTATATTACTTATGTTTTTTATAATGTTTAAAATAGTACCTTAAAGTTTACCAGAAAACACATCAAAATATGTCGAAACTTCGTACGTAGAAAGCTTCTCAGCCACTACCTACCTTGCTAGGTATAAAGAAATACCTGTTCAGTAAAAATCATACATTCGCATTGAAAACGTTTGGATTTGTACCATTCAATTTGTTAAACAATATTTGGTCTTTATGTGGAAATATTTCAAGATAAGTCTATTTATTGGAAGAACACTTGTTAAGTGCTTCATGATTATATGTACATATTTTTTTGTAATAATTACAAAGTATTTAGATGCTTGTTTTATAAAAATGCTTCAAGAGCGAATAAATCATTTCGTAATAAAATTAATTGAAAGCATATTTAGCTGTAATTTTCGCGAAAAAACGAAAATTTTACACTCTTGACAGAAAAATCGTGTACTACGGGCCTTAACTTGCCCAAAATTAGAATGGGACATTTTGTCAAATTGATGCAACTAATTGCTAAGGAAACACCCTGTAACCTCTCGATTTCAAAATGGAGATTAAATATTGACAGAGCGGCACGAAATTGCTCCAGGGTTAACATTATTCGGCGCAGACTTTTGATCTCGCTGACTGACAGACAGAATCTAGACTTAATTAACCAGCGATTAGTCATCGTTTTGCCACCCATCGATACAACATAATCATGCGTATTTTAACCGTTCGCTATGTCTCAACAAATCATGACTTGATTGCTGTTGTGTAACGTCGAACGTTCGACAAAATTTGTCAGTTTTAGAACTAACGATAATAAATTTACCGATTTTTTTAGCTATCCGTAAATTGGTAATTTTACACGGAATATATTCGGCAACCGGTGTGAAAATTCCTTTGTAGTAGCATTTTGGTAAATAGTTAAATGAGATGAATTTTAATTAGAGCATAATTACGTTTAAGAATGGATTGACTCTTTAAAGAAAAAATTACATTGCATTAATAAATGAAAAAATTGTTATGTATTATTGTTTAAAAGACCAAATATTTCGGGGTCCTGTCAATAAAATCAACATGTGTTCTTATATGTTCACTTCACTAACGATAGAATAGCATTTGAAAAAGAAGAAAACTGTTTCAATCAGTCAGAAGTAAATGAAAACAATTACTTTGATTCTTCTGTGTACAGTTTTCGGGATAGTCTGCCATGTATCTGATCGACGTTTGGAATCCTATTGCAGGGTCTATCATCCTGGCTGATGTGATGAATATGTGTTGATGTCAGGGTTAAGTATTAGCTTGCAATACCGTACCGTGTCCTAGTTTGCGTTAGGTTATGTACTGGCTTGCAATATCGTGTCGTGCAAGCCAGTACTTAACCTAAAGCAACCTAGGGCACACCCTATTCGGTACGGTATTGCTAGACAATACTTAACCTTGACATCAACACATACTCATCACAACCCTGACTATGGACCCTGCAATGGGATCAGAAACACCGGTCAGAAAGGTCAGACATACACACGGCAGAATATCCCGAAAACCGCACACAGAAAATTTTGAACGGCCGTGAAAACCTAAGGACAATTAGATCGTTCTGCCATTATGTTGTTAGGAAGTACTAATTCAAAATCTGCTACTTATTATATACAAGTTAATGAACAAATATGGTGATGATTTGAAAAAAATATATTTATTTAAAAATATATACGCAGGGCCGCGTGGAAGGCTGTTGCACTGCAACAGCAAAACGGTGTACCATGATGTCGAATGTTTGGTTGGTTAGAAACGAAAAAATATATAAATTACTCATGTACGTGTGGTGGATAAGATGTGACGTAGTCATTTTTTTGTTTAATTGGCGAAAAACCGATTTTGACCCAAAAATTTGCAGGAAAAATATTAATATTTCATAAACAAAACGTAAACAACGTAAAACAAACCTGTCGAAAAAACCGCTGGTCACATCTCAGCTATTATTTTTCTGAATATGCTGTCCTAATTTGAAGTTTATTCATCGATTAGATCTAGAGATATCATGTACACTGTTTTACTGTTCTAACGCAACAGCTTTCCACGCGATTTTCTGTCTCGTAGCTAGAAGCAAAAACTTTGGGGGACACTTTTTCATTATTATTTATTTATTTATTTATTATTCACTCTGGGTGAAACATCGATAGCTAGGTACATAAAAATTTTGCATTTTTTTTTTCAATATTTCTGATAAATTTTCTGTAAAACGTTGGAGTGTCACCACAGTTACTTATATAGAATATTAAAGAGTCGAATAAAACTTAAAAAAACTTACAATAAAAATCACTTTTTGTAATGTTTTAATCATTTTGTTTAACTTGTATAAAAGCGAATGAATTTTTAATATTCAATACAAATTACTTAAATGAAAGTCTAACGTTTTACAAAACAAAAGACAGAAATATTGAAAAAAATTTAAACTCGGATGTTTTTACCCTAAGTGTAAAGAATATTTTCTACTCATAATTGAATGAAGAAAACTCTCTCAAAGTTTTTGCTGCTAGCGACAAATCATCTTGGATAAATATTGTTTCAATTTTTTACCATTCTTTCATTAACATAACATTAAAAGTATAGATTTAAATATTGTCACGTGCCGAGGCTAGGGAGGAATGAATGAAAACGCTGGAAATTTATTAGCGATTTATTAATTAATGATTAATTAACTATTTAATGTACAAAATCACTTAAACAAATAAAACTTAACGATATTCTTTAAATTACACTTTTTCGCAATATATCAGTCGTAAATGAAGACTTTATTATCGCTGGAATACTTTATTTAACATTCACTTGAATATTCCATCCAGTTGTCACTCGCGGTATTTATCGCTTATTTATTTCGCCACTTGGCTGAGTGCTTCGATTATTTGCTCGATATCTGTCGCTTCAATTATCGCACCTGGCCGCCTTGCGGCTCGCAGCCAACTTCACACTGTTTTCGCCTATCAAACGCAACTACTACTTCAACCGCCACAGCGCATCCGTATTTACATCCGAAAGGTGATTCTGATTCTTTTCTGGATTATTCTAGTGTTTAGGAGAAGATTCTCGTGGTGTCTCTAGGTGTTTCTCGAATGTTTTAGATGTCTCGCGAAGGTTGTATGTCACCCTTGGTCGATTTTCCGATGGTGTTGTGACAAGTGACAGGACTGCGTAATTCTTTTTAGTATCTCGTTACAATATGAATAATTGGCCAAATAAAAATTGATTTGTATTTAATAATTGATTCCTAAATTGAACCTATTGTTGCAGTAGTATAGTGTAATCACTTAATGTTATTTTTTATTACCAAATCATATATTCGGATAGCTTGTGTATATGTGTTGCCATGCAAATGACTAAACAAATCAACATCGATATAGGGATGTTCGGAGGACAATGTGCAGATGATAACGAGAAAGAAATTGAAGACAAACACGACGAAACAAAAATTATCTGCACCATCTCATGCAGAAGTTTTCTACTCCTAGGAACCGCATTCGAATGCTTTAAGATAAAACTGAAAAGAATCCGAGATTTAGCCGCAGTGAAAAGAACAAACTGTTTACGTTAAAGGTGTATTAAACCTTAAACTTATATTTACGGCCAAAGTTACAAGAACATCTAAGTACAACACACAATTCTAAATGATAAAATAAATCTTGATAAAATCACGCTAATGTTTGATATTTTTAATTATGAAGTATGTCCAATACTGCAATAAGTTTTATAATGAACTCTATGTTCATTACTACAATATGTTTTATAATGAACTCTATACTCTGTTTAAAGAGCTAAACATCACCAAATTTATAAAACTGGAAAGACTTCGGTGGCTCATGTGCAGAGAATGACCGAGCATAAAGTACCAAAGTCCCTGCTGAACTTAAGAACGATAGGGCGAAAGAGCTTAGGAAGACCAAAATTAAGATGAAGCGACAACGTCCTCAAAGACATATCTGCCTTGGAGCTTCTTAACTGGAGACAGCTGGCGCAAAACCGAGATGAAACGAGGAGGAAGACTCTTGAGGAGGCCAAGACCCACCAGGAGTTGTGTGATGATGATGATGATGATGTTTTATAATAGTGGGTTTAAAAAAATAAATATAATAATTACGCTTTTATGCAAATCATATTTCACTGAGATGCACATAATTTTCACTTATAACAAATACAGTGTGTCTCATAGCTAGCATAAAAAACTTTACGGGTTGATTCCTGCCGTGCGAAAAATGAAAGACTTTTTATACGATGTCCCAGAGTTTTCAAATTGTATCAGCTGGCATACATTTTTTTTAAATTTGTATGTATGTTCTAAATTAAAACATTCCATATATTTGAAGAAACTATGCAAGAGACATATTTATTCCATCTCGTTATACATAGATTACGCAGCTGGTAATGGTGCCTTTATATTTTTAATGCAGAGTATTAAGCAATATTCTTTTTAACGTAAATATGATATTCTACCAAATTATTTAACATATATAAAAAAAAATTAAGCGACAAAAAATATTATCGATATTTTAACAATTTTTTGGCCGTTTTCTATATGTTATTGTAATTATTCTTATGTGTTATATAATTATTCTTAAGCATTAACCTACTGGAGATAATTCTTTATACATTTATGAAAATCGTTCCGCGTACGTGTTCCATGGAGAATAATATGTTAATATAATCCATGTCCAAGTGCAAACTATCCAAATTAAAGTTGGTGTTACGTAGTTAAAACAATATGTTTCAAAGTTAAATAAAGTTGGGTATACCAAGTCGATGCCACCTTAACAAAAGCGCAATAATATATTTCTCTTTTGTGTGTAATTAATCCCTCACTTAAATATAATACCGATTATTATACGGATTTTTCTTTTAAATGTACACCCTAATTTATACAAATAACAGGGTTTTTTTTGTGTGCGTAAATTATTTTCATTGACCTGCTCATTGAATTATTTTATATTCATAACATTATTTTTGGTTTAGTGATGAGACATCGTTTTTGTTATAAAATGCATTGTTTTACATTCTACCAACCTAACCTAACCTAACCCCCCCCCCCCCCTCAAGTAGTACTACAATTTGTGCACATCATGTTCTTTATTGAAATAGATGAAGTGCGTAATGTTTCGGTACCTACTACAAATGTAGCGCACACTTTGTAGTCTTCAAACTGATGAACGTGTGCGTGTTGTAGTGTTCATTTTCGCTAGTTACTTATAACAATGTGATGATCAGGATGCGAAAGCAAAAATAAATCCAAAAAACAATCAAAGCCTGGAAATTACAATAATTTGTCTATATCATGAGACATCCAGAGAAGTACCAAATCCTGCATCTCATCATTCAAGGCAAAATTGCGAGCAGACGAGGTCCTGGAGGACGAAGGACATCCTAGCTGAAAAACATCAGGCAATGGTTCAAAAGATCCGCGGCTCAACTATATGGAGCTGCTGCTAACAAGACAATGATCACCAACATGGTCGCTAATGTCCGATAACCAGACAAGCTCCAGAAGAAGAAGAAAGATTTTATGCAAATACACGTCTGTCCTCACTACATGCAATAATAAGGAAAGTCCTGAACAAAAGGAATACGAATTGTACCACGAACCGATCTGTCGTTCCGTATGCAAGGTATTTATTTCTATATCGGTACAACACAAGAATTCAAGATGGAAACAATTCTCGGAAATGCCGATAATGACTTGATTTATAGACTTTTCTAGAAATATCTCAGCAATCCATGAACTTGAGGAAAACTATTGTGATAATAATAACTCACCACGATTTGGGGCCTTCCAGAAGTATTCCCGATACCAATAAATTTTTTGGTTGACAGATTCCAAAATGTTCGATTTATTTCCAGACATCGGAATATAACATGGCACAGCATCCGAATCATAAAAAATAAAATAAAATCCCCGTGTAAAAATAATATATGTTCAAATATTTTTTTATGTAGTAAGTACATAATCTGTCCACAGAATTCAAATGTCACCAATAACAGCAAGTTTCGAATACCGACAAACATCTATTAAAAATATGTTTTTTATGTTTATAGCGTAAAGTTTGTGTTTGTACATATGTAATTATTAATTTGAGAAAACTAACAAACTTTGCATAAAACACACTGATTGTTTTTAAAAGTTGTTTTAATAATAATTTTTCAAAATTCTCAAACCACCTATTGGAGATACGTCACACAAAAGAAAACGGCATCGAAATTTTACACAAATAAAAGAGGTCTTACTTACGCTAGATAATTTAGAAATGTTAGAAATCAAAAAAAATCCTGAACACCAAATCTAATAATTAACAACCTATTAAACTTAACAAATTTTCCTTTATTTAATACATTCCCCATTTCAATGTCTCACTGTCAGACTTCACCTCTCTCCCCCACCACAACTGAGCCCGCACCCTCACCCAACACTTGACTCCTACAAATGTTATTTATGGAAGTTATTGTGCGTCCGTCCTGACAAAGATCAAGATACAGTGCAGTATCGAAACCGATGGACGTTTAAAAATACTCGGTGTGTTTTATACAAAATTTGTGAGTTTTCTCAAATGAATAAAATAGTTAGTTCAGAATAAAACAACAATTGAAAAATAAAAAGATTGGTGGACAACCATATAATAAATGTAAATATTACAATATTCATGGGTTAAAAGAATAAACAAAACGATACAAGAAAGATATATAAGTATCGATGAAAAATGATTAATAAAATTAAATATAAAAAATCATAGGCCACTTATTACAAGAATGTGCGCTTTTATTCTCACATCCGCAATGGCTAAAATTTAAAAACTAATTTAACTGTAAACTGTTTATTTGTATTGTCTGTGGAAAGAATGCTAGCTTAACTTCAATGCAGCCTTTTTGTTTTAATTTCCAGGACCGTACCCAACTTCAAAACTGACCTACATCCAACACGTAAACAAGTTCTTGCCAAGCGCGATTCGACATTTTTGAGAAACCATAGATAAAGCTACAAGGCGTATTTACTTTCGAGGTTACAGGCGAGGTTACTTTCGTGGATTACTCTATATTATCTTCTGCTGAGACTTGCGGAGGTCACTGCCAAGAGTAGCAGACATTTTTCATAGACAGAGCTACCAATCTTAGGAGTATTCTGTATTTTTGATATATATTGCTGATACTCTGAAATGTTACATGGGAGATGCATGGCTCTTATATCTAAAAAAAGATCTTTGTTTCTCTACCTGAGAGGGTAAGCTTCAGATTAAATCTATTTATTCCCCTGACTAATATTATCCCAATTATAATTATTTCGCTGTCTGTCAGTCCGACCGTCCGTCTGTCTGTCTTGTTTTTTTCTTTTTCTTCTTTATAGAATTTTTTTTTCCTTTTTATATAACTAAATAAATACTTATTCCTTAGGAACCGACATGTAAATGTAGTTATTTTTGACAGGTTACAGATGGTTTATATGTAGCCATTATGTTTATCGTCACCGTCAATTTATAACGCACTTTAGAATAGCTGTTTTTCACTGAGGTTGCTTTTAAGAACGTGAGTGAAAAGCACTACAACATTTTCAAAAAATCATTTTCTTATTAGATTATATTATATTTTTAAAACTTCATTAGCTTGAAGTTTTAAAAATAATTTGAAATTCACTCGTTTGATAATTCCAAAAATTGGCTGAGTAATGGCATTTTGAAACTAGCGTGGTGGATGAATTATTTATTAAACGAATTTCTTCATTCTTTTCTGCTTTTGTTTTCTTTTCGAAACGCGCTTGTTCAAACTGGCGAAGGAAACATCTCAAAAACTATCAAGCCGATTATGTTCGAATTTTATACATCACCTTCTATTAGGTCCTTACATATGAAATTGGCGTTTTGCCGTACTGGCAAATTTGATCTCAAATATCTTCTCTTTGGTTAGGAATTCCAAATCCAAATTTATATAGCTATTTACTCATGTATTTGTGTTTTGAAAATTATAATTCATTTGTTTTTTCCTCAATTGTTTTTTTCTTTGCGTCACTTCGTTTATAAAATGAAAAACTTGAAATATCGCGTTATTTACGAGTACGAGTTCCACCGTGGCACCAGTGCTGCAGAAACGTCTCGAAGGATTAATGATGTGTATGGCGACGGTGCCGCAAAAGAAAACACAGTGCGTTTTTGGTTCCAACGTTTTCGTTCTGGAAATTTCGACCTGCAGAACAAGCCCCGTGGACGGCCGGAGACCAAAGTTGATAATGAAGAATTGAAGGCTATTGTGGAAGCGGATCCATCGCAAACCACATCCGAGTTAGCTGCAGGCTGCGGTGTTAGTGATAAAACTGTTTTAATCCACTTGAAGCAAATTGGTAAGGTGAAAAAGCTTGAAAGGTGGGTACCTCACGAATTGAGTGAAGCAAATCAACAAACGCGCGTTGACTGCTGCGTTGCATTACTCAACCGGCACAATAATGAAGGGATTTTAAATCAAATCATTACCTGTGATGAAAAGTGGATCCTGTACGATAATCGGAAGCGCTCATCGCAATGGCTGAACCCTGCCGAACCAGCCAAACCATGCCCCAAGCGAAAATTGACTCCAAAAAAGTTACTTGTGAGCGTTTGGTGGACTAGTGCTGGTGTCGTTCACTACAGCTTTCTTAAATCTGGCCAGACGATTACGGCAGATGTCTATTGTCAGCAACTGCAAACCATGATGGAAAAGCTAGCTGCTAAACAACCGAGGCTGGTTAATCGCTCTAGGCCACTGCTGCTTCATGATAACGCTAGACCACACACTGCACAACAGACGGCTACCAAATTAGAGGAGCTTCAATTGGAATGTCTAAGACATCCACCGTACTCTCCGGACCTTGCCCCAACAGATTACCATTTTTTTCGAAATTTGGATAACTTCTTGCAAAGGAAAAAATTCAACTCCGATGGGGCAGTCCAAACCACCTTCAAAGATTTTATTGATTCCCGTCCGAATGGTTTTTTTAGTAAATGGATCGATGAACTACCTATGAGATGGCAAAAGTGCATAGAAAGCAATGGTACATACTTTGATTAAATAAATATATTATAATAAAAAAAATCGGCTTTATGTTCCTCCCATACTAAACGCCAATTTCATATGTAAGGACCTAATATATATCTAACTAATAATATTACCTACGGTGTATTGTACGTTTTTTTAATGCGCCTTATGCGTATTATGAATATTAACTTCGAGTTTAGGGAAAAAATGAAAATTATTTTGAGTATGTATTCAGAAACGAGAGCTTCTTTTCACATAATGCGTGTACCTAACCATGGTGGATTGTCAAAGTATACTAAAAGAAATGAATAAATAAAATTAGAAATAAAAAAAACTAGGGTTCTTACGATATTTAAAAATAATATCATTATTTTTTATATGTCGGTATGATCTGAGAACATATATAGGTATCATTACCAGCTGCGAAAATCTATGTATACTAACTAGTTCATGAGAAAATACTACAGATATATCAAATACAAATAATCATTTTATTATTTATGTCTACATACCATTGTAAACTATGCCTGTCTCAACACAGATATTTCTAGTGAGTCCAACCAAAATTTTATATTTAAATTAAATAGAAATAAGCAAATAAAATTTTAAAAAGATGTCTCTAGCACAGTCCATTTAAATAAACGAAAGATTCTCGGATTAGAACATATATAGAACTCACAAAAATTTGATAATATTTGGATTTTCTTACGATGGAATTGGTGATCGTTGCATTGTGTGAGTGATCACTTAAGACAGCTCAAGCGGATTGTAAGCCCTGGGCCATCTTATAAAGAGACAACACATTTTTCTCATATTCATAGCTTCGTCTCAGTGAGACTTCTATAATTTATCTTTATTGATATCATTCTTATTATCAAACCCTTTTACATGTGTGTAATATAAAGTAGTATTATATTATAATAATAAGTTATAGTATTAGTTTAGTAATAATTTCTACTTGTATGAATCAATTTAAGTTGAAATACTCGTCCGCAATACACAAAATATAAATATACCACAAAAGGAAATAGTGGAAATATTCTTATATTACTAATAAGTGGAATAAATCAGGGATTATTGGAGGGTTATTATTAGCCCTCTCTTGGTTTCGGACGTACCTACTCAATTTCGGACCACCCTCAACGGCGACCTCCAAATTTACGACGTTGGCATAGCCTTATAGTTATAATATACCTTCGGATAGGCCTCCCTCGCCCCTCACCCCTACTGTCAACTGCCCCGCGTGGGACCGTGTATCGGTGGTATATTTATGTGGGCGGATGAATTATTTCTGTGAGCGGTCGCCATTATAGAGGCAATAAAACTATTTCCAAAGCATACCCATACTATACTGTAGCCAGAGTGCGCACGCACGTTGGACAGTAAAGGAAAGCGCATGAAAAAAAAATGTCATTAATGTATATTACTGACTCTAGCACGCAGCTTGCTCCATGCGCCCACTGCATACAAATTTTGTTTATTCAATCGTTATTTAAATTTTAAAAAAGTAACCCATAAAAAACGAGTTTTTATTATACTCCCTTTCTTTGTAAAATATAACAACAATAAAAGACGAATTAAAACATACAACATAACACTAAACTTACAGTAATTTAATATATTTCTAAAATGTCAGATGTTTTGAGCTTTGATAAGACACTTCATGCTTTGAAGGTTAAATTCTAAAAACATTTGTCAGTCAATTTAGATTTTCGACATTCGTAGTGAAGTACCTATTATGTATACCGACGGAGTAATTCAAATTTAGAAAATATTTAGCGACGTTATCGGGCCGCCGTTGCTAATCAAACTTTTCTAATGATTCCAATTTGAAAAAACCAATAAAATTTCTAAAAATCCAAAATTATACTATAATTATTAATTTTTTTAACGAAAATTTGATAGATCTTCTTGATCGTCGCCACGAGTCTACTTGCCAAGTTTCGGTTCGATTGGATCACGGGAAAAGGGTCAAAAATAAATCCAAAGCAAGCAGACGCCACGAGTTAATATAAAGGGAGTAAAAATATTCACATTATTAGTCCATCGTTTATGCATCACTAGACTTGTAAAATACAAATAAAATAGCCAATTCTATAGACAACTCAGTCCTACATTTCATCGTTAAACACCCAGAGATGGAAATACTAATTAAAATGCACAAATGGAAATACAAAATATGCAAGATTTTTCCGTTCTTTAGGCACAGTACCGTAATAGATATCCCAATGATAAAAAATGTTGTTGTCTGTCCGTCCGTCCGTCTATCTGTCCCCGTAACTTCAAGTAACGTCCGTAACTTCCTTATTCCTTAGGAACCGACATAGTACCGTCATTTTTGACAAGTTACAGCTGTTTTTTTAAAATTAAAACGCTTATACTGGTATATTCCCACAGGTTTGCTTTATCAGAACTATTATGTCTTGACCGCTATTACATAAAAATTGTACACTTCGTTGGCGTGATGAATATATGAATATATATGTTGTGCAATAATAATTTTATTTTAAAAATTGGAAAAATCAGTTTGTTTCACAAGCATCCATCCATGTCAAAATATTAAATTAATGTCAATATTTACTCTATAAGAATAGAAATGTTGACATTTAGCAGAAGTGTTGTCATTTCTCGTAGAAACTTTAGAAGTATATTCAGACTATTTTGCTTCAGGATATTATTGTAGTTATACCCACAAAAGTTAGTCACTTTTAGCAGACAAGGTAAGGTCATTTGGAACTAATATATACAATTTTTTGCGAAAATTCAATCTTGCTTGTGCGACAACGATTAAATTTAAAATTTCCTATTTTTCACCTTTGCTTTATTTTATCTTTCGTTAAATTAATTATTCAAAGGGTTTAAAGATTACAGTGACTCGGTAACGTGATATTTATTTTTGACCCTCAGGTTTTTGATAGGGATCAATCTAGAAGCCGAGTTTCATCAAAATTGGTTGAACGGTCCCTCAGATAATCGAAACTGTCCAAGAGGGCGCTTTTCCCATATCTGGCGAATTAAACTAAAAATATATCAATTTCCTTTTATAAAGGTCAAAGGGTTTTTTACCTTTACGAAAGCTTTGCGTTATTTATTATACTTGGCAGTTCTATAATATCACTTAATAGCACATTTTATTCCGGTGAACGTACAGGAGCAAAAAATATGTTAAAATGTCATTTATATGTATTTGTATGTATGTAGGGGAGATGGGGCATATAATGAGGTTCGAAAGCTGAAGCGCTTAATTTGACAAAATAATTTTAAATAAATGTTTTCGTGGTTCAAATTCGATCACCCATTACGCATAATTAAGTGTGCGTCATTTTTGTATCTCTACCAGATCAAAGGGGATTAAATAGTTTTGTTTTTTATGCAATGTTTTTATAATTATATAAATAGTATTCCATAATGTTTGCAACAAAAATAAAACTCTGAAATATTTGTAATATAAACAGTATTTCATAAAATAAATTGTATGTCATCTTTTCATATGCTTACGCCTGATTAAATGAATACGCTTAATAATTCAATATCAACTTATTGTATTAAAATAAATAATCAGAAAAAAAGGGATACGACCACAGACCACCAAAATATATATAGACATGAAATGATGTAAATTTTTTATTACACGATCTGGTTCTACTGCTGGTTCCAATACGTTTGAATTGTTTAAAAAAATACTATGAGCTTGTAATCTTGAAAAACAATTACGAAATGGTCAAATTCTCTCAAAAAGTATAATGTCTTAGTCATTTAATCAAACGGGACAAATTGTGGCAATATACTTACAAAGATTGTCAAATAAAGTCAGTTAATTTAGCATACACATATTAGTGCATATATATTTAATAGGAATACATTTAATCCTTTTTTTATTATACAGATATTCAATAGGTCGATAATGAGTATTATAGATAATCCAAGTAGAAAATACATCACACAAATTGAATTGAAAAATCCATAAATTTAGAGATTTTTAGTGCACAAGGTGTCGAGCTGACTAAAAAAATGGCATCGCTCGGCACAGTTAGTTGCTCTGTCGCCATTATTTTTAAGCATATGCTGCCCGCCACGCCCTGCTACTCCACTTTGCCCTCTTCTCCCCGATATCTGTTTTAAAAAGTCACATCTAAAATATTAATTACAAAAATGCAATAATAGAATGCGGAAAACTGACCTACCACATAGATTATAATATTGTATAACATCGAATACATCAGTGACAGTCTGTATTTCTTGTATTTTCAATACAAACATCACACAGACGTAAAGGTTTACGTTCCGTGTTTATTTTTGATTGTTGGGATAATAATCACGTACAAATTAGGTGGCACAAGTCGAAGCCACAAATAGAAATAATAAAAAATTTCACTTCCAGGGCTGTACGTACCTGTAAATAGATGGTTATGTGTTTTATTTCGTCCGTTTGTAATTTTCTCAGAGCGGATCAATCATTTGGGAATCGGGTGACTCCGCGCCCACTCTCATAGCAGTGAGGACCCAAAAAAACTTTGGTCAGTATCTATAAAAGAAACAGTTTGAAAAATGTTCATAGATTTACCTCAGAAATTTTTGGATTTGGGAATTTTGTTTTAAAGGGAAAAAACTAGTGAAGAAATATGTGAAATCTATATTTATTTAAGAGTCATATTATTCTTCTTTACGATCCTGATATTTTACTACGACCCGACAACATTCATAATTTATTTTCCCTAGATGTAAAACTGATACTTGAGAAAGTGCTCCGATTACTCAAGTCAATTTTAATATGAAATTAATCAACAATAGATTGCATTAAGGTACTCATCTCAACTTTCATATAAAATCAATCAAGTTTGAAATTTATAAATGATATGCAGAGTGAATTAATATATATGATTCGTTCAAAAACTAACGTTTCCCTTATTGATTCTACAATATCAATATATCTGCTAGAACGAGACGTAGTGCTATTGGATAATAGAGGCAGAAATCTCAATCATATGCATAGGCGACGGGATCAAGCTTCGAATTAGAGTCTTTAGACAGGATTTCGTTTGGTTAGTTACTTATAGGGTAACCGGTATTAACTTTGGTATCATCATCTCATTCTATTATCATCACTTCAGAACATTTTATTGCAATTGACAATATGATCATTGATGGAATAGATAAAACAACTTCCTTGTGTGATTAAACCTATTTCTTAATATAAAAAGTAACGAATGTTTATTATGATATTATTTTAATTAAATTATGTTATATAAATAAAAACTGTCTTTTTATTTTATATATAGTACAAATTTTTTATTTATTTAATTACATACAGTATTATTACATTTTTTTTTCTAGTCTATTTTATGTATATTGATATACAAATTTATTATATCGTTGTACCTCTCCAAAAAGAGACTAACTCTAGTGTCTGGAGAGGGACTTACACAAATGAAATGAATGAGAGAAAAGCAAATTTTTTCTTCCCATGAATCATATAAAATCTCTCGGTGGTTGACCTATATTTAATAAAATATTTAAAACATACCGAAGATTTCATACCGAATATTCTCAAACGAAATAATTTAAAATTAGACAAAGGTATCTATTGTGTCGATGACTACTATAAATTAAATTGTGGTGAAACCAATTTTTCATTGACAATTTGTTTTGGTATTTGATGAAAAAGTTTTTTTAAACATGTTCCGTCTGTATACCAACAATTATAATGATTCCCGAGAAATTTTGATTTAATGGAGTATTAAATACGCATGTAACCAATTCCGATTCGTTCTAACACTTAACAATTTATTGAGATATCATTTCTCACTGTTTTTTCACTGTAACCAGAAACGCTATTTGAATCCGTTTTACAATTTCGGCGGCAAATTCCATGGCTTTCACAGGTTCTGTTTTATGATTAAACATTATTATATATGGGTGGCAAGTGATACTGATTTTTCAATCACAGAGGGGACACAGCTCAAAGATTTATCATTTAAATTTAGCGCTTAATTCTCCATGTAACATCATTCGTCACTAACGCTACCAGATGGCGCAAATAATGATAAGGTATTAAAAACAAAAAATGCATAATTCTTTATGTAACCATATTCGTCACTAATAACTATATAGTTAGTTACAAATATACTAACGTATATTTGTAACTAACTCGCAGGAGAGTGCAAAGAAGAAGTACGCCATTTTTGACGGGTTAAAGATAGGGTCCATCATCAGGACTGATGTACGATGGATCCGAAACCTCGGCCAGAGAGGTCAGATATACACGGCAGAATATCCCAGCAAACTATTCACAGAAGATTCTGAACGGCCGTCAAAACCTGAGAACATTTTTGGGTTAAAGATAGTCATAATTTGGTAACGAACCCATAGCGGCTCGTGATCGCGAGGTTGATGTGAGAAATGTCATTATACATCGCGTCCGTATGGATAATTGTGACAATATTATAATTTTTATTAAATGGAGTGTTTTATATTGCACACCGTTGAAGACATTCTGGAACAATGGTTAGTTTTATTTTATTAATAATAATGAGTGACATACGAGTGACTTACAAACACGCGCGTCGCCACTTGAATTCCTCAATAGTAAGCAGAGAGGCGGCAAGCCTCATACTTAAACATTTACGCATTATAAATAGATAGTAGTTAGTTTTTATCACCCCTGAGAGATCTGCATCAGGCAAGAAACTGCCGCTTCAAAAAGAGGCACTTTGTAATAAGGATTTATGTCAAAAGCTGTGAATGCGCATTTTACTGTATTGTTTTCCTTGTTGTATCTAGAATATGTCGTATGTGGGATATAAAAGCAAATATTGAAAAAATAAAATAAAATTTTTGAACGCATTCACCGAGGATTACTAATTAAAAAAGTAACCCATAAAAACCAAGTTTTTATTATACTCCCTTTCTTTGTAAAATATAACAACAATTAAAGACGAATTAGAACATATAACATAACACTAAACTTACAGTAATTTAATATATTTCTAAAATGTCAGATGTTTTGAGCTTTGATAAGACACTTCATGCTTTGAAGATTAAATTCTCAAAACATTTGTCAGTCAATTTAGATTTTCGACATTCGTAGTGAAGTACCTATTACGTATACCGACGGAGTACCTCATTCAAATTTAGAAAATATTCCGCGACGTTATCGGGCCGCTATGCTAGTAATCAAACTTTTCTAATGATTCCAATTTGAAAAAACCAATAAAATTTCTAAAAATCCGAAATTATACTACAATTATTAATTTTTTAACGAAAATTTGATAGTTCTTCTTGATCGTCGCCACGAGTCTACTTGCCAAGTTTCAGCTCGATTGGATCAAGGGAAAAGGGTTAAAAATCGATCCAAAGTTTTTTCACCCGGCAAGCCGTCAAGCAAGCAAGCAGACGCCACGAGTTATATAAAGGGAGTAAAAATGTACTGAATTCGTGTCTATTAGATTTTGTGTGTCTTGCAAAAACATGTTTCCTATAAAATCTCGAGTTCAGTACGTTATAAATTAGTAATTCTCGATGATTACTAATTTTTTTTAAATATTGCTGCCTTTGCTTTCATATCCCACCTAAGTAGAATCATGGACAATTACAGGTTTAAAAGGTTTTAAAATATTCTGTTACGTATCTGCGTATGCTTTACATCTTCTGGATGAATTTAATATGGAATAAACACATTCTAAAACGCTGTATAAGGACGTTCAACGTTGCAACGTTATGATATGTAGTAGCTGTAACCCGTCAAAAATGACGGTACTTTTACATGCCGGTTCCTAAAAAATAAGTACATGCTTGTTTATAGCCAATACCCATGAAATAATAGGTGTACCCGTAAATAATCAATTATTTTTGGTGTGGATGTTTGCTTCAGTCAAGTTCAGTAAAGTGAACGTGTAAAGATGTGTTTTATACGCAATATTATAATCTGTGGTCTTGTGACTTGTGACAATTAAATTGAATTTTTTTAATTACTCTGTTGTAAAATGGCGGACAATCAACTAACTGAAGAACATTTACGTCATTGCATGCTGTTTCATTTTCGATCAGGTGGTAATGCAACGGTTGCGACAAAGAAAATTTGTGATGTTATGGAGACGTATTGAAAGTAAATAAGTGCCAACGTTGGTTTAAAAAATTTTCCGATGGTGATTTTGACTTGTCTGATAGCGATCGAAATGGGCGCCCGGTAGAGTTTGATAATGACGCTTTAAAAACACCTAGAAGCATAATTTTCTTAAAATTCTACCAACAAGATGGCAAAAGGTCCTAGATAGCGATGGATATTAAATCGATTAAAAATAAAATTAAATATAGTTAATTTTTTTTTTGTTGCAACTTAAATAATTGATTACTTATGGGTACACCTAATAATTTAACGACTTTTATCAAAATATTTTAATTTTTTTATATTTCCCCTGCCGGCGATTGGGCGGTATATGGAATGGTTCGCGTCTTTGCTAAGTCCTGTATGTACTGTATTTTTGACGTGATTACCCTGCATTAGCAGGCTCAGCGATGACAGCATCGCTATCGTTGCCGTCTTCGGGTTTGCTGGCCCGGGGTTCAAGCCCCATCTCCGGCCGTTTATTAAATTACGGATGTTACACGAAGTTATGAGGACAGATTAACGGATAACGAAATTATTATGTTTGATTTTTTAAATCCTCATGGAAAACATGTTGGAAGAATTTAACAGAAAAATTGATACAAATTAACAACAGCACGGACATGAAACAATGAGACTGCCATTCAGAAAGAAGACGAAATTTAAAAAACTGTGATGTTCAGTGCATTCTTCAATGAATTTGCAGAGGAAATAAGACAGGAACAGAAAATACATCAATTAAAAATAAAGCTTCGAAAACACGTGTTGTATGAGTTTCAGATAAGTATAAATTAGTGAATATAAAGTACTTAAAAAATAATGAATAAATAATATATACGTTCTCTGTATAACCCACACCCTTTGTTAGATAAAACCAATTTTTACACAGTAGTAACTGTGTAAAAATCCTGTATAGGATTCTGCGCCAAACACAGGCACCCGCCTTTGCCCACTCCACCCCCTCTTTAGACAAAAGGGTATATCTTATACTAAATGTTTTAAATTTTGCATAGTTATTTTTTAGGATCCTCTGCAAAAGACATCCCATTCCCCCTAACCAACTAATCCTCTTTAAAGGATCACTAAATGTGAATCCCGGGAAATGCCGGATACGGACCGCTAGTACACTATTCTTCAGTATAGTTTTCTGGGATATTCTGCGTGTATATGTGACCTCTCTGACCGACGTTTCGGATCCCATTGCATGGTACATCATCAGGACTGATGTGAGCCCTAATGATGGACCCTGCAATGGTATCCAAAACGTCGGCCCGCACGGTGATGTACATTTAAAAAAATTCATTGCGCAGCCGAGACACGAACCGCTTTTCTACAGTACCTACTATAATACATCACCAGTACTGTACTTACTTACTTATTTACTACTTACTTACCATCACGCCGTTTCCCCGTGGGGGTAGGCAGAGAGGATAGAGCGCCACACTCTTCTGTCCTGACCTACAACTCTCGCCTCATCCAAATTCATACATCTACGCATGCAAGCTCGCCGGTTGTTGAGGCTTTTAACGGGCCCATCTTCCAGTATCTGGTTAATCTGGTCACGCCACGTCTTCCGCGGTCGCCAGTACTATATATAATAAGATAATACTCGCTTCATTGCGTTCATGTCTGATTAGGTATTCGTTTGCATTAATTGATTGAACTACGTTATATTGTGGTAAATTTCTTCCCTTTTTGATAAAAAAAATTATATTTTCAAAATTGAAAAAGACTTTTAACAGAAACACCAACCGTGGCCGCACAGCGACCAGCATTGGCTATAAACATTAATATTTCTGCTAGTTATGGATATATTTTAAGAGAAGAATATATAAAGCAATGCAACTCATATTGCAGGGATGTGTTGAGAAAAGCGCAGTGCGGGAAATACATTTTCCTATTTAGAAAAACACAAGTAACTGGTTCCACTGCAGCATGACGGTCTCTACCTTCCTCTGAGAAGAGTAATGATGAATAATAAGAAGATCTTCTACCACATCTACCTATTCTTATTAATGTTCGTTGCTTAATGAACTGCACAGGGCGTAAAAATTGACATTTTGTTTTACTGATTCGATTTATTTATTTTGCTGAAGGTTTCTAGAATGCCGGTAAATATAAAACGAAAACGGCAGATTATTTGAATGCTTTACTATAGAGACAATAGAGTATAGGAATTAGTTGCGGGTATTGCGTATACATACACCAGTATTAAATACCGTCTCAATATCGGGATGACGCAAATCCATTCTAAACCGCAAGCAATGTTGTGTTAATACGAAATAATTTTATAATAGCTGAGTGAAGGCTTAACAATGTCGAGTTTGTAGATCACTTTGTTATTTACATATTATGTAGACTTTTCTACATGGGTTAAACTTTTTTTAATGATGTAATTAATTAATTATACATATATTTTGCCCTTGCCTAGTCTGCGAGCATTATTTCAAAAAAGAGGGTATAGATTTTTTTTTGGTTCCGATTAAAATTTTTAATAAAACACTTAACTGGGGTGATTAAGTGAAAAAAGACAATATTTTTTGAGGATGGCGTCCACGCATACAAATTCAAAAACATTGAATTACCTGGATACCTACTTATTAATTATTGATGGCCGGTTCTTGATCCAAAATCGAAAAAATTTTTGATTACAAATTTATTTCGAGTGAGCAGGTAAGCTACCGTTTCCGTAGCAAATGAAGGATTTGTTTAATTTTCTAATATATATTATTTATGAATCAATAAAGACTAATTTTAAGCGTTAAAGTGTGATTTGAAAATGTTCCACCCTTAAGTTGAAGACTAAACACATGGCCAAAAGTATGACGTTGAATAAGCCTACTTGCATAGATAATAAAGGCAGTTTCATTCCTTTACCTACAAATCAATATTACTCGAAAATTTAGTTTTTAATTTTTGAAAATTTTATTCAAACAAAAATTGCGAAAACTAAAAAAAAACTTTATTTAAGTTGTTATCACGACAGTGTACCTAACTTTTGATAGGCGTTATCGTTCAAGATTCCATAATTTAATGAATGCATAAATATGGACAAATGTTTGCTCTTTCTGTAGTGAATAATTTATACTTTAAACTTCGTGGAAATGAAATATGCAAGAGATATCTTACCTCAAATATTGACCAATCGCTGTAACAATACCGTGGCGACCAACTGAATGCAGGTACAACGAGTTTCGTATCACTGGTTAAAAATACTACCGGTTAACAGCGCACCAACCAAACTACTCGTGACCACTTCTGTCAACAACAATAATGGAATACAGTCTTTATCACAAGTTCAAACATTTCTAAATGCACGCGAGACCCCAAAATGGATAATTAAATTGTATTACGCGAGAATAATAAAATATATAGGTATTTCAAAAGTTAACACAATATTCACCACAAGAAAGAACAAGGTTTACCGCTAACGAAAACACGCACAGGCACTGTCAAACGGAGTAAATGTTTATTGTTTTCAGGCAATTTATACGTTAATACAATTGTTTGCTCACGGCTAATATGTAACTCTACCCCAGGCGCAGTAGAGAGATATAATTACAATTCTGCAAGGATTGTGTCAGCCAGAAAGAAGTGTGTAAGCGATTTTTTCAAAATATCAAATGTCCGCAAAAGCGTGGGTGACGTACGAACGCTAGCGGTTTTCTGAACCAGCTGTTAGGGCGACTGCAGCGCCCCTGACGGCGTAAACTGGAACTACAGCGGGGACCTGCTCAATCGAAATGCTCTATATGGAAGTTACGCAAATATGAGCTTTATGCAGAGCGTTTCCTAGTACACACGCCCACTTTTGAATGTCCGCAGTGATCGTTGGAATTCGAGCAGCATTTTATGTTCGAAAAACAATGCCATTTGTTTGTTCACCTTGCCAGTCTCGTCACAATAAGTTTGCCATTGATTTTTTTTCATAATTACTCGCAGCTAAAAATAGATGGTAGTAAATAGTGACGCATCTCTTCTTTGAAAACGTGTTTAAAAATAACTTGACACAATTAAAATTCTGTTGTGGTATTTATATTTCACATCCTTCTTGGAACAATTGAATATATTATAGCATTACGGTTTCGCTTACGCAAAACATGTCCTATCTGTATGTGTCGTTTCCAATATTTTAAGAAACAAAAGATGCCAACAATGCACCAAAGAGCCGAAAAATTATCATACATGTTTACTTTCCACGATAAGTGGAAAGATACGAAAATCATTTTTAACAACACAATGCCTACACAAATATATTAATATCTATAACGTTGTAATTAAATAAATATTTTTTATAATAATACAACATGTGGGTAGATGTGTACATATGTATATTTCATTGTGTATTACAATAAAAATATAGTAAATTATAAAAAAAAAATAATAAGGTCAAATATGTAAAATCATAAACTAGATAGGCATTACAATAAATTATGACACTCTCAAAATTTAAAAATATGCATAAATTAACCATAAATTTTTTTAAAATATTTATTTTTTATATCTTTTTTAATTTCATATAATAGTAGAATGGTTATTAAAGTGTGATGTTATTTTAACCGGTTACATTATAACATTTAATTGATTGGTTATTTGTTTTTCGCAATTCGATGGATAGTATCAGTATTAGACAACAGTTAAATATCGATACAATCAGATACAAATCTTAAATAACAATAACATATGTTACCGGTTAAATAACGGTTTGACCATCACTTACCACTATTAAAGTATTCATCATCGGTAAAAGAATTACATATATATTTGTGCTGGGCCGTAGTGATTTCAATCTTCATTTATAAATTCATTTTTTTTCTACTTTCATTACGTCATTATTATTCTTATTATTATTCTTATTTATATTATTCATTATTCTTCATTCATTATTAATTTTCATTATTTCATTTCATTATTAATTATTAATCAATCGTAAAAAAACTAACCAATAAAAACCAAGTTTTTATTATACTCCCTTTCTCATTTACTAGTGGAAGCTGGTTTGGCGCTTAACCTACGCGTTGGGCTTCGGTCGGGCGACGCTACGAAAGGGAGTAATAAAAAGTTTCCAAAAATCCAAAATTATACTATAATCAGGTTTAATGTCTACCATATGCGTCGGAATCTCCGTATAACTTAATAAGTTGTATTAAAAAAATATTAAAATTTCTAAAATTCTAAATTATACTATAATTATTAATATTTTTTAACGAAAATTTGATAGATCATCTTGATCGTCGCCACGAGTCTGCTTGCAAAGTTTCAGCTTGATTGGATCACGGGAAAAGGGTCAAAAATCGATCCAAACTTTTTTCGACGGCAAGCAGGAAAGCAAGCAAGCTAGCAGACGCCACGAGTTAATATAAAGGGAGTAAGTATTGTGTAACTATATCATATTCAAATTTTCACAAAATATTCCTACTTTGTACTTTAATGTCACTCTAGGATCATCTATTAGGGTCATTAATGACCGGTTGACGGTCTGTTTGTTAAGAAAAAACTTAAAATTAAAATAATATAAAAGTCTCAAAATGTTATTGCTATTCGCAGGCCTATGTATGGGTACTAAATACTGATAAAAAGATTGGATATATATATATTATATATTCATATATATATTATATATATATATATATATGCACATAAAATTATAAAAATATATATTTTGCTGGTACTACTTCCAAAGGAAATAATGATTTTTATAATTAGCATCTTTCAACAGTATATCTTTTACAAATAATCAACTTGAATACGCTGAATTCTTTTTTAAAATATCATTCAAATTAGCAATCGTTCTGAGGGCTGTCGAGATACTTTTATTGTTCCCCAAATCAAGCAATGAAAACTCTTCGATGTGAATGGTCTAATATTCGGCTAAAAGGCTCATCGCTTAAAAAGCCATTAGGCTTCTGGAGGCTGGGTTCGCGGTCTTACGCATGGCTGGTGCCATATTTATAGCTGGAATTTAATTTCAAGATCAATAAGCCGCTCTCCTAAGTACAGAATCAAAAGTTCTGGCAAATCACATTCACAATTTTTAAAGACTCATTACTCATTACATTACCTCGATAAAAGATCCCTAATCTCGTAAGAATCCCCAAACTATAAATTTATTACAACAATATGATCATTATTAAATTACGATCAGAGTTGGCCCAGTGAAATTTTATGACTTTAGCAGAAAATATTTTTTTTATTTCAATTTCAATTTTATTTTAAATACAAATAAATATACACATATGTATAATAAAAAAAATATGAAGATAACAATTATCTATCGCACATTATCTTTTATTTTTTTATACATCCTATTTATTTACTAATGCTTCGCTTCGCAACACGTCTTTCTTACTCTATATGCCTTATTTATTTGAATAATTCTTGCTATATACTTTATTTATTTATATATCTCACCTATTATGTACCTGTATGTGATAATCTCCATTTATATATCCGTAACCTCCTTCGTATCGCTTTTATCATCTTGTATCATAATTTAATTATGATGTATATATAACTTATATGGAATGTGTGGGACTAAGGGCCTGTTGTTTGATCAGAAGTTAGAGTAAGATTTAAGCAAAAAGCATAGATTTTTACGAAAACGGGTGTTTTGATTGGTGGAGAATGCAAAAATCTATGCTTTTTTCTTAACTCTTACTTATGATCAAACAACAGGCCCTAAGCGACTGTTTAAAGGAAACCATGTCTTTCTCTATCAGCTCTCGGTATATCCGTTTTTATATGCTCTCTCGCTTTTGTGTATCGTAAGTGTACCTAAGTAAGTCGCTATTCATTTAACTTACTATTGAAAGTACGTCACATAACTTATTATTGAAAGTACATGCAATAATAAATAAACAAAATTTCTGTGCTGTAAAAAAATAACTTTTCCCGCACTGGCTGCACGAATTAGGTAGATTTTTATGTTTTTGAATGTACGTTTTTTAAATCTTTTTCACTCCGACATTTTCAACTGAATGTACAAACAGGGTTGAACAGAGCTAGCGCATAATACAGGTAGATTCTTGCCTAAATTATGAGTCGAAAATGTTAAAGCAACAATGTCCCAATATCAATTGCCAATCCGCATTCACACATCTCATACAATCTCGTCGATTGTTGAGGCTTTTAAGAGGATATCTTCAGATATCTGTTATTCCTGGGTACGCCAAGACCTCCGCGAGCGTCCTTTACTTTTATTGTCAACAAAATTCGCATCGCAAATTAATGCATTGTTAGTTTAATTAGAGTGAGCTATAAAACATCCGATCACCACACCCACCGTATTCTTCAGTGGATCATATTAGATTTTGAAACGTTATCATATTTTATCATATATTTGGCCCCTCTTTAATTTTATGGCCAAGATTATGGCTCCAGCCCTGGGATATTGGCGCCCCGGTCTGCTACCCCATTGGACGATCCCTGGTCGTAATCAGCTCTGAATAGTTATTACAACTTAGACCGTTTAACACGATTTCGAATCCGTAGCTTCGTAGGTTTAATTCCCCGTAAATGTTCTTAAACGCAACAAAAAATTATTATACAGAGTGTCTCGGAGCTAGTAGAAAAAACTTCTGGGGAGTCTTCTTTACTCAATTTTGAATACAAAATATTTTTTACACTGCGAGAAATGTCGACAGTTACGAGAGCAGCGACATCAAAGTCGGTATTTTTTTAATATTCCTGACTTATTTTCTAAAAAACGTTAGTCTATCGCTACAGTAACTTGAATATAATATTAAAAATTCATTAGCTTTAAAACAAATCAATTAAAGTGACAAAAACCTTATTAAAAATAGTTTTATAATTTCTGCAAGGTTTAAATAATTTACAAAATACGCAGAATTTTGGAATTTCGCGGGCGTGAAAATCCAATTTTTTTGTTGTTGTTGTGTTGATTTAATTGTCTCTGACGTATCTTGATATCGATATAGTCATATTGGATGCTTTTTTGTTGGCTGTCGAAGTCGAAAGCGTCCTATGTGTTTTGGTTTCGGCAGCGATTTTTTGCATATGAAAAAATGAAACATTATATTTAAATTTATGGACAAAAACATTACCATTATTATAACCGTACCTTACATTCTTAGCCATTATTCCTAATAGTACATTTTATACAAGGAGTAGCTTGTCGGCGTAGTGGTCATGACGCTCACCTGAGGTTCTGGTGGTGGATGATCGAGCCCCATTCCATGACACCAGCAAGTAAGTCCTATTTTCATAGCACAAGCATTGAGCTTAAATTGGAAAAAAGTAAGAATATTGATGCGACACGTATTCCGTGTTCGTATCTCTATTTAAAAAAGGTATATATATGTGTTTTGTGATACTAATGCTTATGATATGTTTGTATGGTATGGACACTGTAAGAATTCCATTGAACTATTCTGTACACAAATACATTTGGAAAAAAGAGTGACGTAATCCAATAGAGAAAAAGTTTGGCCTATAGAGTAGACAAAAAAGGCTGGTCTATAGGTCATTTGTCGAATATGTACTACATATTATTACGCAAAATAAAAATATCAGCAGTTTTTCCGACGATTCAATCTGGCAATAGTAATGAAATCAACGAATTTGAAAAATAAAAAGTGTCATCTTATCTGTAATATATTTTTGTGTAGTATTATCTTTATACAATTTTTTTCATAGTCTTTTCCGTTTAATCAATTCTGGAGGTACTCCAGTGGCCGGGTTGCAACCAGGTCTATAGTCGACTGAATGTTGGACTAGGAACAACAGTCGACGATAGCCGATTGCTTTCTGATGGTAACACAGTTTCTTAAAATAGAAGTTGGACGAAAGTTATTATTTCTGCCAGGCTGTGTACAGCGTAGCCTATATAGCCTAAGGGACTAATAAAATAATATCGTTCGATCAGCTCATAACTTTTTGTATAAAATATTTATCTAACGATTCCAATGATCGAATATTTTTTCAGTAAAATTTTGTAATAATATTGCTTTGAACTTTACAAAACTTTAATGATAATATTAAGTCGCTGCTGTAAGTTTGAAGCGTTTCCATTTCCATGGCAGGAGGGCTTTTCATTTTTTTAACACAAGCTAATTTCACTTTAACGAGATAATATAATTTAATTTAATTTGTGCTGAATTTTTCGATTTGTAGGTTGTTTGTGTTAATTTTTGGCTTAAGAAAATTGAATGTCAACTACAAGAAACGATTATTTCCAACATATATTTTTGCCTGAGTTTAACCGAGGAGTTAAGGCATGAACTTGATACTACTACTTATATAAATTACTTTCAAAGAATATAACTATGATTTTTAAGGCTTATTGCCAACATCTCTTGATGTCGCAAATTAAGAAAATCGTAGACGGCATTAAGTAATTTCTCAGAATGATAATGCCCGTCCGCATACTGTTATATTAGCGAAGAGTGTGATGAATCACCTGTTTCTATAGATTTTTTTTTTTATTTTATTTTATTATTTTATTTTGAACTCTAAGATGATTTAAATGCTACGCGGGAAAAAATTGAGCTAAACCCACCTGGCGGAGTATTGGCGCTACAAAAATTTGGGGATGATGAAACGCTAGTATTGGGACGGAGTTAGTAGCGATTGATCGGATATAGGTTACGAGCAGTTAATATTCAATTCTTATAAAACATATTAATCTTGTGGTAAAGCCGCGTTTGGTACAAATGGTTGACGATCGGCGCGGTCCGAGCGGTCCACATGTGCTTCCCAAAAAAAATACTGAACACGGCTTTCGTAGATTTGGGTCGCGATTATTGCGTTTAGGGCCGTTAAAAAACCGATTAACGTCTACTCTAAGGTGACGATGATATTGACAGTTCCACGAGGTTTCTGAATTATTGACTTTTTTGCTCGGGTTTTGAAATCGTTTGAGAGCCGTATATCTTCATCTCGAGTGGATCCCCGTGCAACAGAGAGGCAGAATATTGAGCAAAACTAAGGAAGGCAGGTCTAATCGGGGGATCGCGAGAGGAAAACGCCCATAAATAATTTGTAATAACACGGATTAAAACGTATACGATATACCAGAGGGGTGACCTTAACTGAGCGGATAATGATTTATTTTCGTTTCGCGGGAATCGGATAACGTAGGCAGATAGAAAAGTTAACTATAATTCTATTATATTTATCTGTAGACTAACGCTCTTCAGGCTTTTACAACAGATAGGTAATTGTGCAATGACGGTATATACGGTTAGGAAAGAGATAACGATAACGTGTAAGCATATTAATGGCACGACAAGAAAATAATATACTCGAATATAGATACAATATATTAACTATGTAATCACTACAAACCTGCCCTACGTTAGCGTAGTTTCAACAGGACGGGTAACGTGTATACGATTGGCTATTCTAGCTCAGATTTCGCCGGGTTTGCTAGTAATAACCACAAAACATAATTGGAACAAGTGTATTCAATTCAATTCAATTCAATTCAATTTATTTCATGATAATATGTACATGACAAACAAAATGTTTAAGGCATACATATTAGAAGTATATATCAAAAATGAAAATATTTAATAAATTAAAAATAACATAAATCTGGTCAAAGGTGTAGGAGAGTCCCGCTTCGGAAAACCCCCTCAGACACATGGAATATATCAATACCCAGAGCGATTTTGTTCAGCATGGCTGTGGCTCTTCCAACAGGCATAACCATCGGCAGGTTGGTCCTGTATATTGGAATGTGAAACGATCTATGCTGACGATGTCTAGTGTAATTGTCAGGAGCATACAAACCAATGCTCTGCATAGTTTGGGGATCATCAATCATACCGCGCAACAATCTAGATAAGAATATTGTAAATAAAATAATATGAATTTGCGGCTCATATACACATGAAATAAAAGGATAAAGCGTATGGGGATCTTATAGATGGATGGATAAATGAAACAAATATATATAGGAGTAAATGCAAGTAAAAAGCAAGCATATAAGTACCAAAAACATAGGAGAACATAGTGTGATAGAAATTCGAAGACGGGAGGAACAATAATGTGAAGTGGAACGGATATAGCAAGAGCATGTAATAATGATAAACGTACAAATACAGACAACTACTTGAGACCGATTCGACAGATACTAGCAATCTTTCAACACACCTCTAAGAACATGGTGAGCGGTATATAGTTATCAGCGGAGGCGTCCAGTGCCTTGGCAATGAATGAGCACTGAATTAATCCGACGCCTTGCCTGCGGCACTGGAGGTTTATTTACTTATTTGTTTTATTTGTTTTCATTTATTGGGTTTCTTACAGCCATATAATTAATCAATCTTTGAAGAAAAGACAATAATTGATGCACAGAGTTTTGGGCCAATTACGCGAAAACACATACATACAATCGATAAAAGAATAATAAAAACATGTCCAATAGTGGGTTGTGTGAGTGTGTATCTGTGTGTTTATTTATTTGTTTATTTATTTTGTTTTGGGAAAAAAATTAAAAGCAAAACGATCTTAAAAATCTTCCACTGAATTTAAAAATTTAATTTAACTTACATTAATAGTTTATTGTGTTATAGCGAATAGTACTCTTCCAGTATTATATTGTTCGAGAATATTCACTGTCTATGTAACATAGTTATCTTGTGGATCAATCTTACTGCCAATAAAAATAATAATAAATGGTTACAAATTATGTTTAAATTCCGCAACGGAGGGAGCTAATACGTCCCTGTGCGCGCAGAGTCGCGGCCAAAAGACAGGATTCATTGGATGATTCACGAGAAAAGATCGCCCAAAATTAATTTAAAATTAGGTATAGTACCTTTGGATGATTGTTATATCTAGGTATGCAGTGTGCACGTGGTGAATATATGGAAATTGATCCCATGATATAGCGGCCAAGAAACGTTAAATTTCCGATAAAGACGAGTGGAAATACGGGAGAACGGGACAGGATAATGGTAGATAATGAAGAAACATCAACTATGATTAGGGGAGTACCCGATAGATTGTGGTTACGGTTGATCAAACGACAATATGGACTGAACTTAGAAATTAAATATTAAAAATTAATTATCGCGCTTGTGAAGCGAGTTCAAACCGTCTGAAGCCACCAAGTCCGTCCCAAACGGGCACAGGGATGGAGATAGAGACGGCAATAGGAGGTGGGATCAACTGACATATCCGAGTGGAGATATGGTTTTTTTTTGCCAAATTGAATCTTAGGAACAAAGATTTTGGTTTCAAGGAAAGTAGGATATTGAAAATCCTGGAAACACACGACTTAGGACCTTTGGCTGCTAGGGGGGGTTTAAAATGTCAAGACACAGCAGAAATCAGGCAGTTGGTGACGGTCTACGAGAGCGCAAAATCTGCGTCGGTTGTTTTTTTGAGTGATAATTACCGTGAGTGATAATTACCGTCGACTTAGAGTGTCTCAGTGGGTGAAAATTATAGTTTAACTTCAAGTGAAAGTGATATACGGGTAAATATACTCTTCGACATTGCTCACGTTAAAAGAAAAGGGGGGTACGGGTTTGATTTTATTTTATAAAGGGTAATTAATTTGGCATATTAGAACTTCGGAAATTACTGCGCTTTATTAAGTTGATTAGTCCGGCATATATAGAACTGATATTTGCAGATCTCCGGAAACTAGCTGTGCGTTATAAAGATACCTATTTTATGCTAAACACGCGGGAAATTGTTAATAAATCTTGTAAAAATACCTATCTTATGCTAAATACGCGAGGTCCTGTTAAAAGGTTTTAACTCAGAGTACGGGATTGATTTTATTTTATAAAGGTAATTAATCTGGCATGTCGGAACTTCGGAAATCACTATGTTCTATAAAGTTAATTATTTTTGTCGTCTTACTAGGTTCACAGAATAATATTCGCAGAATTTCAGGAAACGGTAGAGTTCAAATTTAGTTAAATTTCGTTTTACTAAGTATAGTATTGGCGGATCTCTGGAAACTAGCTGTGCGTTATAAAGATACCTATTTTATGCTAAACACGCGGGAAGCTGTTAAAAGATAAAGGAGTTGTTACTAACAGATTCGATTTTAAATAAGTCTTATAAAATACCTATCTTTGCTAAATACGCGAGGTCTCATTTTAATTTTTACATTTGTAAGGCATATAATATTTCGTTATATGAAATGTTTCGATTAGACCGGGTTTATTTTAGTTATCGAAAGAATATTTAGTTTATTTTAATAATTTTTTTTGTTTATGGTTAATAGTAAGAGTCCGTTAAAATTATAGCGAATAAATTCTGGGATTAAAAATACGTCTAGTGAAAAATATATAGCTGATCTCGCGGGGTATCAGGTTCAGCCCATAATAATCTAGATTTCCATTTCGTTTAAAATTATATAGAGTAATTTCGTGAGAGTCGGGACTTATTTACAATTTTACAGATGTATGAAATTTCATTATTCTAAAAAATTATATATAATAATCTCGTGGGGGTCGGGGTTTATTTACGGTTTTACAGAAGTACAAGTTTCACTATTTTATAAAGTATATAAAATTGCTTCCGTTCGGCCCGGGTTATCTTATATTATATAGGAAAACATAGGTCCCGCGCTATTAAAACATATAAAAACGTTTCATGTGGCCGGGATTATTACGCGCGTTGGGGAAAGTCTATAAGGTAAAAATATGTTTAATTTGATTCTGGTTATTTTATATTTTATGAAAGATATTTGCCTCGCGGACTTAAACTATGAAAAATGTTTCAATTAGTTCTGGTTATACTTTAGGAGTGATGTAAACTTCGCGGTTGTATAATTTGGGGTACTTCGTATTGTACGAAAACGTAAATCTCGCGTATAAAAACGCGTATAAAAAACGTATATCATGTATTCAAACATATAAAAACTTCTAGTACATTGTTTCGATAGACCGGGGTTGTATTATACTTATAAAGATGTTATAGGGCCTCGTTATATTGAAAATATATAAAAACCGCCTGGGGCCGGGTCTTCTTATTTATAAACTATATAAGATTTCGTTACATTTAGTTATATAAAATGCTATCGTTCGGGAATTCGCGTTTCATTTTAAGCATATATAAATATAGGGTCCCGTTTTAAACAATGTTAGTGTTTCGTTTAGAATTCGCGCCTTCATTTAATAAATATGAAACATGTAGATTTCAATTAGAACTATTTTAAAATGATTCGTTTAGAAATTCGCGTCTTGTATTATAAATGTGAAAATTATAGTATTCGTTTTGAGCTAAAACGTGTGAACATAGAAACACTACAGCTTTGACCGCTATTTTGTTTACTATGCCTAGGACATTCTTGCGGTTTATTAGGCCTGATGATAAAATTTAAACTCTTACTCTGTTTAAAATATACGTAGTGTCTCCGCCTAGATTGGCTTCACGATATACTTTATGAAATTTGTAAGTTCCGTTGTCCTAAAATTGTATAAAATTACCTTCGTTTAGATCGGGTTATATCATATTCCTCGTGGAACGCGTAAACCTCGTTGTCCTGAAACTAAATAAGGATGCCTCATCTAGACCGGGTTCATTTTACATTTTAGGGAGAATATAAGTCCCGCGTCTTTCACTACATAAAATGGATTTGGTAAGATTGGGGTTGTTTATACTCGTAGAAATTACAGAATTCCGTTATTCCTAAACCATATTAAAATGATAAATTATATTAAAATGATTTAAACTATATTAAAATTTGCCGGAGAGTGGATATCAAATATTCGAGATGATAATAAAATTATTTATTTTTTTTTTTTTATTTATTTGTTTACGCCCATTAGGCTTTTACATAAAGAGTATAAAATAAATTTCAAAAGCACATACATTAAAAGTTTCAGGAATAGCACCAAATCATGAGTATAAAAATTAAAAATGTAGAGTAGGTAACGAGCAGCAATGCGTATAGGCTTTTACATGAAAAAAATATATCATAAAATTAAAAGAACATACATTAAACAATATAAATTGCAAGTAGCAAACTATTAAAAGTACCGGAATAGCACCAAAACATGAGTACAGAAATTAAAAATATAAAGTACAAAGCGGCAATGTGTACGAAAAATATATATTACCCACCATTACATATTAACAGCTGAAGTCAGTAACGAAGCAGTATTGCCTCTTTAAGTGTAAACTTTACTTTCTCCAGACTGTCGACGAAGATGTCAATCATGCAACCATATTCATTACATCATATTAAGAATAATATAATTTTGTTATCAATGCACAAACTTGGCAATGAACTACCTACATATGTCGACATTTTAAATCTATCTCTCTCAAAATTTAAAAAACACTATATGATCATTTCTTTTCAAAATATTAAATTTTTATATAATGTCTTAAATTTTTTATATATATATAGCTGGCTATTCAAATTTAATATTGCTATATTATCGGTGAGTAAAAATTTCTGAGATCACTACTTTACACCTTTCGCATATATACTTTTTTTTTACATAAATGTCTAACCTCATTATGTTTAAATTATGTATATATACCTTTTACATCTATACCCTTTATTTTTCTTTTACATTTAATCGTTTGTTGTATTTTAATTATGTATAAACCTGCTACTTTACACTTTTGCATATATACTTTTTTTTACATATATTTCTAACCTCATTACGTTTAAACTATGTATATATATACCTTTTTACATTTATACCCTTTATTTTTCTTTTACATTTAATCGTTTGTTGTATTTTAATTATGTATAAACCCGCTACTTTACACTTTTGCATATATACTTTTTACATATATGTCTAACCTCATTATGTTTAAACTATGTATATATATACTTTTTTACATTTATACCCTTTATTTTTCTTTTACATTTAATCGTTTGTTGTATTTTAATTATGTATAAACCTGCTACTTTACACCTTTTTGCATATATACTTTTTTTACATACATGTCTAACCTCATTATTTTTAAACTATGTATATATACTTTTTTACATTTATACCCTTTATTTTTCTTTTACATTTAATCGTTTGTTGTATTTTAATTATGTATAAACCTGTTGTAAAAGGCTATTAAGCCGTGTAATTAATTAATAATAATAATAATAATAATAATAATAATAATAATAATAATAATAATCATAATAATAATAATAATAATATTAAGAATAAAACTAAATCGGCGGACCCTAAAAGTAATATGTATTGACCTTATAAAGATGTAGACTAGTGGGGTTTTATTATAGAAGCAATCAATTCTTTAACAACAACAAGTGGACAAGTGGTTGCTTCATGGGTTTGTTAAAACTTATCAATGGATGGAATCCTAGATTCAAAGCTTAATCCCGGTATTTCGGATAAATATAAGAATATGTAACATCAGAAAATAACGGGTAACGGGTTTTATGAAAAATATCGGTGCGTATAATCATTAGAGTATGATCATTAGAATTGGAGTCTAGTCTCGATGACCCGGGAAGTACGGATACGTAAGACGGAAATAAGGACTATGTTGCAGTATTATTAAGATATATAAATACTTACAATTGTCGAGCTAGAGTCTAATTCCGGTATCTCGAGGAATATAAATTCAAGGAAAAGAAAATAATGTCTAGTTTCGGTTTGATTAAGGTATATACACCGTATAGTTGCCGAGGCTGGATACTAAGCCCCAGCTACGGAAACTTAAAAACGCGTGATGGCAGGATCAAAGGTTAGGTCGCGAACTATAGTTAATTAGGGGCCTGTGAATCGTGTGCGCGTGCAAGGCAAGTGTTCGCAATCCTTAGGTATAAAGTGAGGTACATAAAGTGAAACTACGATGCACTGGAATGGATATAATCGGCGGCAGATGGGTAAGTCATGTCATCCTCTTTCCGTTTTGAGATTATAACGATATATAAAGGTGGCGCACGATTAAGAAGAATGGTCTCGGGTTCGACACCCCAGACAGAGACGGAAGAAGCGCCGACAGTGAAAGCTAACCCCTGTACCGTAAACTTTACATATGTTTTCCACAGGTGTTGTTTGCATGTTGAATCCGTACTGACCATAATAGGGGCGAATTAATTCGCCAAATAACCCTTCTCTGCATGTGTGTGAACTTCCAGGGATCGCGCGGCCCGTGTGCTCGACGCCGAACTTAATTATTCATTTCTATTTATTTATTTAATTGATGATTCATTAATTAATTAGGTATTTATTTGTCTATTCATATGCCGCGTCCCAGTTATATATAGTCAGGCGGCGTTTCGATAGCATCATCATCGGCCCGTGTGCTCGACGCCGAACTTAATTATTCATTTATATTTATTTATTTAATTGATGATTCATTAATTAATTAGGTATTTATTTGTCTATTCATATGCCGCGTCCCAGTTATATATAGTCAGGCGGCGTTTCGATAGCATCTTCATCAACATCATCATTAGCAGTGTCCCAGTTATATATAGTCAGGAGGCGTTTCGATAGTATCATCATCATCACCATCATTAGCAGTGTCCCAGTTGTATATCGTCAGGAGACGTTTCAATAGTATCATCATCATCATCTTCATTAGCGGTGTTCCAGTCACATATCGTCAGGAGGTGTTTCAATAGTATCATCATCATCATCTTCATTAGCGGTGTTCCAGTCATATATAGTCAGGAGGCGTTCCGATAGTATCATCACCATCATTAGCAGTGTCCCAGTTGTATATCGTCAGGAGACGTTTCAATAGTATCATCATCATCATCTTCATTAGCGGTGTTCCAGTCACATATAGTCAGGAGGCGTTCCGATAGTATCATCACCATCATTAGCAGTGTCCCAGTTGTATATCGTCAGGAGACGTTTCAGTAGTATCATCATCATCATCTTCATTAGCGGTGTTCCAGTCACATATAGTCAGGAGGCGTTCTGATAGTATCATCATCATCATTAGCGGTGTTTCAGATTTATATCGTCGGGAGGCGTTGCGATAGTATCATCATCATCATCGTCATCACTAGCGGTGGTTCAGCTTTATATCGTCAGGAGGCGTTTCGATAGTATCATCAACATCATCATCATTAGCAGTGTCCCAGTTATATATTGTCAGGAGACGTTTCAATAGCATCATCATCATCACCATCATTAGCGGCGTCCCAGTTGTATGTAGTCAGGAGGCGTTTCGATAGTATCATCATCAGCATCATCATTAGCAGTGTCCCAGTTACATATAGTCAGGAGGCGTTTCGATAGTATCATCATCAACATCATCATTAGCGGTGTCCCAGTTGTATATCGTCAGGAGACGTTTCGGTAGTATCATCAACATCATCATCATAGCAGTGTCCCAGTCGTATATCGTCAGGAGGTGTTTCAATAGTATCATCATCATCATCATCATTAGCAGTGTCCCAGTTATATATAGTCAGGGGGCGTTTCGATAGCATCATCATCATCATCATCATTAGCGGTGTTTCAGCTATATATCGTCAGGAGTCGTTATGATAGTATCATCATCATCATTAGCGGTGTTTCGGCTATATATAGTCAGGAGACGTTACGATAGTATCATCATCATCATCATCATCACTAGCGGTGGTTCAGATATATATCGTCAGGAGGCGTTTCGATAGTATCATCAACATCATCATCATTAGCAGTGTCCCAGTTTTATATCGTCAGGAGACGTTTCAATAGTATCATCATCATCATCATCATTAGCGGTGTCCCAGTCATATATAGTCAGGAGGCGTTCCGATAGTATCATCATCATCATTAGCGGTGTCTCCGATATATATATCGTCAGGAAACGTTACGATAGTATCATCATCATCATCATCATCACTAGCGGTGGTTCAGATAAATATCATCAGGTGACGTTTCGATAGTGACAACATCATCTTCATCAGTGAAGGCAGGGTTCCAGTTACACATCAGCCGGAGAAAATTAGGCAGATCCCATCATCATCGATGGCAGGATTCTAGCTGTACACCATTTGGAGAAAATACACCGACATCCCTGGCCAGGGGCTAGGCATATCCCTACTGTCCAGATCCACCTTTCCATCTACTAATACGAGGGGTCATGGCCTCGTGAAACCACATGGCAACCAACCATTACAAGTATTTATTTATGTATTGTATATGTAAGTATATGTATGTATATTATATTTTATTAGTATGTATCTATTCGTACGTAGTGTATGAGGGGGCTCTTCACGGGTGGCACAACACCCGTGCGGATGTCTTCCCTCGTCTGGAATGGATTGAACGTATTGATGCATACCAGATTATAATAAGTACTACCTGGGAGGGTGATTGCAGTCACTGTAGTGTCGCGAATGGCCAATGGGCTGTAGTTGCTCACAGGCGAGGGTTGGGGAGCCTAGGAAACTCCCCCTCCCCACTCGCATATTTTTGACTTGACAGGTGGCCCGGGACCATCTTTACAGTAGCTTCAGTATATATACCGTAGTTTAACTTAGTTTAACCTGGAGGAGTTGGAATTCGGGGGGCAAACTGGCTCTGAGCCCGGACGCCAGACACTGACGCGAGGGATGGTGCGGTACTTTGCACAGAAGAGGCCCAACATGAAAAGGCGCATCCAGGCTCAGGTCAACGTATCCGGAACTCGTGTCGGGAGAAGGAAGATGGGATCAGTCACCGATGAGCCTTTGGGTATGGAGGGGCCGAATTTAAAGCAACCACATTTTCCGCGTACACATACATTTACACATACCTTCTACAAACCCCTTATCCATTAGAACCCAACGTACCACTAGAATGAGACATAGGGCCAGATACAGGTGACGGAACTTAGGCCGGCTAGTAAATAAACGTAACAATGTAATTGATATAAAGATAATGCAGAGTAAATATAAAAGATCGTAAGGAATAAGCACAGCGAGATAACGGCGGAAGATAAAATTATTAATCAGCGAGGGCGTCGAAGACGGAATCATCCATAGGAGCGGCTACGAAGGACTCGAGGGCTTTCAGGGGATCTATGTACTCTATATGTGCATGCGCATGTGATAACGGCACGTCACTAACCTTTCCAGTGGATGGCGGTCGATCCCATACAGGTAGGACAATGGGGGATCGAGCGGAGAGGGCATGGAAGCAGAGGATCGCGCACTCTGGAAGCGCAGCTACACCAGATGCAGTGGTTTCAGTCCGTAGGAATGATAGGTAAATAATATAGGGCCACGGAACATAGTATGTTTAGCAATTGCACCGTAGGGCTTAATTGACGTGCTAGGTAGTTTTGTTTGCGTTTTCCATGAACATTCACGAACTTCATACCCCAGTATTTAATTTTAGTAAAGCTTGCGTTAGGGTTACCACTAAACCAATTCATCCCCTATAGTTCGAAACAAAAAATTACACAACGTGAACTGGGGAGGTCTTGAATAAAGCGAGGGTGTTTGGAAATACTACGTTAAAAACCGTAGAGCCTTCACCCGACGTAGATAGATAGCTTGTTTGCCTCTAACAAGGCGTAAACTCAGTTAGGAGTAGGATCGAGCTGAAAGGCGAAGAAGAGGAGCCATCACACCGTACACTCTGAACAATGAACTCAAAATGTACCCACAAGTAAGGCTTTATCAAAGGCAGTATAATTGAACATAAATTATAGATGTCTCACAGAGAAGCTATTGCCACGAGTCGTGGCTGCGGGAAGCAAATGAAAACGAAAATTAATCAGCGATTTATTAATTATTAAAAAAAAAAAATTATTATATTTAATTATTTTATTAAATGAACAAAATCACTTAACACGAATTAAATGAAAACACTGTTCTATTGGTAAGAACTCGCTCGATTATGTAGCTTCATATATTTTGTCCCAAAATTTCACGACTGGTGACACAGGTCGTCGTCCGCGACTTATTTCACACCGATAGAAATGTCAAAAACAAACTCGTCTCGCGCAGCTATCGGTCCCGCTAATATACGCAAAACGCTCGTTTTTCGAACCTCCTAGAGTATTCTAGTGCGTACTATAATGTTATCTTCGTGTCCAGACGTTTGTAGATGATTCTCGAATGTTATAGATAACATGAGAATGTGGTAGTGTGTCCTAGAAGATGCTGGAGGGTTCGATCATATTGTCCTCATGGACATATTACGAGGGATTTTTAACGTTATCTCTATTACCATCTCTTTATACTGGTTGTAAGGAAGTCTTTTTTGGGCGTTACAAGGCTTACGATCCGTCATGAGGCTGGCTTAAGTGATTACTTTATGCAATCGAACGTTCATGTACATCCACACATGACCACATCCATAGAAGTTTTGGAGAGTTATATACCTATATGGCTTTATGTACCTACCTTTTTTATTGTTCACAAAAGGTAGAAATTCCGACGATATCTTACGTTGCTAGGCCTATTATAGAGAAACCGGCTCACATTTTAATATATTTTTTTGTGTTTTAAGTACTATAAACAGTATAAAAACATATTTATGTAGTTCTCAAGTTGTACTTCTCTAGGGGCGATCAGTGAAATTTTAAGATGCATCAAAATGCGTGCGCGCCTTGCAACCGACATATTTTTAAACCAAGTAACGACTCTACGATTAAGAGTTAAGATGCTGGATTTCCGAGTAATATTAAATTGAGAGCAATTGTTTCAAGTGAAGACATCAGGTTTGAAAATGATTCTATGAAAATTGCATATGCTCCGGACGCTGTAACAGTTGGTTATTTTCTCAATGAAGTTATTTATACAAAACTGTTTTTTACTCAATTACCGCCATAGAATTTTCACCCGTTAATGGAGAACTGTTATTCATTCAAGTTAGTTTTATATACCTAATGTTTATAATCCACCGACAGAGAACAGACAGACAAACATTGAGTTTTAAATGTATAAATAAAAACACGCCCGTAATCAAATGCAACGTTGTATCAAAATTTCAAAACAATCGGTCGACTACTTTTCGAGTTTTGCGAACACAAACAGTACGCAGGCTGAATTTTTATGTATAAGATTTATTAAAGTCTGTGATCATCGTATCATGATCTTCTTGTCATTGTATCAAACCTAATAATTTCGTTGTCTGTCCGTCCGTCCATTTGTCTATCCCCGTAACTTTCGTTCGAATTCACGGCTAAAAAAACTGGCGGAGATGGGTCTTGAACCCCGGGCCACCAAATGCGAACCGGCCAATTAACGCGTGTGACCACGACCGCCTCTCCGTAGACCGCCAAAAAGATGCTATAAATACCTTTTATACTAGGGCTTAGCAAAGACGCGAACCATAATTCCATCATTTTTAATGGGTTACAGCTAGTCTTTAAATAAACAATATTAAACAAAGAAACAGTAGTTTTAAAAAAAGAATAGCACTACACAATTAACGTATTACAGAAGGTATCACTCACACTAACGCAAGTGGCTTTCACAAAGTGTATGAACCCTAACTTTGGCTCATTTTTGCAGTACCTAGCTATTACTAATTTTTAACTTAATTACTTAAATTTGAACAGTAAAAAAATAAAAGAATTTTTTACTAACTTAAGAAGAGATAACCACGTAAATATAATAAAATATTTCTAATAATCTAAAAGTATATTCTTGCTAATTAAATTAATAATATCACCATTAAATAATGTTGTATTTATTGAAGAAGATTCTCTTCTATTATAAATTCAGAACCGAAATGTTACAAGCTAATTTAATACGCAATTCAAAAGTAAATCAACATTTCACTTTGATTAAGTGAAGTGTTGATTTTTATTGGTTAAGGGCATGTTCTTCTCAAATTTACCGACAAAGTTTTCTTCATTCAACTTTAAAAACATAATTTTCTTTAAACTTTCCACAATACTGCAGCTTTTTATTTTCGAAAATAATTACAAAAACTTTACACTTTGGCATTTTTTTACAAACAGGAAAGAGCAAAAAAATAATGTGTACCGTATTTTTGCCCCTGCAAACAATCCACGACATCTCAATCAACATCCTTGGTCCCCTGTTATCTTGAACTAACTGATTCAAGACTTGTATCCTAAAATGATTTATTTGAAAAATAAATGTTAGAGCCACGAAATGAAATTACTCCCTGCATATTAATGTTGTGTACACGGTGGTCCTTATTTTCCAGGGGTGGGTCGTCTTCCCGAGTCCTGCCGCAACTGTTCAGCAAGGACGCTGGTCGGAGACCCTGGCTTAGGCCAGCTGCTTTGCAACATGGAGCCGCAAGAACTTGATTAGGTTACATCATCTCCACCATAATTTTTTAATTAATGTTCATATACATAAAAAGAATATTATTTCATGTCTATATTCTGTTTCATGGGAATGAAAATTTTCAACCATTTATGGCGATAGCGTAGATGTGTAATCTATACAGAGTTATTTGGAAAACATTAATCAACTCACAGGACTATATTCCTGCCTTGATGATGAGTCGAAAATGTTAACCTATTAACAATAGTTATTTATTTATCTTAATAATTTCGTTCCACACATAATGTTGCGTGGGCTAATACATAATTTCACATGGACATGTTGCATTCCATCTAATCATTTAAAAATTTTTATACTATAAGTTTTGCACTTCAGTTTAAACCTCCTTATATTCTCCATGTTTTGAAGTTTCTTTAGCAGGCTATCGAAGATTTTTATACCTTTATACGTCATACAATTTTGTGAGGTGTTTTTCTTTTTCTTTGGTAGTCTTATGTTGTCGCTTCCTCTTGTATTATAGGAATGAGAATCCTTATTCATCTTCATCCTGTCATCAAAGTATTTTGGTACTAATCCATGTTTAATTTTAAATATTTGGAACATTACATTATGGATGGGAGATATTGTGAAGGGTAATTGGGAACAAGGCAAGCACTCACCTTTCTTCCTTCGATTCTTTGTTTTTCCTCTTGCCTCTTCTTTATCTCCTAAACCTCTAGCGGCGAGGTGTTTCCCGTTAATTTCAAGGCAAAACACTCGCGTAAACAATTAAATCTTTGATTCAATTTGCGGTAGTTCACAGCGGAAAATTACGCGGTCACTTTCTTTTCCGACATTTTTTCTATTGCGATTGCAGCTGTTTTTTCCGTCTTGTGGCGGCTTCGATTTTCAAAAGTGGAGCGGCTCTAGTACTTGCTTGGTTTCGGGAATGGGTAGGGACTGGGAGAGAGGGAATACCTTTTTCCTAGTTCACAAATTAATTTATGGCGCTAACACATTATATATTATTCTTTGATTTACAGTTTCCTGTCCTAGGTCATTAAATATTTTTTTTATTTTAGTTCTCCTATTACACTTCAGTATTATGCGCATCGCTCTGTTTTGTACTATTTATAGTTTCTTTAGCATTCCTTCGTTGCTTATAAATAATATACTGTAACAGTAATCTGTGTGCGGGAGAATCATAGTATTGTATATTAATAAACGTGTATTTTTATTTATATATCTTCTTATTCTTCCATGTAAGGACACTTTTTGCGATTTTCTTCACCACAAATTCAGTATTTTTTGTAAATGTTAGTTTTTTAAATGGAGTTATGCATTATCAAAGTATGATTTTTTTTCAATATTTCTGACTTACTTTTTATAAAACGTTAAACTATTGTTATATTTTATCATTACAGTCTAACTATAACGAAAAATTCATTCGTTTTAATACAAGACTAGGTGCCCGTTGCACGGCTACGCGTGCAATTTAGCCTGGCGGCAGATTCACTGATGATGATTAAGTAACGAAGATGAAGAAGACGGACTCACTGTTGGTTGAGTAATGAAGAAAAAGATTGACGGTAAACACTTTCCGGTAACGCCCCGATCGCAAAAATCGGACTGCGCGTTCGGGAGATTGTACTATAAAGATTCGATAGAAGAAGAAGAGAGCTATCTGTGGTATTTTACCAAATTGAAATTGAATGATAAATGACGGCGCTGTGAGAGTGGGGAGAGAAAGAGAACGCCCGAAGCCGCGCAAAGGTGAGTGAGTCAGATGGTTCCCGCTTTGCGGTCGCAGACGCCCGCTGCGCGGGCGACGGATGTCGACAGTCGCCGCACGGTTTTGCCGCGCAACGTCTGTCGTCAAAAGGCGTGGACGGGCTGATTCTTACACAAATATTTAGAATGGACTTTCAGAGTGGACATAGGCTTTATATTATCCCTTTTAAATAAAATGGCTTTTCGTGGTGACCTATATTACAACTAAAGTCGACGAAAAAGTGGTCAAGCGATGCGTTTTTTATGGACACTGCCATAACGGTTAGCGATATTTAAATACTTTGTAGAGAAAAATTGTCGAACTCAAAAAGTTCTATAAAAAATTCCTGATGACATGTGTCTATATGTTAACGTTAATACACAAATTGACAAAATATAAAAAATATATAAAAATCTACGCATGCGAAGCGGCGCGAGTAAGCTACCATTATATAAATTGATATTAAAAAGTTCTCAATTTTTACGTGTTATAGCTAATAACTCAGTAAACATTGTACCGTATACGTATAAACTCGTAAAACGGGAATGTATTTTGGAAGGCTGTCGTTATTCAATACCAGCGTCTAACACAATTATTATCGTTCCCGCCGGAGGCATCTCCAGATATTCCCGACTCTGAGGAGGGAAGAGAGGGGAGGGAAGACTTTGATTTAATCCAATTTAAGACTGTACCACTGCCTTCCGCAAAAATTACAGTCAGGATAAATATTGGAGACGATGTGGGAACATCACGCTAGCAGAAAGTTCCCGTACTCGGAACCACCCCAGCTAGAACCGAGAATAAGTGTATTGTTTTGTATTATTGTATTATTTGAGAAGATATCATGAATAAATGTATTATTTTGAGAAGCTTAAAAAAATTTACCAACTGATCGAACTTCTTGTAATATTCACCGGCGTTTCAAAGTTTGCGCACATCTCAAACCATCTTCAAAACCTTCAATGGCTTAGATGTCCAAAGAGGATTGAATATAAGCTTTGCCTTACAATATTTAAGGCTATTCACAACATGGCCTCTCAATACATAACCGACTTCTGCATTCCATTCTCCACAAATAATACGCGATTCTGAGCGAAATGTTCACTAACACTAACGCTAACACTTCGCTCAGCATCAACATCTAATACAAATAGGTTAGCTGAAGTAAATCGCGTCCACAAAACTAATTTCGGGGATCGTGCTTTCGCGGTGGCTGGATCAAAGTTATGAAACTACCTAATAAACTGAGACAAATAGACAGCTTACCACAGTTCAAAAAACAACTTAAGACGCATTTATTTAGACAATCCTATAAAAACCTATAGAATCTGAGCACAATAACGCTAGCTAATGTTTTCAACTCCTATTGTGCACTCCGCGAAAACACCTAATTCTTTCAGGCACTCCCAACTATTATAGTACTCAATTTTAATTCCACTTCTTGTATGCCACCTAGTGAATAAGTAATATTAAATAAGTTTTTTCTTTTCTAGCAGTAAGTTGTCTTGTAAGATAATAATTTTTCTGTGTAAAGCGCCCTTGAGGTGAGTATTCGCGAAAACGGCGCTATACAAGTTATCCAATTATTATTATTATTATGTCAGTTGGAACAACACTATCGAAGCATCGAGAATGGCCTATAAAAATCTAGTTTGATCTACAAGCGCCTGAAAATGTCTAGTATAACCAAGAACCAACGAGAACCTTCTCCTTAACAATGAACATCACAGCAAATGCATATTTCGGCGTTTTTTACGAAAATGTGGGTTTTTATTATTCATTTATATCAGAATATGTACTCTAGACTGGAATTTTTTTAGGGCAATAACTTAGATAGAACCTTTGTTATTATATAAAAGTAATAAACTGGACGTTATTTACAATGCTTAATAAAATATAAACATTAATCGACAGGCCGCGGCCAAAAAATCGTTTTTAGTGTCCTAGGCGGCGCTAATTTTTAATGAATTATAACGTATTTATAGAACAGAATGCCGTCGGCGGCAGCGTAATTTGTTGGCGCATTTCATACTTTGGTGTTTTTATTTTTAAATAATAATTAAGGTGTTTTTATAAAAAAAAACTTTTATTAAATGAGTAAAGCAGTCTCAAAATACGAGAATAAATAAAAAAAACTGTTTATAATTATCTCTTTATATAAATAAAAAGCGTTTTAAAATCAAGAAAAAACGTAAAATTTTTTTGCAAATTTAAAACATTATAACTTTATTAATATTGAATATTTATTAATTTCCTTAGTACGAATTCTAGATGATGAGGTATACTTTATACGAATAAAAAATTATATTACGCGTACATATAAATATTCATTAAAAATTAGCGCCGCCTAGGACACTAAAAACCATTTTTTGGCCGCGGCCTGTCGATTAATGCTTATATTTTAATAATATTTGTAAATAATGTCCAGTTAATTACTATTATATAATAAGAAAAGTTTTATCTAAGTTTTTGCCCTAAAAAAATTGCGGTCTAGAGTATACATGAATGAATAATAAAAACCCACATTTTCGTAAAAAAAAACGCCGAAATATGCATTTGCAGTGAACGTGCCGCCTTAACACTAGAAAAATCTAGGAGGTTCGGCGATCCAGTTTTTGCATATAAACAGCTCGTAAGATAAGTCGTATTCGACAGTTCGTTACCGTACGATTTACCGTTATGTTTGCTTTATTTTGAATATGCATATTAGTATAACTATGTTAAAAAATAATTGAAAATCAGCAAACAAATGGAAAATCACAACCAGTTACTTAAGTCGTTGGTGCTGTCAGCCTGTTAAGGATATTGCACAATATATTAAGGGATTTGAGGGTTACTGACTGATGTAATAAAAGACTTTCCCTGTGAAGAATCGTATTAACCGGGGCAACCGTGATTAATTGCCGCAAAGCAGTGCTGGAAATGGACTCTAATTAAAGGTTCCCTATCAAGCAATGAGTAAAATCTTGGAAATTAATATTTAATCAAAATCTATAATCGAAATTATAAAAGCAGAAATTGTTGAACTTATAAACTGCGATACTAATACAGGTTATTCCATATTCAAGTGTTTTCAGCTCTTAACATCATTTATATCAAGAGATAATGAAGCTTTGAAATATCCATTTAATGGTCAAACAAAAAGATACAATGCCATATTTTTAGATTGCTTATATCGAATTAAAAAAAAAAAAAATTTGAAAGAACATTTGAATGTATTCAAAGAGAATATTTAGAGTATTTTTCTGATATAAAATTGAATAACCACAAAAAAAAAATATAAAATTGAATAAACACAAAAATATATGGAAAATACTACTTGAGTGTAATTAGATTTTACTACTCGAGTTTCGAGAAAATTAGAATCTCTCATCGACAGGTAAAGTATCAAACTGACCACATTCATATAAAGTTTTTTCCATGGATTGGACATTAGTGGAAATACAAATTTTGATATACATTTTAATATAAAAACTAGCTGTGTCCGCGCGGCTTCGCATGCGTAGATTTTTAGTACACTGTTTGAATCATTATAGAACATTCGCGAATCTTCTAGAACATTCTCCTTCCAGAACTTTCAGGAAATTTATCGACTGTACAGGAACCTTCTAGACACATCGACACATTCCGCCACTCAGTTTAGAAACATATAGAACTTTCGGGAATTTTCTATGACCTTCGCCTTCCAGAACTTTCTAGAGCAGGTTTTTCCGGAACCTTCTAGACTCACCGACACAGTCAACGCGCCTATTTTGAAACAATCTGAATCATTTGCGGCCTTCCCATAACAAAACAATGTTTAAGAAAGCACCTTTTCGTCACCCACTCTCACCCACGCACAGCCACCCCCACCAAACTCGCATATTTTCGATGTGACACCGAGGGCTATCCACCACCATAACCACCAGTGGGTGGTTGTGGCTGGTTGTGGAGAAAAATTGGCAGGTAGGGAAACACGGGTTTCTTAATATATATATATATATATATATTGATTTATTAAATACTGATAAAAGGAGCTGGAGTTACTAGTTACGGGCGGCTGTAACGGAAATATTGGGAAGAAAGGAAAAGAGTGTATAAAAGTAATATTGCTCACCAAACTAATACCCGAACTTTCAAAATTATTTATTTTATAATATTTTCGCAACTCAAAACACTTACCCGAAGAAACAAGACAGGAGGCAAATGAGACTAGCAAAAAACATCTCCCCTGAACTGAAGCCCCCGCCGAAGAGAATAGCTGGACCGACACACACAGGCAAATGGGCTATGGTAGGTCCGCCCCACGAAGGCGTAGAACGGGAGGGGAAAACATGAAAAGGATCTGCGGGCCTCGCTGCCAGCGGAGCGATGGAAGTTAATTTTCGCGCGGCGGGATCGAGAAGTTTAGTGGTACACGAATGAAAATAATGAATATTATCCGAGATGTGCTTGGCGAATTCAGAAAAATTATTACTAGTAAGACGACTGCAAAGCTCTTTTAGTCTTATGATGAGGTTAATTAATCTTTTCAAAGATAAAGATATTATTTTGAATGTATTCATATTTTGTTTAAACGGTACAAAAGTGAAACTTCCTTTACGCAATTAATAACTGAGTTTGTAGATATTGCGAAAAATTCAAAATCAGTACCTATACCTAATACGAAAATACTAATTTTCAACATTAATTTATCATCGATCCTATGTTTAATATTTATTTAATTATGTATCAATATTATCTAAAGACGTCCCACGAAACTGTACATACAGTTTGTCTGTAGGAATAATTTTCTGTAGGAATACAAAAATCTACATCAAAACAAAACTCTGCTCAATGTAAAAGAAAGAGTTTAAGTATAAAAATGCAACGAAATTTTCTATCGCACTACGCACACAATTTTCAAGAAAAATGTTATTTGAATATAATGAACATTTAAAAATCACTTGGTTCTTTAAGATTGCCGTCAACAGATAAATTAGATCATCTCAATTTTATAAAAAGAAATAGCTGAAAATCACAGATAACCAAAATATATTGACATGAAATTACGTAAATTTCTTGGTGCCTACACGGTACGGTACTACGGGAGGTTCCAGTGCGTTTGACTTATTTAAAAAGATAACTACGAGTTTGAAATTTTGAAACAATTATAAAAAGGTTTATTAAGATACTCTTTAAAAGAATAATATCTTATTAAATATGTGGCATTTTATTACAAAAATACTTATTTACTTGAAGAGATTCAATTTGGAAACAAATGTTGATATTTTTAATAAACAACGTTTTTTGTAAAAAATATTTTTTATTAAGTAGGGGATTTAATAGTGAAAGAACTGCATCATAAATGTGCCCTAAATATACGCAAGACGGGGTGTATTTGACCACTGTGACCCAATCTCCTCTCTAAAATAAGTTTAGTTCATATTTGTATAATTTATATACCTTGTGCTAAAAATAAATACCTAATGTTTTTAATATTCATCGCGAAACCTTTTTATGAAATTAATTGTGAAAATAATTGACGAAATAATTTTATTTTATTCCGTTTTAAAATTAGTGCTTAAGAGTTTAATTTTGTAAAAAAACGGTAATAGTTTAATGTTTTCATGAGTCTGGGCTGCCGGAGGCAAATGAAAACACCGGAAATTAATTAGCTATTTATTAATTAATTAGGTATTAAGTGGCCAAAGTCTTAACTCGAATTAAACTTAACTTTATTCTTTATAACACTTGTATAGGAACACTTTATAATCGCTGGGAACACTGAATTTATCCTTTGACAGAATATTTCGTTCAAACTATCGCACATTATATAAATCGCCAGTTAGGCACTCCGCCCGATGGTCTTGCTCGATATCACACCTGGCCGTCGTCTAATGACTTACTTGGCATTGAACGATCTGTCAAAGCAAAATACCCACGCCGCAGCGCAGTCCCGGTATTTATACCAAAACGTTTGGTTTTTTGAACTCTCGAGAAGATTATTTTCCTTTCTAGTGCTTAGGAGAAGGTTTTCGTCGCTCCTAGACTTTTAAAGGCGTTTGTAGACGTTTTCAGAATTTTATAGATAATAAGAGAGTGCGGTAGACTGTGCTAGAGGATTCTATGTTATTGTCGTCATTGACATATTACGAGGAATTGCGTACGTAACCTCTTTTGTAGTATTGTTACAATATTTTTAATGAGATTTTTATCACTCTGGCGAACAACTATTGGTCACATTAACAAAATCAATGATAAATGTGATTAAGAGTAAATTCTTTGCCTTTCATATCATTTCTACAAAGTGCTAGAATGTGTGCCAGGAAAAGTTATCCATTTCCTGTGTAATCCTGTCACGTTCTAAGTGCCTTTCAATCGAGTTATATTGTTGCGTGCTTGTATTGCTAATATATTTGTTATATTTATACATTGTATACCTTACAAAAGACAAAGTCGATTAAATAGTTTATATCTGTGAACAAACGTGATATTTAATATAAAAAAATATATATTTAAAATGTTTAGAATGACGTCACCGAAAATAACTCATTTTAAATGTACTGAATTTTAGATTTAATGTATGTAAACCGTATGTAAGCTTATGTTTCCTATAAAATCTCGAATTCAGTACATTATAATTTAGTAACCCTCGATGACTGCATTCCAATTATTGAGTATTGCTGTCTTTGCCTTTATACCCCACAAATGATATCCAACAGGAAGTGGCTTTTTTATTATTTGTTCACAGGTATTTTAATTAATCATAATTACCAAAGATTCTGGAAAACAAATATTATTCCAATACATCCCTGGTCAAAAAAAGTTCGCTTTTGCAAAAATTCACTAAATTGTATATATTTAATATAAAATTTTTATGCACCTTTTTAGTTTGCGATCATCTGCTTATACATTTTTTTAAGTCGATTTTTACTTTTATTTCATTAGAGTTCATTGATTACAATAGATAAATGGTACAAATTCAATCGGTTTCTGTATATATTAATTAGTATGTGGAAATTTGTAAAAAAGTCTGTTCAATGTAAGTTTATTGTTTAATAAGTAAAAAAAAAAGTTAACAAATAAAATATCCATATAGATAATCGATGAATAAATAGGGTTTAGAGGTTATACGCAGAAGTTTTATATTTAAGAAGAAATTGGGTGATTTTTAAATATTTTTTTATTGGCGCATATATAGGTAGGTAGGTACATATAAAACTAATATTGTGTTGGAAAATTAAAAAACCATAGCCACGTTATGTCCATTCCCGTCGAGTTCCTCCACCATGACTTAGATGCAAGTTTTCCCGACGTTACTGATATAAAAAAAGAATGTTATGTTCTTATCAAGAAATAAAATTTCTAAAATGTTGTTTATCCCATTTGCAACAATAACAATATAACATTACAACAATAAAAAATGTAAAATACAATATAAAGAACAATGTAAACTAAGAAAAATAAAAAATAAAAATACCTATCCTAATTTTTTTTTTAACAATTATTAAATAGCTTATCGGATTAAAAAAATACTTACGCATTATTTTAGATTCTTTATTTCTAAATACTAACATGACTTATTTTTCTGTCTCGGACACGGGGAAAGTTCCATCTCAGCCCAAGCGGAGGAGCTCCACGGGAATGGACGTTATGTAGTTATTTTTTTTTAAATTTTCAATAAAATAATAGTTTAATTTGTATCTTAATAAGTGCCAATAAAAAAATTTATTTTCTTGTAAAAAATCATCCGATTTCTACTTAAATTTCAGGCTCTTAGATTAGTGAAACCCTTTTATATAACAATCAAAGATTCTTCTAGATTTTTCTAGTAAGAACGCGAAGTTTCTTAAGACCTTAGAACCTCTAATGTTAACTACTAGTCAGTCTGCGTTGTGATAGCATTCAGCGATTTACTGTACCAAAATGTTAACGCTACACACATCAAAAATAAATATTAACATTTATTGAGCAGAATAAATGAGGAAAACCGATATTACCGCGCAGTATTTTTTATGAAAGCAGTATATCGTATACGTTTTTGAAGAAATGATGAATAGCCGGAATACACTTACACGCTTCAACGCTATTGTTTTACTGTTTTCAGAGAAAAGTGCGTACTAACGTTTTGTAAAAGAGGGACGCCATTTGTTGGAATATTTGGGACTCGGGATACAACTATTCAAGTCAAAAATACCATAAAAATCGACAGTTTTAAAATAAAATAATTGATTGCTTTTTACAAGGTAGTGGGCACGGCTAACAGTGATAGCTGCACGGACAGTTTTAGCGTAAAAATGACTTTTCGGCATCAGGCCAACACTCTTGCTCTGACACATTCTAAGTTTTCTCTATGACACAGAAACACCAAGCTTTCGACACGGTATTGCTAGCCAATACTTAAGACAACACTGACGACGTTCTCACCCTGCTTTCGATACGGTATTGCAAGCCAATACTTAACCACAACACCAGCACTCACAATAACACATCACTGATGATGGACCCTGCAATGGGATGTGAAACGTCGGCCAAAAAGGTCGTAAAAATACGGTGTTATACCCCAGAAGACACAAACCAGAAGAAAATTAATCATGTTCACCAAATCGGGGCAATCCACAAACCTCTTTTATATTTTAAATTAAAATAGAATGTCACCATATTTTCTTAGCTGCGATAGGTCTATTAAATTAAGTTATCATATTTATGGGAAAGTGACCAACTGCGAAATAACATTCGAAGATGCTTCTGACTTAAGTTACGTACAATTCAAATGGTTTTTCAACTTAAGTCCCAAAAATATTATCGAAACACGTCGCGCGACTGTAATTTTGAAACAATTCTTGTTTAGAAAATTGTGTTTTTATACAGTCTAAAAAGAAATACAATTAGAGTCGTTTTTATTCTACCTACATACAACCCCTATTCTCGGAGGGCTAAATTGAATTTTCACGCTCATCAAGGTGTATAAATGAACACATGGGACAACATTCGTTTGTCTTGAGACCCCGCGCAGCTGTGCAATATTCATCCCTCAAAGATAAAGAAAAAAACAACTAAGATAAATATGTATGATGAAGTTAGAAGTATTTTGGGAAAAGTTTGGGTTAACATAACCACTTTTGTAATATTATTTCACTGTAAGCTGTATACGAGTTGTGGAGTATCAATATATATCCAATCACCATTCATGTTTTTTTTTTGGTTTGAATGTCATTACATTCTCTAAGTTCATTCCCGTATTTTAAATATAAAGAAATAATTATAAGTATCAATCTAAAGCTATTGCTCGTTAAACAAACTTGAGTTTTTAAAATATTTCTGTATTTATATTAATCAGAATAAAATATTAATATCTTCAATGTATACTCTTTTCACTCATACATGAATAAGAAATTTATTACACTATGTCTCTGATAATGTTTGGGGGTTTTTGGTTAAGGATAACGTGCGTGAAAAACTGCTTTTAAGGGTCACCGTTTCAAATTCGTAGACTGCTTGATGATTTTATTATTAAGACAATGATACATACTCGAAGGGTGAGAGCTTTCAGCTTACGCCGGGGGTCGATGAAAGACTGACATGCCCGTGTAGAGCGTTTGCTGCTTTTTATACAGTTTTCCAAACAAAGAACTTTCTTGAAGTGTAGCTGTGTGTGTGAAGATGAATCGTCGGAATTGCCGATGGTATAATTATCTATAAACGACTTACTCGTGTACCCTGCTCGTGCCTCGATTTGCTTATAGCATTCTTACCACATGTTTGTGTATGGCCTAGATTGATGGTTTATGTACTGTGTAATTAATATATTTATTTACTTGCAGTTCATAATCAACCATAATCCAAATACTTGCTAATTCTGGGTGTATGTCGGAGACAGCGGAAATAAAGATTTCCTTCTTTGATCTCCGCTGAAAAAGCGCATGTTCTAGACACTCGAAATATACACACTACAACTAGCTACGTACACGGCTGAAATCGTACTTACGAAGTACGTCCTGGTTCTTGGGATCGAGTGAATTCGGAAACGGAGCGCAGTATGTCTATTTCCGAATGATTTCAACTTAAACTGTGGTTACGTCGAATACGGAAACAGAGCTCTACGTCCATTTTCGAAAGGCTTAAACTTTCAAAACATCGGGTACGTCATATATTTAGTAACTTTTTTTGCATGTCACTAAAAATACGACGTGCCCTTTTTTTCTGCATGTCTTTCTAATTGATTAATAAATTTGGTTTTAAATTTAACAGAACTTTGTTCTGAAAAATTTCAACTTCACAATAAGAATGTGTTCTTCAGTATAACGTAAACATTTGATACAACACATATAAAGAAATATATATATATATATATATATGTTGTATCAAACGTGTACAAAAATTAAAAATTAATCTGGCATCCCTTAGCGGCAGTTATACGAAATAATTTGTGCCTACCGCAACAGAAAAAGTGGATTGTTTTAAAAATGGATAATCAACTAATAAATGAGACTTACAGATAAGGTCGATATACTGACGAAAAAATACCAGGCCGATGTTGTGTAATTGGTAGCATACCTGCCCGGAATGCAAGATGATCTGGGTTCAAATTCCGGTAGCAGCCAAAATATTTTATCGTTGATTTGATTTTTCTGGATGTTTTATAATTGATTAATAAATTTGGTTTTAGTTCATACAGTTCTACCCTACCCTTGGCTATCATATAAAGACTTCCATACATGTTTCCCATACAAATAGCTTTGTCTCTACGAGACTTATGATTAATTAATTGATCGAAATGTGTTATCAATAATACGGATCACCAAGTCTAGTGGTAAAAGCGTCATAAAACACCATTCACACAGCAAACCTGAATTAAATTCTCAGTTCAATGCTTTTAATAAAGTAATAGATAGTCCGCCGCACTGCACCGCGTTGCACGCCTCACCGTCCATATACAAATATAACAGATCTGTCATGATAAATATGGATCTGTCTGGAAATGTAATTGCCATGTATCATACTGATAATTGCAATTGCATGTAACTGGGACATTTGTATTGAAATGAAAATATTATATTTGTTATATTTAAGGCGGGTCATACAATTTTCAAGCTGTCAAAAGTGGCGATATGCGTCGATAGATCATGCTACTTCAATACGAGATCGAAACATGAACAAACGTCATATCAGATAAATCTTGCACAAGCGTGTTATTTACATATCCTTGCAAAACAGAAAGGTTGCGAGGAAACGAGACAACGATACGGAGTACCGACATTTAAAATATATGGGAACGCAAGTCATGCTCGCGTACTATTATTAGAATTTTAAATGTTTTAAGTCTAGAATTTAAAAAAGCGTTTTTATATTTCTCAAATAATTTATGTGTTGTAGAAAAATAGTAAACAACAATTTTCTTATATCACTGCTTTTTAATATAAAACTTATGTCGCATAAGCAGATTTAGATATTTTTTTGACTTCCGACTAAAATGTCAAAATACCTGTGAATTTAATTGAATTCAAATATTTTTTTATCTAAAATAAACAAAAAACTGCTCCAACGATATGTATTGAATTAAAAAGATTTTTTACAACCATTTATCTATATTTTAAAAATTATGTCGTAAATTAATATCTTACTTGACTTTATAAATTACAATGACATCTTCGCGAATATACCGCCGCCTACAAGGTCACCAAAGCACGCATATGACAGACAATCTGATGTAAGTTCAATGTGAGTTTATCAGTATAAAAACAAAATAATATTAAATTAGTTAAAAAAACCCTTATTATCTGCGACGAATAGATTGCTTTCGAATATATAACATGGTATTATTTTGAACTAATGTCAAATGCATAAAAAAGTTTATAGGCTACAGAGGACCGTCCGCCTCTTCCGGACGGCACGCGGCATCTGATTCAAAACTGCGCCATTTCTTGACACATTTCACACTTTAGAATTTTTATTTTAAAATAATAATTAACGTGTTTTTAATAAAAAATTGAGCTTTATAATAGTGAATAAAGACTCAAAGTGCGAATATAGATACAATATATCGTTTAAAATCATCTTTTTATTTGAATTAACAAAATCTATATCGTAAAAATTTCTAGCATGTTTGAAACATTGTAACTTTATTAATATTGAATATTTCTTAATTTCCTACGTATGGATTCAAGATAATTAAGTAAACTTAATACGTATAAAAAAAAACATATTATGCTTATATACAAATTTTCAACGAACAACTCTTCGCCCAGGAACATTAAAAACGTTGTTTTTTTTCCGCGGCCTGTGGATTAATGCCTATATTTTTCTTATTTATTGTAAATAATGTTCAGTTTATTATTTTTATATAAGGACAAAGGTTTTATCTAAGTTATCGCCCTAAAAAAAGTGCAATCTATTATATAAATGAATAATAAAAACCCACATTTTCGTAAAAAACCCCGAAATATGCCTTTGCAGTGAATGTACCGCCTTAGTCATATCATAATACTATTTTTTGAGTGACCGCAAGAATTCAAAAAGTACAGTTCACAGTACAGGCGGGGTTGCAATAAAACTCGTCAAAAAATAATTAACACATTTATGCATGTGTACTCAGATATATATAGATACTAACGAAGGGAAAAATTTAAATTTAGAAAGAAGGCTTATACACATCTTCAATTTGAAGACTTCAAAGAGTGCGCTTCATTTGTAACTTTTTAAAAAATTATTAAATATTCCAGACTTGCGATGTAATACCTTGCTCCATATCGGTTCTGCCTTTATGCCTGTAATATTCTTTTCAAGGGAGAATTTTAAATTTCCCTCGAAGCCTACATAGCGGAGACTTCACCAGAACACTCTTCTATGCCTGACCTCGATAGGAAACAGAGGAGGAGGCTTAGGAGGGATTCGATGAGCTTATTCCATATAAGTCTCGCGTTCTTTGATGCGACTCGACGGTGAAACTAGACCGATAAGTATTGCGAATATATCTCTGTGTAATATTTTTCTGTAGTCATTTTTATTATAAGGTGAGTCGAGGTAAATGCAGCATAGAAAATTAATAGTGATCGTACAGCTCACCATATTATCATATCGGTTTGAATTTTTTATTAGTAATATGTTAACTATTTTTTTAATATAATTTTAGTTATAATTAAATGACAATATGCTTTTAAATTGATTTTTTACGCATTTCACTAATTAAAGTCAGGATAGATGCATTTACCCCGTCTTCGTTGTACGTGCATCTATGTTGATTATTTTTATAAACTTGTAAGATAATTAAAAAACATTCATATCCCTTTCAAGACATATAAAAAATTAACCCATAAAAAACAAGTTTTTATTATACTCACTTTCTTTGTAAAATATAACAACAATTAAAGACGAATTAAAACATATAACATAACACTAAACTTACAGTAATTTAATATATTTCTAAAATGTCAGATGTTTTGAGCTTTGATAAGACACTTCATGCTGTGAAGATTAAATTCTAAAAAGATTTATCAGTCAATTTAGATTTTCGACATTCGTAGTGAGTAATTCAAATTTAGAAAATATTCCGCGACGTTATCGGGCCGCCGTAATCAAACATTTCTAATGACTCCAATTTGAAAAAAACAATAAAATTTCTAAAAATCCGAAATTATACTATAATTATTAAATTTTTTTAACGAAAATTTGATAGATCTTCTTGATCGTCGCCACGAGTCTACTTGCCAAGTTTCAGCTTGATTGGATCACGGGAAAGGGGTCAAAAATCGATCCAAATTTTTTGATGACGGCATGCTGGCAAGCAAGCAGACGCCACTAGTTAATATAAAGGGCGTAATAAAAGCACAAAATCGCAATCAAAATAGTGCCGGATTCGAGTAAGTGCATCTACTAACTGCTAGTGATTGAAAAACAATTCATTGTTTTTTTTTACGCTTCAACAGGCCCAATGTCAGGAGGTCCAGTTACAGAAGCGAAATACATCACAAAACATCCAGGCTTGAGTATATCACATAGATTAAAATTGTGACCTTACCGGGAATCGATCCCGAAACCCTCGGTGTGGGAAGCCTGCGCCATACCCACTGCGTTATGAAATACAATCGGAACTTAAAGTAGGTACCACTAGTAACAATTCTGTCCATAAAAAAATATCTAGGATGAGTTGTTGATCCACAATCTTTTTTGATTTCCTGCGGTATGGGGGAAGGGTGTCTATTCTTATAAATCAAAATTCCTTTAAATATCCTACAAATATTACACTTTAATTTGGCTTGTAAATTCTCCTCCCACAGGCTCAAGCTTTTGGCTCATATTATGGGGAGTATAATGTATTTAAATGTTATAACATATAATTAATTTATTAGAAAAATATTATTGTCTACCTACTGTATAAATAAATATAATAAATTATTTAAAAAATAATATATTCATTAAACCGACACATAAAAAACAAAACTCAAATAATGTGTACTCACCATGTTGTGCAGGTATCAGTTTTTGTGATGTTATATATAACAGGACACTCCCAAGTCGCACGTCGAGATAAACCAGAGTTCAAGCTTTGAATGCTAATAACTGGAAACGTAGATCATGTTGCAGCTCCATTTATATGTCACAGCGTAAATTAAACTGATTTTAATAAAGTCTTCTAAGATGGCACCCCTGTAACATGATCTGTATACTAGGTAGAAGCATTAGTTCCCCTTACCCTAACTCACCTTAACTCAACTCACCTAATCTCTTATGTATCTAATCTAATCTCAATGTTAATGCCAAATCTAATAATAATTTTTTGGTTTTTGAAAAAAAAAATGGTTTTTGGTTTAAAAAAAAAAGGTTTTTGGTTGAGAAAAAAAATGTTGGTTTTTGGGTTTTTGGTTTTTGAAAAAAAAATTTTTTTGGTTTTTGAAAAAAAAAATAGGCAGAGAAGATACACTCTTCTGTCCTGACATACAACTCTCACCTCATCCTCATCTCACCTCATCATCATCATCTTCCAATGCAAGCTAGCCGGTTGTTGAGGCTTCTAACGGGACCAGCTTCCAGTACTGGTTAATCTGGTCATGCTACGTCTTCCGCGGTCGCTCTCTCTTTCTGGCGCCATCAACACTTGCATTATATATCTTTCTTACCATTCTTTCCACATTCATTCGTTCAACATGCCCAAACCATCTGAGATGCTAAGATCAGCTACACATTCATTCCAAATATCTCCTAATCTCTATGAGAAACTATTGCGATCAAAGCACCGTTCACCCTTTTCCCCGCAGTCACTCTCCTTTCGATATCTTTCTCAACATTCTCTTCTATCGAAAATACTTCCCAAGTACACAAACTCATCTACTTGTTCCAAATATTCATTACCTACCAGAATTTCACACTTTTCTCTTTCTCGAATACTTTTGACTTGTTTACGTTCCTAATAAGGTCACTTTCCTTGCATACATCATACATCCTGCTTACTAGACTCTGTATGCCCTGAATTTACCAATATTTTAACAAATTCATACATATGAATCTTTACATGCATATTCTTTTTACTTTCACTATTTCTTTTCTAATCAATAATGTCTACTGCCACAAATTTTATTATTTATGTAGTATTTTGTTTTATTTTTATAGTACTTCGTTCTCATTACATTGTACGCTGCTCATCTCAGCACAGGTTCTTTCTAGTGAGACGAGCAACTATTTTTCCTACTTGCATGAATCAAGATAAAGATAAATAAATAAATAAAAATCACAAATTCATTACGGCAACAAAAGTTGACATGCCTACGAATATTTTTTGTCATAACACACCGAGGATTCAAAATTACTGTTATCTGTGAAAATTGTAACTACCCGTTAGTTGACTGTGCAAAAGTTAGTTGAAAGAGCTTTTACAATTCACCCCTAGGTGCCACCAGTCGGGGGTTGGCATTGTCTAACATATTCATTGTTCCCTTAAAATTTAACGCCAGTCACAATTAAGGGATTAATGAGGAGACTTCCATATTAAATTTGTCATTTAACCCAGCATGTAATTTTCATATAATGTATGTATGTTGCTGGCGACGTTTGCTGCAAAGTTGGATCTAATGATTCGCATTTGTTATTTATAGTTTAATAAATTAATCATAGAGTTAAAATTAGTTACTGTCTCATGCCTCTATTCAGGGACAGACATTGAGGATACAAAGGATATTTCAACTTCGTTTTCAGAGTAGGAAACTTGACGCCTTTGAAACGTGATACTGGAAGCTACTGCTTAGAAACTCTTGAAGTATTCGGAGTGTTTGTATATCGGATGCACAAGGCAAAATAGCCCAAAAAACTACACGGATAGCATCAAACACTTATAATATAATTAGTTTATTCTTCATTCTATTGTAAAAATTAGAAAATAAGAGATTTCACCATCCTTGGAGGAAAACATTTATGTAGAAACTAGCTGTAACCCGTTAAAAATTATGGAACATTAGTTCGCGTCTTAGCTTAGCTCTAGTATATATGTATAGTTTATTATGTGGTCCACTAAGAGGCGGCGATAGCAACGTCTGTAGAGCGGTCGGTTCGAGTTTGCTGGCCCGGGGTTCAAGCCCCATCTCCGGCCGTTTAATTTGTTTTTTTAGCCGTGAATTCGAACGAAATTACAGTTACATCGTTACGTAAAATACTCCAACTCGATGAGAGACATGCACCTTCTCACCTTTGTTTGTTTGAAACAGAAAAAAAAATCATACACTAATAACAATAACTAAAACGTTGTATATCCGATTTGGCAAAAACAAGTTTGTAAAATTAAGCTGAAATTTGAAGAACGAAAAAACACTTTTTTTAATGAGTTATAGGATTAAAAAATCCATATGCTACATTTTACATATTTTATTTCTAAATAAGTGTATTATAATCTTATTTTGTCTCAAAAAAACTTGTACAAAGTGGTATGAGAGGATAGAAGAGTAAGGCGTCCTGTACTACCTACGTTAGATACCTTAGATATTTTGTGTGTTACAAAACAATTTTTCTTTCGAAAGGTTTATTCTGTGGCATATTTTCATTGGCTTAGTAAATTGGGAATCACTGAAAATTTAAAAAAAATTTAAATTCAAAAGCATTTTCATTGTATTTTTCGATTGACATTCAACAAACTGTACAGTTATATCTGTTTGTAGCCCGGAAGATTATTTGTGTCTGGAAAATTTCAATTTTCGGAATCAAAGTTATCATTTTTCGATATCTATTCAATATTTACCAAAACCGTACCTGAAATTTTCATACCGAAAAAAGCTTTTTTTTTGTGGAGTGTATTGACCCCAAAATTTAGCCTTCAGAATCCGCCATTCTAAAGGACTAAATCATCGGCTTTGATAGGGTAAGAAGCTCTAGAAAATGAACGAACGAATGGTTTCCCCTTCACGAAACATCAATAAACTTCAATGTTCCCTTAATAAAATGTTCACTTAACAAAACGAATCACAAAAATAAAATATTTCTTACTTAACTTTTTCAATATTGTGTGACATCCACCGAACGTTTTGAAATGAACTTATTTAGCATACCTATGTACTATAGTATATTTTTACAACTTCACCTGAAAATTAAAAATAAAATAAAAACACTGTGTCCACAGATGGCACTTTATAACAAGAAGCTTGAGTAACGAAAAAATATAATATTAAGACATTGCATATTAGATAATATCTATATAGATATATATATCTATATATATATCTATAATACCCATATATATCTATATATAGATATATATATATATTATTAAAAATATAACATAACATTAAAAAAAACGTAATTATTCATTTTTAAACGAGTGCCATTGTTTGAAGGTGTAAAATATTTACGTAAGCACAGGCGTAGCGTAGTGAGGTTAACAACATAAATCTCACTGAGTATTACAGCATACCTACGAATAAATAAATAAGAAAATTTAAGCACGTTAGAAGTTATACTACGCATACTAACGCATCACTTCTAACGATGCAACCGCCGAAGTACAATGCACAACCATTTGAACGCGAGAAAGCGCGAAACGAACCAGCACTGATAACTAAAGAGATATTCGCAGATTACAGATCCCCGGAGACATCTTTCGAGCTTTTTTGATACCGAGATTAAAAACTACCAGTAAGATTTCACTAGATGGCAATCCTTAATTTAAAAACAGATTTGTATTAAATAACTTCATGGTATGAAAACTTCCGTCCCATGAAGCGAGCGCATTTCGTTGCCGATTAATGACTTTTGCTTTTTTCTTTTCTACATTTTGTCTCCTCTACGTTCTTCGACAGTTGAAGCTTTTAACAAGGCCATCCTCCAATACTTGGTTTATCCAACCTCTGTTTATCTCAGCTCGGATATTTTCTTCACCATTCTCACCTCGCCTATGTGCTCCGCATGACCAAATCATCTCAGTGATATTTTTTTTATTCTACCTATTATGAGCCAGTACCAAATGCTTTGTAATATAAATGATAAAAAAGATAATTACGAAAATCCTTAGACTGGTCCTAAAATCCTGCTAGAGTGGGATGAAAAAACCTCCCTCAGGATAGCGGAGAAGACAATTTCTGACGTCACCCGCTATAATGAGATGTCTTGAGCGATAATGAAAGGACGTTGTAAAATTCCGGACAATTTAAACAAAGGCAGGATGAATCTGTAAGGGTCAACAAAAAATATTTTTAGTCCTGTGGAGGTTTTATTTTGCCAGTCTGAAAGATAATCAATGCTTTTAATTGAGTGCTTTTCATTTCATTTTGAATGAATATTATTCGTGTGGTTGATTTTTTGCTCAACCACTAATTCATGTGGTTGATTTTCCGCTCAACCATTCATTTGTGTGGTTGATTTTCTGCTCAACCACTACTAATTCATGTGGTTGATTTTCCGCTCAACCACTCATACGTGTGGTTGATTTTCCGCTTAACCACTCATTCGTGTGGTTGATTTTTCACCCAGCTTCTCATTCATATGGTTGATTTTTCGCTCAACTATTCATTCATGTGGTTGATTTTCTGCTCAACCGCTAATTCATTTGGTTGATTTTCCGCTCAACTACTGATTCGTGTGGCTGATTTTTCACCCAAGTTCTCATTCATATGGTTGATTTTTCGCTCAACCACTGATTCGTGTGGTTGATTTTTCACCCAGGTTCTCATACATATGGTTGACGTTTCGCTGAACCACTCATTTAGTGTGGTTGATTTTTCGCCCAACTACTCATTGTGGCTGATTTTCCGCTCCACCAATCATTCTCGTGGTTGATTTTCCGTTCAATCACTCATTCAAAGGCGTCGTGGAATCGATAACACGGCAATGATGAAATGCGAAGTGTTTTTTTTTTAATAAATTAAGCGTTGTTTCGTTTACAGAGTGGAAGGTCATGATTAACACAATGATTTATACACAACGTTTTATTCCACTGATTTGAGTTATATAAGCCTAAGCACTTTCGATGGACACAACGATCATCTTCAGAGACAATATTTGAACTAATTGTAAATCAATATGGCCGACAAATACAAAGTAACGGGATGATGGAGAGGGAGGGGGGGGGGGCAGGGCGAGGGTAGTTATTTATTGACATATATAACAGTAATTAATTTTTACATTTACAGTTATTTATATTTTTAAACCTAATATCAAAACAAATTTTGTTTATCTCATATAATTTTTGTAAAAATTTCCTCAAAATGAAATTAAAATAATTTATAATTGAATACATGACTGAAATTTATAAAATTTCCAAAATATTAATTTTATTATCAAATAAAAATATTTTTAGGTTTTCCCGGCCGTTCAGAATTTTTCCTTTGTGTAGTTTTCTAGGATATTCTATATCTGACCTCTTTTGCAGAAGTTTCGGATCTGATTGCAGGATCCATCATCAGGGCTGATGTGATGAGTATATTTTGATATTTAGGTTTAATATTCTCACTTGAAAAGACTCATTCTTATTTAAAAAAAACAATATTGTATCTTTATAAGATGTATTACAAAAAATACGTTTTGTTTATAAGGGTATTTAATTATGCAAGATAAGAGACAATGCATGGGTCAATAAGCATATGCTTGTGGACAAATGATATCGAAGCAAAACTAAACGCCTCAGAATTACCGAGATGAAGACCCTAAGACCCATTGCGGGCAAGACTCTCAGACGTAGAGTATTCAATGCGGAAATCTGCAGAACCTGCGACATACCAGACATTGAACGATGGAGCAGGCAGAGAAGGCGTTTCTGGAGGGACCATGTCGAGAGAAAAAAACCAGACAAGACTTCCCAGAGCCGTGATGCGCAGGATCCTGCGCAGATGGAGAGAGAGCTGGACGTCCTCGTCACAAGACCAGAACTGACCTGTCAATACGATCAGTGGTAATGCTTTGAGAATGTTAGGATTTGTTCTGCGTACTGCCAGGGTTTTCGAGAATACACGCGTACTGAGAACTCTTTACAACTCCTTGGTGCGGAGTAGACTCGAGAATGGCTCGATGATCTGGGGGCCACATGAGGGCAAGTACTCTCTTATGGTGGAGAAAGTCCAAAAGAAGTTTCTGAATTATCTCTACATGAGAGAGTACGGGCATTATCCTTGGCTTTACCCAACCGAGTTCCTCCAGGGTATGCTTGGCTACAATAGTTTAGAGTTTAGAAGAAATGTGTATTTGATTACACATTTTTATCGATTTTTGCGCGGTATGATCGATAATCCTGAAATTGTGCAGAGCATTGGTTTGTAGGTTCCTGATAATTACATTAGACATCGTAAGTATAGATTGTTTCACATTCCAATATACAGGACCAACCTGCCGATGGTTATGCCTGTTGGAAGAGCCACAACTATGCTGAACACAATCGCTTCGGGTATTGATATATTCCATGTGTCTGAGGGGGTTTTCCGAAGCGGGATTCTCCTGCATCTTTGACCAGATTTTACGTTATTTTTAATTAATTAAATATTTTTATTTTGATATATACTTTCATAATATTTATGCCTTGGTTTGTAATGTACATATTATTAAATAAATTGAATTGAATTGAATAATTTTATATTCTAGGATTTTAACTAAATTTATGATTTTTTAACCAAATATGCATATAACATGATGGATTACATATTTCTAATTTATTTTTTTAACGAGATTCCTCAGTTATGTAGGTTAGTTGAGGGTCATCCGGAAAGCATTATGCATTCAGGTTAACGATGATGGATTAGCGGCCATCCATCAGGAGCCATCTGCGATTTGTATTCCGCTCGCCGCGTAATAATATCGGGAAACTCATCAATATTCATTACTGCAGAAAAAATGCTCCGCGCGTCTCAACTTTGTACAATATGGTGATAGCAACGGGAAGTAAAGTGAGGTTACCCATGAGACTATGGTAGCCGTAGTAATACACTTTACTATATTTAAAAACCATTCCGCGTGAAATCGCCTGGGTGTGGTTGCGCGACCATTGAAGCTTCAATTTTATCTACCATCATCTTGTAGATACATAGTAATTGATCTAAACGTCTTTGCACCTAAGTAAGAATTGTTAGTTTTACAAGACAATCTTTGAACTATTAAATTGACGTAATAAAAGCCTGTAGAAGTAACATAGACAGTATTATTACCGTTCAAACAAGACTAAAAACAACGAAATCCGCCCAGTACTTATCGAGATAAAGCTTAAAAAGAAGATACTCGTCCGCCATCTTTGATGCCCCCCCCCCCTTCTTCTCTCCAGCACTTTAGCACTCTACGACCGACCAATCTATATTTAAGACGTCACAAGAAATCCATTGATACCAGTAGTAAGTATTTAGAAGAGATGCAGATAGAAATCAAAATCTAGAACATTTTTGCTTGGAGGTGAACCAGTCTTATATGACGACACAGATCAGACAACGAAATAAAGATTAATTTAACTGATACAGAAAAAATTCTGTGATAATACAGAGGAAAAGTAAAAATAAACAGTAGTAATACGTATAATGTATATAATGCACATGATCGGAGAGATTGATGAGTTTCCAGCGTCTGCTTTACGACAATATTCTACGTATTTAGTAATACCTAAATTTTATTTGAAATGGTTACCTTATTATACAATACTTCTTGCAAGGATTAAAAGAGCGCAAAAAAAGTTTCTATTTTTTATTTATTTATTTTAGTTTTAGAAAAAGTTTCTATTTTTTATTTATTTATTTTGTCTTACAAAGCTGGTTAAAACAGTAACCTTCAAATTATGAGAATTGACTTGCCTTTTTCGAGTTGTACAAACTTGAGTCCCGACAGAAAATATCCGATCTCATAGCACTACACAAGATTCGCAGTGAAGCTATTTATTCTCTTTCTTTATCTGACATACATTTGCATGTTTAACCCGGAGTTCTTCAGAATAAGCCAGCATTCTAATAATTTTTATTTTTCTCCCATCACATGAATATGTCATACGTACTATACATATTGTGCTGACCTTAGTGTTGATGTTGATACTTTTGCAAGCCCTCTATCATCTTTCAAAATGTCACTTATTAATATTCTAAAATGTACATATGCATGTTTATGCTAGAGCAGGTCGAAGACACATGTAATAATAATAGACTGAGTCTTAAATAATAATGTATTATTATGTATCATGTACCCATTATTATGCTAGTGTCTCTAATAAAAAATACAATAATCAAATAAGCATAAAACATATTAGATGTGCAAAGCATTCTTGTGACGGGAGCAAAATAACCAATATTATATATCAATTTTCTGTGCAGCAACAGGCAAATTTGGTTTGAAAAAAAAATATTGTTCTCCCACTAAAAAAGATAAAAAGGTTCTGATTTTCACTATCATTAAAAAATACAAGAAATATCAGAAAATTAATATAATTCATAGAAAATGTGCCAAATTCAAAATGTGAACACCGATTTTGACCACCTTTTAAGGTGACTGGGGGATGAAACTACAAAATGGAAGTTTTTATGTTACAAATTACAACTATGGCTAGTAAAATTTCCAGCTACGAAAATTTAATGTCTGGGGTAAGATTTCATATTCGAATATCTCAAAAGAGGGACTAGGTAAAAAAAATCCAAACGACACGTGCACCAGTACTTTTAAATCTGTAAGTTTCATTTGGTCAAACACACTCAACTGTAATTACAAGTTAATATTCAACTATTAAAGACTTAAGGTTGTTATTACGGTCGTTAGACATATTTAACTGTAATTTCGGATATTTTATACGCACCGTATGTATTACCGAGAAGCGAATCTCAACGTTTCGCAACGAAACGTCGAGATTCGCTTCTCAGTAATACGGTGCGTATAAAATATCCGAAATTATTTTAAATTTAAATTTAAAAATGGCATCACGGTGTGTTATTTATATTAACACTCCGTTACACGCGCTGCAAATAATTACATATTTACACGCGCGGGGCACCCCTGTGCCCCAAAGTGATTGATGGATTATTTGTTATGTGGGTAGAAATAAAAAATAAACATATTTTATACATAATCAGTCTTTATTGACACTTATAATGAAAACAAAAAATAAATCTTTTCTCTATAAAAACAAGAACAAAAATATTTTTTCCTCAACCTTAGAAAATTACGAAAAAATTAACGTGGAAATAATAAATTTGAGATTAAGTCTTAATTAGTTAACTTATTGCGATTATTTTGACTTTGGTTATAACACTTAATGCATATACTATATTTAAGATCGTTACACACAGGCTTGTGACATTTCTGGCATGCAGCTTTAGTCGAGCGATTTTTGGCTCTTCCACAGCCATGGCACCTAGCTGTTTAATCTTTTTTCGGTGTATGTCATTTTTCTGAGGTGTCAAATCGTTTTGATTTATACCCAAAAAAGCATGCTACGTTCAAAGGAACATAGCATGCAACATAAAGATGTTTCTAGGAATATAAGAGCCAAGTACTTCTTTGTCGTTCTAATCTGTTCATTTTGGTTTATATGTAGGTACTGTAACGATATTGGCCTATTCAAATAGACATTGCTGAAAAATTATACGAAAATATCTATCTGCTAAAAGCTCATGATAAGGAGAAGCCCCATAATTCATAAATACTCTATAATTAAATATTTGCTGGATAAGTAGGTGCGGGCGAGCTTTATTATTTCTGCACGCGGGCGTGTAAAGCAGGCTTTATGTTATTTTGTTTAACGAGATGGACCAATTACAGGTGCGCCGTTAGCACCGAATCTGGCCAGTCAGGAACGTTTGTCCGCGGAACAAATTCGGCCAATCAGAGGCTTTCGGAGAGTTAGACTTTACCTTTACACGTCGGTTGGAGTCAAAAATGGCGAGAAATATAGACTATATAAGCCATACAAATTCGAGGATCTGCCTTCTTTCTTCAGCATCAACGTTGGCCGGAGGCTCTTGTGGAGAGAGGACCGAAATACCATCAGAGAGTCGCAGAGGCAGCAACACTCGAAGATACAGCTAAGCATTTTCAATATTATTTATTTCTATTGCCTTTTTCGTGTATTCAATTTAGAACTTTCTGGATCGTAACAAATATTGATACATGTTGTGGATTGTTTTGTTACGTAATTTGGGCCTAGGGATAATTATTACTATACGCGCTTCAGATTTAATATACAAGAAATCGTAATATGGCGACTGTGAATTATTGCATAACGCTTATGAAATATATAATTCTGTCGCTGTTCATATGAAAAATCATTTAAATTCGATATTCATATATTACTAAAGATATAAAGGCTTTAAAATGGAATACCTTACTGACGAAGGGTTTTCGTGTTTGTTTGTGGGATTTAAAAATTCAGAATAATTATGTATATTCAATGTCGCGAGGTTCGGAATGTACGAGAGATTCTTCAGGGCGGATGTATCCTTATGCAAAAGAATGCTTTGTTATCTATACTGGCGATTGAATACACGGATTTCTATATGATTTGTGTAGATCGTGCGAGGAGTTTCTTACTAATAATATATTTTAAAAATGAATCTGGATTTTATAATTATTTTATTAAAACACGGATGTGAGATTATTGGACAAGGTACATGTTTGTATTGCATATCATTGGGCAATCGTATTAAACACGATTTGTTCCTATCAAGTTCTTATAAAGACGTGTTTCGAATTGTATATATTGTATAGAAAAATTAATTTAGATGCAGCCGGTCTTCAGCTTAGAATCGCGGAAATTTTGTACTAACGAGCAGCATTCTCGATGGAAGGAAAGTGGAGGCTACACAGGCGCTGGTAAATGCTCAATTTAGGAGAAGACCCGTTATATTACTTCGGATCAGGATGCCATCTCAGAAGCAGGCCAACTACAGAAATAAGATAAGAACCTTTAATATTATTTATTCCTGATGTTTTCTTATGTGTATTAAATGGATTGTTCGTGCTACATAATTTGTCATGGTCACATAATCACTATTCATTTCATTACGTGGGTTCAGAGCCGACGGTAACGGACGCGGAAACAAATTAGTACTGATGTCGGGACGTAACGTCGGGATTATATCTTAATTATCTTTGGGATAGAAGCGAGGTCATCATACGTGCATTCTGCATTACAAACGTTTTACTAACATATATAAATACATATTATTGCGTTTTACAAATTGAATAGGATCGCGGGAAATAGGCATTTCGTCCGGTTGTGCAATATTAACTTCCAACGTAGCATAATGAGATTTTATTACCGGCGCTAGACTCTTAAGGTTAGGCACGCGGGGATTATAAATGGGATAATGAACGAGAACCGAATGGGGAAGTTCGTCTCTCCATGGTCGGGAGGCGAGAAGTCGTACGTCTTTCACGCCCCGTGATCTTGGGAGGCTGAATTTCGATTGTGGAAAAGGATGAAGTTGGATCTACTCGCGTGGCAAGACAGGGTCGAATGTCGGAGCGCGCGTTCTCGGCTATGGAGTCTGATTGGATTGGAGAGACACCTTAGGTCAGGGACTAGGTAAGGCCATCTTAACTGTATCTACCCGGTTGTGACTGGGTTTTAAAGCCAAGAATTACAGGATGGTCTGAAGGTCTTGATGCGGTTACCCCTCTAACATCTAAGGGGAAGAGCCTCTCACGTCCTTTCAGTCCCCTTGGTGCGACGAGCTCGGGCTCTGTTTATGAATGTTTATGAATGTAATAACTCCGTACTCAAGGACGAGATAGGACGTTCCTCATGAACGAGAAATTATAAGATGCAGGTAGCAGTTCGACAATCAATACTTATGCTCGGGACCGCTTTAATGAACGAGATCTGTTAGAAGTTTAACAATCAATTTTATGATCGGGACCGCATTCAGGCGCGCGATGGCATTACTAACACCATCATACTCATCATTCACCACCTTTTCTAACTTGCTGTATACAGAGACCTTCGGGGTTCTCCTTTCCCGGCCAGCGAGAAACACATCAGGAATTACACAATCAACTGTAATAATCATGCTGTTTTACCATCATTTAATATCTCTAGTCAATAAGACTACACCGTGGGATCATTCACATCAACTATAATTGGCGATGCTAACATGGCTCTGACTGACGCGCTCAAGGGAGAGTCTTTTCCAGTCACCCAGTTAGTTCATTCAGCCCTTTAATCAGCAGTAAACATCATAATAATCCGGCTCAGGTAGCCGCAACGTGGGATCCTCATCATATACACCAGTCAATTTGACTGCCCCGCGGGACAATATACAAACCTTAATATCAGACGCGGGATTTCTTCCTGATATGTTTGTCGCCGGGAGGCGAGGACTTCGGAGGATTCCAGCAGGAGCAATAGAGTCTCGGCTTGATCTTGGTCTGCAGATTAGCATGGGAAGCTATTAAATTACGCAGGTGGTAGCTACCGGGTACAGCGTTGTCGCTGGGGCTGTACCCCCCTTCGTAGAGAAGGGTAACCTAAAATTTACGTAAAAGTAAAATCAGAATCAACTTGCCTCTTATAAAATAAGACTTATGAAAGAATCGAAAATTTCGATTTAGAATCTCGGGCTGTGATAATGTCAGACAAAGCTTGCCCCGAGCCTCTGTTGCGCCTAGTTGTTATGAATATATGTTTACTCTTTCCACTAAATACCATGAACAGATAAATCAGGCCGAAGACCACCGATCGCGCCAGTTGTAAGCAAGGTATGTATGTATGTATTCTGGAGAACCCAGCCGTTAATTTGCATTTTGAGTATTGCGTGTGTGTTTAATAAGTATAACCGTGTATTAATCAACCGTGATTTATCTAATCTGGATGACCGGCAGATCCAGTATACTATTGCATTAAAAAAAAAAATACGTAATAGGAATAAATATTGCGTGTTGTTGCTCAATATTAGCGCTAAGTTCCTATTATGTACCGTCGGTTGTATTATGTGGATACCAAGTTATACTCATAGCGCCCTAGGGCGTATTTCGCAAGTGGTATTTATCTATCTGAATATTCCATCGTAATCGTGACCCCGCGCTCAGCCATGGAATCCGTCCACAGGTGCTAATATGAGACCTCGATAACCAGGCGGCTTCGTTCTAGGCGAAAAATCTACGTAGACATATTTATGTTCGCGACGCCGCTACCGGATGCGAGGAAGTGACGGTTGCGCCGCCAAGAAAGGCGATTTTGTTAGTCTGTTCAATCGATCGTCGTCTTGAGTCCGGCTCATGTTGTGCGTTAATAATGTTAGGTTAGTTTCGCCTCGTATGAATACAATGGCATTTCTTCTGCTACGCTACCAAAAGTACCGGGTAACCGCGTCACATCGAGGAGTCCTAAATTACTATCACTAGACAATTACTGGCCAAATTATATGTTAGACTAAACGTAAACTTAATTCAATCACGTAAATAAATTTTAAACATAGCTTTGAGCTTGCAAAAGCAGATCTCAAATAATATATTAGACTTTTAATAAATGAACTTAAAGTAAAATCGCTTTTAGAACTTTTCTTAAAGCATCTCTTTTAAACTTTCGATTTAAACTTCTTCAAAAAAAAAACTCCACCCCAAAATACACCCTCTACAAAGACCAAACGTCACATTTGACGCCACGTGACCAGGAGAGTAACGTCTCAAAGCCAGTCGAAAAGCCGTATTCATATTGTTATAATAGATGTGGGAAAAAATTTCGGTGACATAACCTTTATTTTAGATTCGCTTGAACATTTTACGTATAGATGTATCTTCACACGAGCCTTAGGAAGCAATTAAAATGTCTGCGCGAAAACATAAAAAAAAAAAAAATTATATGTTAAACATTAATGTTAACTGTTATCTCGAATAACGATATGCTTGAACACTTTACGACCAAGCCGATAATCTAAAATGAAATACGCGCGCGAAAGACACGTAATAAATATCTTAAACTAATTCTTTGATTCGCTAAAATAGTACTTTCATCGTCTTTGTAAAAACATCTGCTTGGTTGAACTTGAAATAATGACCTAATTATAAATCATGCGGTCATTGCTCTTGGGAGTTACATAAGAAAGGGCAACGAACTTTTATGTGTTATATAATAAACAGGTTTTAACACTGGGTCACTGGAACAGTGCCACCTGTTGGAAGATTCGCAAACCTTCTGGGCTGGGTTAGAGTTTAGTTTAAAGAAAATACGACAGGTGCGATGTTTTGCCTTAGCGTTTTGCGCTCGACGATATCACGTGACTCGATTTTGTACGCATTTGATCGGACTGCGCATTTGTTCTGCGTCGACGGTAACCATCGGCACGCGTGTGTTAGTGGGTCGGCCGGAGTATATGTACAGAGACTCACACAGGTCCGCGCGTTTTCAAGGGCGTTGTTGACTTAGTTCGGGAGTGACTTTGTATCGTCAAGGTGTTATATTACAATTGTCGCTAAAGGATAAAATGTCAATCTACAATGTTGCTGAATTAATTGAAAAATAATAATTTCCTTCATTGATTTATTATGGTTCTTAATTATTCTAATTATCTAAATATGTTCTTAATTGTTATACACATTTATATACGGTTCTAGTTATGTAAATTGATTTATTTGTTTATACTTATTGATCTATGGACGCTAAGTGTGCAAGATTAATAAACTTGTTCGTAATATGAACACAGACTCTTATTTTTGCACGAAATAATTATTTGAGTTTCTTTTGGAGAATAAATTTTGGAAATAAATTTTTCCAGGAGGACTTTGAAAAAAAAAAAACCTTTTTATATAGTAATAGCATCATCATTAGCTTCATTCACCTACATGCGTCGTCGTGACCATTACTTTTAGATTAGGGTAGGAAGATTAGTCGTTTGGATTTTGAATAGATTCCAGTCGTATAGCAAGCCGAATTATATGTCAGGAACTCTTGATTCAGTTACACACATACATCTTATGTGGATATCAGTGTTGGTGATGACTACACTATACGGAGGAATCGCGCTTGATTATTTGGCAAACGCTTAACAACCTGGGGGGAAGACAGGTTAGTAAGGAATAGTTGTGGGAAACTTATCTTGACATCTGGATCCACTTCTTCTACAAACACGTGTCGTCTTTAGATACCATACTTGAGGGTTAGCGGGAAAGTTAATTGAGGCGGATAATAGTTATATATACTTTTACGTTCTACAATTGTCGAAGAGGTTGTTCCTACCCTTTTCTTCCTCTTCTTCTTCTTCGTCTTCTTCTTGTTCGTATATGCTAACGGTTATATACATATTTTCTTTCCCCATTTATTTATATTGACTTCAACAGCGTCTTCTTCTTCTTCGATACAAAGGGTTTTAATTGGTTATGTTCACTCTAATCTTCTTCTTCTTTGAATACATACCGTTTATGCTTTACTTTTCAAACGCCTTCTCTTCTATAAATAGCAATTATTACAATGCGTTGCAACTGCTTCTTCGTCTTATGGTATATCTTTCGATTGCTTCTCCACTTTCTTCTTCTTCTTCTTCTTTTCCTATTACATTATTTTGTTCCTCTTCTTCTTTTCTTCTTTTTCTCTCTTCTTTCTTCTTCTTCTTTTCATATTCTCTTCTTTCTTCTTTCCTATTTGCTTCTCTACTTCTTCTTCTTCTTTTCCTATAACTACATTCATTTCGTCTTCATCCGTTTATCTTATACTTATCAACTGGTTTTCTTCATCTTCTCTTCATCTTCTTCTTCTTCTTCTTCTTCTTCTTCTTTCCTATAACTACATTCATGTCGTCTTCTTCCGTTTATCGTATAATTTTCGATTGTTTTCTACGTCTTTTTTTCGTCTTCTTTTGTTCTTTACCTACTGCTGCATTCACGTCTTCTTTTAATTTTATATCTTTCGGCTTCTTCTTCTTCGTTCTTATCTACTACTACACTCGGTTGTGACTTTTTTCCTTATCTTATGCCTTTCAATGAATTCATTTTCTTCTTCTTCTGTTGTCATCCACTACTTTGCAGCTACTTCTTCCTCTTCTTCATCATATGACACCAACAATAAAGTGTGGCAGTCATTACAGTATACGTAGAATATTGGAGACAATAGGTTGATTCTATATAATAGGAGATGTACTGCGCGTATGCATAAGGTTCATAACACAGGTGGGGTACTAGAGTTCATTTTGTCACGGGTTGCAATCATAGTAGGAATATGCGGTTGTAGTTCAGGACAGATAAAATCTTTTGGACATGTTACATTTCGAAAGTTGGATTCCTTTCCGGTTTAGAACTAGTTCCAAATAATGTTTGACACGGTATAGAGAGATCGGTTCCGGCTCCTTCGTCGCCTCTAGTTTTACAGGCGGTTATGATTTGAATCACTTCATTCTCCTTCGTTATACCTATCTTTGGCATGTTTGATCATTTTCAATTTCAGCTTCGGCTTCGGCTCAACTTCGGCTGAACTTCAATTTAAAATTACGATTTACGATTTACGATTTACGTTTTACGTTTTACGATTTACGATTTACGGTCTACAACTTACAATCTTGGCTATTTCATGATGTATATTACGGACTTATATTCGATGCATGCATGTTGTGAAGTTGTAACCGCATGTATGCATGTACACATGTACATGCGTGTGTGTTTGTATGTATGTATTTGTCACCCTTCTTCGTTTTCTTTTGCCTCGCGAAAAATCTTTGTTTCTTTAGGGGGTAGTAACATTAGCCCGTGCTTTCGAAACGGTATCATCGAGCGTCTTTTACAATTCCTAGATTAGTGACTGCATAAGAATTATAAGCAGGACGTTTAGAGAGGGCTGTAAAAGGTTTAGACCTGGAGTAAGGTTATGATATATATGTCTATTGAGGTTGATAATATCGCGATGTACTTGATATAAGAACCGCTTCTTCAACGCTTACGTATCGGGTCGAGTACATTGAATTATTCTGCAAATAATCGGAATTCGGATAATCCTGTCGACGTGGTGAAAGGCGAAGCGTTATATCTGCAGGACGGTTATGTGAGCTAGCTTTGGACTTACATATTTTCTGGCGGATAGCGGATGTTCGGTTGGTTATGGGAATAGAGTCTTATAGACAGGGGGAAGGGCGTTAGGTTCGTACAAGTGTAGTGCCAGCAGTTTTAGTATTTTATCAACAGAGAGGGGAGATGCGGGTGCGTGTTCACTATGGGGACAATAGTGTAATGAAGATTCAAATTGTCGATTACCCTTTTTTTTTCAACAATTAGGTACGTGGCGCGCTACTTTAATGGATGTGCATCGTCTTTAGATATCTCCTTTGAGAGTTAGTCGTGTAGTTAGTTGAGAACAATCATAATAGGAGTATACCTTTTGCTGATACGAGATCTGCAGTTATTATAGGGGGATACGATTTTACAAACTAATCTTTGGAAGATTTTGGATGCGTGCCACATGTAGCTTTGGGGAAGGGGGTAATAGCAAGTATCATCATCTTCATGTTAACTCGCGTACAAGGAATATTGAGATCGATGTGTGGTTCTATTAGGAAGTCGGTTGTTTGGCTCACACGAGTGAGACGAACATCAAATCGTGGAACACAATTCTGGAATTTTAAATCTTATCGCGGTTTACGTTCGTTGGGGGAGCGGAGTATCAGCCCAGCGATGGTGCTAATCGATGGTCTCTTTCTCTGCTACAGGCGTTCGCACGAGGCAAGGAAGGGGACAAAATCTGGAAACAACGTTAATATCATAGAGAGACAGTGGTGAGCGGTACGAGTGTGGTTAGTGGGATTAGTGAAAATCTTAGAATAAGTGATTATGGCAGAAACCGGGAATCAAGCAGGTACCAGTAAAGGAGGGAGGAAAACTACTGTCGCTATTAGCATGGAACAAATAACGCGGGCAATACAAAGCGCAATGGCTCCGATACTGGAAAAGGTGGTTGAGTTGGAAAAACTGACCGCAGGGACTAGCACGCTGGGCTCAGGGTTGAGCACCGGACCAGAGGACCAAGGGGCCTCCAGGCAAATGGTGGAGCTGATGCCGGCTCATGAGAAGCCGAGGTTTTCAGGGCGGGAGCAGAACCCTGTCCACTTCCTTGAGGATCTGAAAGAGTACATAAGGAGAACAAGGAAAGGGGGAAGGGAGCTAGAAGTGGCGATGGAGAGTATGGTAGGAGACGCCCGATCCTGGATGCGGCTGTATAAGGGACGTTGGAGCAGCTATGCAGATTTCGAAAGGGACTTCACGGCGACTTACTGGGGTGAAGTGAGGCAAGGAAGGTTGAGGAGAGAGCTAGCGGAAGCAAGCTGGGACCCAATGGGGGCGAGGAACATGGTCGCCCACTTCGCACACTATTGGGAGCTGACCCAGTCATTGACGCACCCTGGCGCGGAATCGGTTATCGTCAACGAAATCATGAGACACTTCCCGAGGGAAACTCAATCGCTGTGGTTCTCGCGGGAACCAGGAACCTCAATTGAGGCGGTGGAACTATTGCGACGCCTGGATAACATGGTGGTCATGCCGCGAAGGACGCTGAGGGACAGGCGTGAACAACCATCCGTCAATAGGAGGGGGAATAATAAAAGGAGGATGGATAACAGGGCTGATGAAATTGAAGTAGAGCGTGAAGCACCAAAGAGGATGAGGAGAGAAGGACCGGGCCCGGTGCAATTTGTAAATGCGCAAACCGCGCAGTACAGCGACACTAGCAATGACAGCAACGGTACAGGGTGTACCGAACAGGCGACGGAAAACTGTGTGCGAACGAACCAACAGGCCTAAGTTCGGGTCGCGAACGAGGAGGCCCTACAGCAACGATAGGAAGCCATGTAGCTGTAAAAATAATGTTGAAACACAACTGGAGGCCTGGAGAAGGGATAGGGAAGATGAAGCAAGGAATAGTAACTCCGATAATGGTTGGATCGCGAAAGGCAAGGAGCGGTTTAGGATATAATACTGAGGGAGTGGGGAAACAAGATAGGGCCGTAGGGGATCTGGTACAGGTATTGCAGAGCGTATGCGAGGACGGCGTGCGGGTCGGCGCGTTGTGCGGGGCCGATGCACCGCCCGGTTTTAATTCAATTTTCGATGATCTGGAATACGTTGAAGGCGACGGTAATTCGGGTCGGGGTTTGCCAGCGCTACCGGAGGTGAGAGCTGTGGCTAACGGACACGAAGTTTCCTGCTTAATCGACACTGGGAGTCAAATCACGTGCGTTTCGCAGGACTATTGGCGTGACCACTTTAAGGACGAACAAAAATTCCCCACCTTTCCTATTAGCGCGGTCTGCTTGAAGGGTGCCATAGGGCAGAAAAGCCAGACGGTTTCGACGATGGTGCTGTTACCATTAGGAATCGGGCAGCCAAGTCACGTGATTAACACCCCGTGTTTAATTGTGCCGAAGCTAATACGACCTGTAATCTTGGGATATAATTGGCTCGAAGAGCACCGAGCAGAAATCCGATGCGGGACGGACCCGCAGTTGTTGGTGCCAACAAAGGGAGGAGTTTTGATGGTATCTTTACTGCGAACCAACGTGCGACGGACCGAAGCGGTAGGGGCAAGCGTTAACACGTGCGACAGTATAAGTGGGACGCATGCTGCCGGGGAAGTACAATCGGCTAGACTGAACATCAAAGAATTTATTCACGAATTAGGGCTCGACGCGGCGACGGAGTTAGCATTGGGGGAAGTTCTGATAAAGAATGAAAGTGGATTTTCTACCGAGCCAGGCCGGACACACTTATACGCACACAGAATTGTGATGAACGATGAGACGCCCTTCGTGAGGCGGTCATATCCCGTGCCGTTTGCGTATAGAGGAAAGGTGAGGGAGCGAGTCGCGGAAATGGAAAAAATGGGGATAATTCGAAGGGAAGCAACACCGTTCGCCAGCCCTTTAACGTATACACTGAAGAAAGATGGGAGCGTGCGCATATTGTTAGATGCAAGAGTGCTGAACACCAAGATGCAGGGTGACATAGAAAAGCCCCCATTAACTTCGGAGATTTTACAGAGGTTTCACGGCGTCCGGTATATATCGACGTTGGATCTAAACAATGCTTACTACCAGATTCCTCTAACGTGTGACAGCAGGAAATATACGGGGTTTTTATTCGACGGAAAGTCTTACGTATACGAAGTCTTGCCGCAGGGACTTAAGACGTCGGTGGGCAGCTTTAGTCGCGCGATGGATATAATCCTGGGACCGGAAGTGCGCGACTTCTGCGTTAATTATCTGGACGATCTAGCTGTTTTTACTTGTGGGGATCTAAACTTGCACCTAGAGCATATCGACCAAGTATTGACGAGGCTTAGGGAGGCTGGAGTGACCTGTCGCTTGGGAAAATGCCAATTTCTACACACAGAGGTGAGGATGTTGGGACACATCGTGACACCCGAAGGAATACGGATGGACCCCGACAAGGTAGATGCTATCCGAAAGTACCCAGTGCCGAGGACACAGAAACATCTGAGGGCTTTCTTAGGCCTGGCCAATTTCTACCGGCGTTTTGTCTCCCGCTATGGGGAGGCGACGGTCCCGCTGTGCGGGCTATTAAAGAAAAACGTGAAATGGGTATGGACACGGACAGAACAGGAGGCGTTCGACAACGTCAAGTCCCTGTTCCTCAAGTCAGTCATCCTGCATCACCATGACCCCAGCAAAACGTATTATCTACAAACTGACAGTTCTGGGTACGCAATAGGAGGCGTGTTGTACCAGCTTGACGAGGAGGGTGAACACAATGTAATAGGCTTTATCAGCAAAAAACTCTCGGGAGCGGAGTTAAACTGGACAGTGTCGGAGCAGGAGCTCTGGGCCATCATCTACGGACTTCAAAAATTCGAAACATACCTTAGGGGTGTAGAGGTTGTGATCCGAACGGACCACCAAGCACTAACCTTCTTGAAGGGCTGGAAGCTGCATAGCGGGCGAGTGACACGCTGGATATTGTTTCTAAACCAGTTCAATTATAGGATAGAGTATATCAAAGGGGCAGAGAACGTGGTGCCTGACGTGATCTCACGCTTTCCAGAGGATGTTGAGAACGCCCAGGAAGGCAGAAAGGTTTGTCCGGAGATTGCTTCATTTATGGTCGAAGGTAGGGTCGATATGGGGAGACGGCTGGGAAACCTACGGGACCTGCAAGGAAGGGACGAATATCTTGCGAATATAGCTGCTTACTTGAGGGGTGAATATGGACCACACGAACGGATAATTATCAAATACGGGGATAATTACCAGGAACGGGACGGGATACTGTACTACTACCCACATGGGCAGGCGGGGGTTACAGCGGTACCATCCGTCCTCCAAGACGATTTGGTGCGTTTCATGCATGCCGAGATGGGGCACTGCGGGGTGAACAAAACTTTAGGGGCATTAAAAGGGAGATTCTTTTGGCCAAGAATGCGGCAAAAGGTGGAAGGGATCGTCCGCGTTTGCCGGATTTGCCAGTTGGCCAAGCAGGACAATCGACCTACTGTTGGGCCCGGCAGATCGATACTAACCGAAGATGTGGGTGAAATAGTAATGGCGGACCTGTACGGGCCATTACCCCGTGGTGTTGGGGGAGTGCAGTACTTGATGGTGGTGCAGGACGCCTTCAGCAAGTACATAAAACTGTACAAATTAAAGACAGCAAACTCCAAGGCAACGGTGAGGTGTATCGAAGATTTTTTTGGGGTCATAAGGATAAAGGCCGTATTGACCGACAACGGGCCACAGTACGCGTCCAATGAATGGAAAAGGGGACTGCAGAATCTAGGTTGTGCGGAAATGCACACCTCCGTCCACAATCCAGGGCCCAATGGAACAGAAAGAGTTAACAAGGAATTGGGGAGGTTGTTCCGAACCTACTGCCATGACAGGCACACTCAGTGGCCTAACTGGGTAACCAGCATAGAGGAAACGTACAATGACACCGTGCATTGCAGTACCGGCTTCGCACCCAACGAAGTAGTGTTCGGGAGGAGGCCTAAATACTTATTGGATGAGTACTTGGGGCATTCCGAGGGACCCATGGATGTAAACGTGGTACGCAGAGCTGTGAGGAAGAATGCTAAGGAAAGTGCGAGGACTAGGCAGCTGGCTTATGAGAAAAGGAAACGATTGGCTATTTACAATATCGGGGATTTAGTCAAGTTACACAGATTCTCGAAATCGAGCACCCTGAAGAAGGAAACAAGCAAGTTCTCGCTCCTATTTGAAGGACCATATCGGATAGCGGCGGTGCCGTATAGCAATACGTATACGCTGACATTTCCAGGAACTAGTAAGATCAGGGGTGACTATAGCGCGGTTTACTTGTCTAGATATTACGGTGAGAATGACGAGCAGGGAGGCGGTAGGGAGCCCTAGTTGCACTTGGGAGCTGGAGGCTACGGTAGTGGTGCAATATGGGGTAGTTATGTACACACGAGCTGACCCGTCACGCTGTCCTACGCGCTGAAACTGCACTGATTAACATTGTTGTGAGTTTCCCTTTTCTTTCTTTATACATATAATATAATTCACATTGATTATTATATACATTTCAATGATTCTAGATGTTCTAATTTCCTGTATTTCTTTGTATGATTTGTACTTCGTTTTATTTCGCTTAACTTTTACATTGACTTCCTTTGTTTTATTGATTAATTACACATGTAACCCTGTTTATTACACACACTTGCGGCCTTATTGAGTTCGAGTGGCTAATTTTCTGTTTAGTATGCACACCTGATTATGTGAAATTAACTGTATTTGTCTTTGTTTGTAATTCGCGATTTTAATCTTATACACGCTTCCAATTGTTTAAATTTATCGTGATTTTGCCTTGCATATACATCAGGTTCCTCTTGTTGTACTGATTAATTACGCGTGTGCCCTTGTTTATTATTCACACTTGCGGTCCTTATCGATTTCGAGTGGCTAATTTTCTGTTTAGTATGCACACCTGATTATGTAAAAGTAACTGTATTTGTCTTTGGTTGTAATTCGCGATTTTAATCTTATACACGCTTCCAATTGTTTAAATTTATTGTGATTTTGCCTTACATATACATCAGGTTACTCTTGTTGTACTGACTGGTAACACATGTATTCTTGCTCACCTATTGTTTATATGCTTATTTAGAGTTCTATTTGTTTACTATGGTTATATTTTACTCAGTATGTACATCTGTTTACGGCTATTAGAGATATGGGGCCGATTTAATATACTCTGGATCGTTATTTACTGTCCTTATGGTTTCTAACTATCATACTCAATTGTTACCTGTTTAAATTATACATTATCTTATACTACTAGTTTTACAAGATTATTTACATATGACTTTGATTATAATACATGTATCTGATTATTCAAATGTATCCATACACTGTTCAATCCCTGTAATGTACACATTTATTTACGACCTTTAATTTTTCAAACTGACTATGTACAATACTTAAGGCGCGAGGGTGGCTATCACCCCTTGGAAAAATTGTAAGGGAAGCCCAGGTCACCAAGGGTTGTGGGCTACCAAAGGGGGCGAGCGGGGGCCCCCTCCATATAAAGATTGCAAAAGGTATGCCCATACATAGGGCTCAGACATTTCAACTCAATACAGATAACTGTAGTTGCTTGCAAACGCGAAATCCGAAGAAATTTTCCAAGGGATGACCAGCCATTACCGACAGCGAGCGAAAGAAAAAAAAAAGCAAGGCGTTTTCATCACTGCGTGAACGCGTGCGTTTGGGATCGTCGGGAGTGCTAAACTACTTCTTTATTAGGGGGAGTAAATTACTGTCTTAAGGCGTGCTATTTTAATAACTTGCGGCGAACGCGTTTTGAGAGAGAAAGTGTGGATAGAACGGACCAATTTTGGATGGGGGAAGGGTGTACAATGGTATACCGTGTTGATGAACGCTTACGTGGGGGTGAAATTCTAACATGAAATCAAATTCTTTCAGAACGGGGGAAGCATAGCTATAAGCAGGATTGCTTATACAATGTTGAAGATTTTAAGATCTAGTTGAATAACGGGCGCGAACGTATGAGACGTTCTAGTTACTTTCGATTAATTGTGGGTATTTGAGCCTTACTTGCTGTTTAAATGATGTAGATACGGATCTTTGGTTTCTTATTAACTTTCTAACATGCCTGCGCGTAGGACTTAGTCAATTTAGCTAATACGTCTTACCATAGCTTCTTGCAACACCTGGTTCGCGGATGAATTTTCTAAGGGTATACCAAATGATGCCAAACGAAGGAACGAAGGGGTCTAATAGCTACCTATGTTTGTGGCGACGCGTCCCTGCTCATGCGATCGTACCGCGCCGCCCCAGGGGGAAGCTGTAACGATATTGGCCTATTCAAATAGACATTGCTGAAAAATTATACGAAAATATCTATCTGCTAAAGTTTATAATAAAGAGAAGCTTCACAAACCGTTAAATACTCTATAATTAAATATTTGCCGGATAAATAAGTACGGACGAGCTTTATTATTTTGGCACGCGGGCGTGTAAAGCAGGCTTTATGTTATTTTGTTTAACGAGATTGTCCAATCACAGACGCGGGCCGTGAGCACCGAATCTAGCCTATCAGGAACGTGGATTCGCGGAACGAATTCGACGAATCAGAGGCTTTCTGAGCGAGACTTGACCTTTACACGTTGGTTGGAGTCAAAAATGGCGAGAAATATAGACTATATAAGCCATACAAATTCGAGGATCGCCCTTCTTTCTTCAGCATCAACGTTGGCCGGAGGCTCTTGTGGAGAGAGGACGGAAATACCATCAGAGAGTCACAGAGGCAGCAACGCTCGAAGATACAGCTAAGCATTTTCAATATTATTTGTTTCTATTGCCTTTTTCGTGTATTCAATTTAGAACTTTCGGGATCGTAACAGATATTGATACATGTTGTGGATTGTATTGTTACGTAATTTGGGCCTAGGGATAATTATACTATACGCACTTCAGATTCAATATGCAGGAGGTCGTAATGTGGCGACTGTGATAGTTATTCAAATTATTGCATGACGCTTATGAAATATATAATTCTGTCGCTGTTCATATGAAGAGTCACTTAAATTTGATATTCATATATTACCAAAGATATAAAGGCTTTAAAATGGAATACCTTACTGACGAGGGGTGTTTCGTGTTTGTTTGTGGGGATTTAAAAATTCAGAATAATTATGTGTATTCAATGTCGCGAGGTTCGGAATGTACGAGAGATTCTTCAGGGCGGATGTGTCCTTATGCAAAAGAATGCTTTGTTATCTATACTGGCGATTGAATGCACGGATTTCTATATGATTTGTGTAGATCGTGCGAGGAGTTTCTTACTAATAATATATTTTAAAAATGAATCTGGATTTTATAATTATTTTATTAAAACACGGATGTGAGATTATTGGACAAGGTACATGTTTGTATTGCATATCATTGGGCAATCGTATTAAACACGATTTGTTCCTATCAAGTTCTTATAAAGACGTGTTTCGAATTGTATATATTGTATAGAAAAATTAATTTAGATGCAGCCGGTCTTCAGCTTAGAATCGCGGAAATTTTGTACTAACGAGCAGCATTCTCGATGGAAGGAAAGTGGAGGCTACACAGGCGCTGGTAAATGCTCAATTTAGGAGAAGACCCGTTATATTACTTCGGATCAGGATGCCATCTCAGAAGCAGGCCAACTACAGAAATAAGATAAGAACCTTTAATATTATTTATTCCTGATGTTTTCTTATGTGTATTAAATGGATTGTTCGTGCTACATAATTTGTCATTGTCACATAATCACTATTCATTTCATTACGTGGGTTCAGAGCCGACGGTAACGGACGCGGAAACAAATTAGTACTGATGTCGGGACGTAACGTCGGGATTATATCTTAATTATCTTTGGGATAGAAGCGAGGTCATCATACGTGCATTCTGCATTACAAACGTTTTACTAACATATATAAATACATATTATTGCGTTTTACAAATTGAATAGGATCGCGGGAAATAGGCATTTCGTCCGGTTGTGCAATATTAACTTCCAACGTAGCATAATGAGATCTTATTACCGGCGCTAGACTCTTAAGGTTAGGCACGCGGGGATTATAAATGGGATAATGAACGAGAACCGAATGGGGAAGTTCGTCTCTCCATGGTCGGGAGGCGAGAAGTCGTACGTCTTTCACGCCCCGTGATCTTGGGAGGCAGAATTTCGATTGTGGAAAAAGATGAAGTTGGATCTACTCGCGTGGCAAGACAGGGTCGAATGTCGGAGCGCGCGTTCTCGGCTATGGAGTCTGATTAGATTGGAGAGACACCTTAGGTCAGGGACTAGGTAAGGCCATCTTAACTGTATCTACCCGGTTGTGACTGGGTTTTAAAGCCAAGAATTACAGGATGGTCTGAAGGTCTTGATGCGGTTACCCCTCTAACATCTAAGGGGAAGAACCTCTCACGTCTTTTCAGTCCCCTTGGTGCGACGAGCTCGGGCTCTGGTTATGAATGTATGTGAATGTAATAACTCCGTACACAAGGACGAGATAGGACGTTCCTCATGAACGAGAAATTATAAGATGCAGGTAGCAGTTCGACAATCAATACTTATGCTCGGGACCGCTTTAATGAACGAGATCTGTCAGCAGTTTAACAATCAACTTTATGATCGGGACCGCATTCAGGAGCGCGATGGCATTACTAACACCATCATACTCATCATTCACCACCTTTTCTAACTTGCTGTATACAGAGACCTTCGGGGTTCTCCCTTCCCGGCCAGCGAGAAACATATCAGGAACTTACACAATCAACTGTAATAATCATGCTGTTTTACCATCATTTAATATCTCTAGTCAATAAGACTACACCGTGGGATCAATCACATCAACTATATTTGGCGATGCTAACATGGCTCTGACTGACGCGCTCAAGGGAGAGTCTTTTCCAGTCACCCAGTTAGTTCATTCAGCCCTTTAATCAGCAGTAAACATCATAATAATCCGGCTCATGTAGCCGCAACGTGGGATCCTCATCATTATACACCAGTCAATTTGACTGCCCCGCGGGATAATATACAAACCTTAATATCAGACGCGGGATTTCTTCCTGATATGTTTGTCGCCGGGAAGCGAGGACTTCGGGGGATTCCAGCAGGAGCAATAGAGTCTCGGCTTGATCTTGGTCTGCAGCTTAGTGTGGGAGGTTATGTCTAAACAGGAGTTAACCACCGGATGCGGCGATGCTCTGGGGCCGCATCCCCCTCCCCCCTACAGGGGGGGGGGGCATCTAGAATCCACGTTTGAACAGAAGTGGTTAGACACTTCTTAAATTTCACTTATAAAACTGTATCTTCCATTCCCTTAGAATCTCGGGCTGTGATAATGTCAGACAAAGCTTGCCCTGATCCTCTGTTGCGCCTATTTGTTATGAAAATATGTTTGTCTTCCCCCACTATGTACTATGAACAGATTGAGCAGATCGGACAACGTGGGACGCGCTATCGGTAGGTTTCTTACTTGTGTTTTGAATATAACGTATGCTATTATATCTTGTAAACCTGTCATAAATGGGTGCCGCATGTGGTTGTGCTGACACTGTTCTAAGCTGCTATTATGAGGGCGGAATCTTTAGCGTATGCCGTTAACTTGGCAACGATTGTATTGTTTTATATTACAGTATTTTAACCCCGGTGGTATTAAAGTTATGGCGGTACAATGTAAGGGAGTTTTGCTACTAGCGTTTATTCCTCGGCTACGCCGCATATAATTGGCTTTCAGGCCGACTCCGGACGTGGACGATATCGGCTATCTCTCGTATGGGCGAAACTGTGGAATTCCGGAGCGGTTTCTAGAAGGACGAGTACGGATTAGTTACGTGCGTTTGTTATTTCCATAGTTAGGTAAGAATTCGATCTATATTAGTCTAGTCGCGTTATTAAGAATACGAATTTCACCACATATCAAAAGAATTTTGGATAGCTACGGACACAACGGAGGGGGAATTTTCCTAACCACTAGATAGATCACGACTGGCCAATTTTGAAAATATAAATTCTTAACAAAAAAAATAATAATATTAGCTTTCATGTAAATATACTTCCGAAGTTCTAAGTTCGACTTAAGTTTTCATCTAGAAGCTTAAAGCATAAAGTGTGTGCTTAAAAGTCATAAAAGTCGTAATAAAGCTTAATTCGGTAGCTTAAAGTCTCAAGCTTTGGGCTTTTCGTAAAACTTATATTATTAAACTTTATAGTTAGGTATTTAGCTTAGGTGTACAGGTAGCGTAAGTTACAAACTGAATCGAACCATACCTTTTTTACTACATATAAATTCCTATTTTCCTAAATGCGATATTTTTCCGACTTTGTAATATTATCCATTTATTATTTATTGATACCTTCTCTATGTACATCCCTCCCTTGTAGATATCCCTTGTACAATTTTTCCAGGAGGGCAACAGTTTTCTAAACTTTTCAAAACTACTCTCTAACAACAAAGTATTTTATTGGATACGTGAATGGAAAGGGTGAAAAATATTTTAGGTACACTTCTGAAATAAAAAATAATAATTTTGACTTTAATGAAGAATATCAAGGTAGGTATTATATATATATGTATAATCCTCTCTCTCTCTCTCTTTTGAAATATAAAGTTGAAATATTACATATGATGCAGCCGTAGTCCAGTGGGCAGGTTTCAGGTCAAATTCCTGGTGAGGTCACTGTTCATCTGTGTGATTTTCTTAAGCCTAGATATTTTTATGATGTGTTTCGCTACAGTAACTGAGCATCGTAGCCAGTTGTAGCGTTGGAAAATAAAAAAATTACAAATTTTCCAAAATTTAAAGCAATTTCTCGCATACAGAAGTACAATAAAGTTTGTATTTCTATTTCTATTAGATGAATTCGTATTTACTTCCTTTCTTTTAACTCGTAGCATCTGTTTGCTTCACGAAAAAACTTTTGATCGATTTTTAACCCTTATCCCGTGATCCAATCGAGCTGAAACTTTGCAAGTAAAGTAGACTCGTGGCGACGATCAAGAAGATCTATCAAATTTTCGTTAAAAAATAATAATTATAGTATAATTTTGAATTTTTCAAATTTTTAATGGTTTTTTCTAATTGGAATCAATAAAAATGAGTAATGACCTCGACGCGTGCAGTAGGTACGAAACCTGATTCAATGAGAAAGGGAGTATAATAAAAACTTGGTTTTTATTGGTTGGTTTTTTTTCCTACTAGCGGTCCAACATGAACATAGGTTAATTTTCCTGCAAATTGTTGGCTGGGCAGCATTCGCTAATAACACAGTCCACAGGGCGTTCCAAATTCAAATTAAAAAAATATATTTTTACTCCACAGTATTTTATAAATTAAATTGCTTTAAATATCCCGTATACTGGGCTTTTTCATTACTTTCATGAAATATTTCTTATTTTCAGGAATTTTGCAATTAAGATATAGACTGCGAAAGAGAGAAAATGTAAATAATAAATTGGTACTATTAATTTTTACTACCCGCTTTCAGTTATAACTTTGGTTTCTTGTACTTGTATTAATAAATATGCATTCTCTTAAATTCCTCCGAAAAACGCTAAACAAAATTGTGCTTGCATCAAATAAAAAAAGGATCAAGTCAAGATATCCTCGATTATTCAAAATGAGTCTTTACACAGTCAAAATTATTTTTTCAATATGTTCCTTAAAAAACAATTTTTTACATCATTTGATCTCTCTTTTGGGTAATCTTTTTTCATATTGAAAATACGGAACAAGCAATACGGAGTCTAATTTTTTGTCAGTCAATTGAATATTTAAAAGCATCACATCGCATAAATGTAAATTCACAACACACACAAAAAAAAATTATTAACAATGAGGTATCGTCATCCTAACATAATATAATTTTCGATGTAACAATGTCCGTCAGTAACGCTCCAAGATGGCGAAAATAATAATGAGGTATACAAAATAATGAGGTATGAAAAGCATAAAATCAAAATATATAATTCTCTCTGACCATATCCGTCAATAACGCAACCAAGATCGTTAGTCATTTTTAATTGGATATTGCTAGTCTTTAACAAAATATAAACATCTTTAATCCATCAGAAATGTATTATTATACCAATATGAAATGTATTATTGTACCTGGGTATACTGCTTCCGTAAAACTCTGTTAATTAACTGGTATGGACTGCAGTAAAGTAAAAAGTGCCTCATTACCCTGCAACAGTAAATTTCTGGTCAGCCTGTCATTACCTATTTTGTACGGTTTCGTGTTCCGGCTAAACCGGACCGCCGCTGACGAGCCGAGTTTCGGAGCAGAGTTGAACTAGGAGTATGCATTATAACGGTGGAAATGTGGAAACAATTGTAATGCGGTTATCCGTACAATTGTTCGCTGGGAAAATCCCCCGCGAGGAAAGCCAAATTGCTAATTAGCACTATCGTGCGAGCGTTAAATAAACACGGAAAAAGAGCATACGTTATTATTCCAATGGTAATGTGAACACCGGGTTCAATTATTCACCTGGTATTTTTAATTTCCAGTCTGGGTTTTACAAACTTAACAAACAAAATGAAACGGAACGTGGAATATATGGTTCCGTTTCAACTTATATACGGAGGGGGTCATAAAAAATGTGTACACACTTTAACGGACGAACTTTGTGAACTTTTCTGATTTTGAATCGACTTACGCCTTTGGCAGATGTGATGCGTGTGTCGAGAGGTATGATTGGATTGAATATGAAGCAAAATGAAGATTGCGTGTTGTGCTACATGGGAAGATCAATGCTTATCTGTCGAAACATGATCTCCTGGGGCACATTTATGTGTGGTCGCTGAAGTCATGCTACATTAATTACACTCAGCGTGGTGGGTAAATGTGTGTGACAACGGGTAGATATGAATGAAGGGTGAGATGGATATACAGAATGACCAAAAAATACTCTCACGATTGGTTAAACGTTGAATTTATTGATAGTACAGGTTACAATAAAATAGTTCGCGGAATACAAAGGATGTCGCGACTGTCCCGGGCGGCATTCAGAAGAATAGTAGTCGTAATAGCGGCGCGCTGGCGGCTGGTACCTCGTCGGTCGCATCGGTCTTCTCATTGGTCAGTTGGCGCGCTCGAGAGACTGGAGTCCGGGCAGACCTAGATCCTCCACACGCCTATGAACTATGTATAGTGTGACGTTATCTCAGAAGATTTTATCATTCGTACAAATGCAGGCCTTACCACGTGACAGGCAGAACCCTCAAACAAAATGGTGGAGTACGCTTAAGGCCCATGTTGTTAATTATTAATTATTTAACCATGGGAATATTGATAATAAAAATGACATCTTATATATTGAGAGCTGTTCAATAAAAAAAAAATTGGGTTTGAATTTATCGACAAATCGTCAATATTCTCGCATATTCTACGTCACAGGCGAGATAGTGATATGATAATGATGAATGGAATAATCCCAATATCATTTTATTGTAAACATTCGAAATCACAATTTAAATATAGATTGTTGAAAAGTGTACACTTTTTTTGAGCCACTCTTTATATGATCTCATATAAATAAAATTTTCGATAAATTTAGCATCAAATAATTCATTTTTCTATTTCGTGCATTGCACTGCACTGCGTTGAATATTTTTGCATGTTTTGTGTGAAGAGCAATTGAGGGGAAATTGGCATGCCGTTCACTGAATTTAGTTTTCATTTTTGGTAGAGAAGGTACCTAAAATGTAGAATGCTTTTGTTTGCCATGACAATGGTCTTGATAGAGATTTTTGTGGTATCTGTAATAATTTAATAAATATACAAGAAGAAACCCAAAAATATCAAGAATTATTTTATTAACAATTGTGATATTTCATTAAAATTCATCGAAATTGAATCGCCTTCAAATAGTGTCCATTTCGATTTGTTCATTGAAAGAATCTCCCAAAATATATTAAATCTTTAATTTTATTTTCTGTTGACATTCATCAAACATTCGCTTTGCTTTAAATAATATATGATGGTGCCCTGACCATCTGAGAAAGCTTTGAATTTATTCTCATTTACGTCGTGAAAATAGGATTAGGCTTTTTATGAAAATCGTGTTAAAAATAAAATAGTGTGAGGGTGTTTTAAAATATTTTCTTTGAAAATTTTTGTTCAAGGTTAAGCCGAATATGAAATGTCGTATAATCTTCTTGAATCATAAGGCTTATACAACATTTTAATAAGGACGACGGTACGCATCTATCATGTTCGTAAGTAGCTATGACTGTGTCGGTTGTGCTTGACAGTAAAAATCGTAGATGACGTAATATCGAGCGCCTCGCTGCACGCCGTCAACGCACTTTCCCGCCTTTGTCCTCCATAATGGCCGCACGGCTTATTTTCGGGAAGACGGCTTTTGGTGCAAAAATCATGAAATTCACGCTACTTCTTATTTACGAAGTGAGTCAAAAATTGTGCAACTATACAGTCAGTATGTTTATGTTTATAATAATGTCGCCACTTATAATAATATATAGATATCTATAAAAACAAATAATCCATTACAAGAAATAATACTATATATAACGAGATGGCAGAATAAGAAAGAATGCACCTTCAGTCTCGTTTGATTACCTTTTACTTTTTACTAACACTTCATTACCAGTGACAAAACTGTAACGAAAAACAGTGTGGCCAATGCATTGTAAACCGAGTGATAAATATCGGGTAAATAAATATGCTTAACAAAGAGCAAGAAGTATTTCTAGTAAGAATATTAGTAATTTAAATAACGTTTAAAATTGAACGAGAAAGTGATCGATGCAATAGAAACGGCATAATAAAAAGTGTCCTTCTGACACTTTTTATTATGGCTAGAGATAATTAGTGAAATTAAGAAATTGGATAGTATATGAAATATCCTAGAAACATTCAGTTACTTTAAACTTAAGAACAGTGCTTCGACTTATTTTGTGTCCAGTAACTTTGCGTTCCTTGACAATACATTAATAACAAGAAATAATACGTTAATATAATTTGGAAAGTGATCAATAATATAAAAAACTCGAAAAGCTGATTAAAAAAACTAACCCATAAAAACCAAGTTTTTATTATACTCCCTTTCACATTTACTTGTTGAAACATGTTTTGTGCCTACCCCACGTGTCGGGCTCGAGTCGGGCGACACTACGAAAAGGAGTAATAAAAAATGTAGAAAAATTCAAAATTATTCAATAATTATTACATTTTTTTAAACGAAAATTTGTTAGATCATTTTTATCGTCGCCACAAGTCTGCCTACAAAGTTTCAGCTCGATTGGATTGCGGGATAAGGTTTAAAAATCGATCCAAAGTTTTTTCGGCAGACAATCAGACAAGCAGACGCTACGAGTTAAAAGAAAGGGAGTAAAAAGGATTCACTTTGATGATTTGGTCCTTTTGAGCTAAAGAATGGGTTGAGAATTTAAAAAAAAAAAGACATGTGATGCGAGTATTAGCGGCAAGAAAAATAGAGGACGTCCGCATAAGACAAAACGACCAATTAGACCAAGTACTAGAGGTTGGTCCTATGGGAAGCATTAACAATCGACGAGCTTGCGAGATGAGAATGTAGATGAGACAAAAATGTATGCGTCAGGACAAAAGTATATAATGCTTCATAGTACCCGAGTACCCTCACGGGGAAATGGCGTGATTATAAACTGTTTGATCAACAGGTAGTGCATCGCCTAGAGAAATCAAAATATTAAATAAATGTATAATAATATATTCGATTTCAAATACTAAAGCGGAATTCCGACTCTGTATTTATAATAAATATTTCATCTTCGAATATAGTTCCTAAGTGATGTAATTTCAAATTCTCGAAATTTCGAAATTCTTTAATCATATATCTCTTTATAAGAAAAGTATAAATTATTTATTCATCATCTAAGGGGGTATCTCGAATATAATAAGATTTTACTTCGTTACATACATATAACATTTTACACACAAAATTTTAATTTATCTCATTTTATATATTAAGTTTGTGAAAACTTAACGAGACATTTCTCGTATTTAAAATCCTCTCCCTGTTACACGTGTATCTTAAGTATGTACTTATCCGCGAAACGTGAATGTGTATCGTTGACGTTATTTCTCTGGGGTTGAAATTCACCTGGGACGTTGCGCCGAGACTGGTGGTGAAAACGAGCTTTCTCCGAAGCTTTATACGAGCTTTCGCGAAAGCTTCCGAGGATTTCCAGGACGCCGGATACCGGAGGCTTCGCGGGATCTACGTTATTTGACACCCGAACCTAACGTATCTTATGGGATGACGCAAGGAACAGAAAATACTACGTGCTTAGAATCAACTCAATTAACATTTTATTATAATCGATTTTACTAGATAAATTTTTACCATAAAATTGTTTTGAATTGGGGGTGAAATTTAATTAAATTTTAAAAGGTGTGACTAATCAGGATTTCTTTTCTTTTTTCTGTCATATACATTATTTTTACATACTTTTTAAAAAAGTATTTCAATAATTTCAATCCCTTGATAGGGCTTTCTGCGAAATGGATTTCCAGCTGCCCTTCCTTTGTTCCTTCTTTCTGGGTTCCGTGAAGCTGGTTATATAGTGCGATATAATGGAGTCTGATGTTGTCCACTCTCTGGACATGACCACTCTAGTCGTCTTTCGCTGTTTACTCTATCGTACAATGTACTCAGCATCAAATATCTCTCTTATTCTGGTGTTCCTCACGCAATCCCTTAGAGTTCTGTCTGCTATCATCCTCATTGTCTTCATCTCGGAAATCATTAATGGTTGTTTACTCTGATTGTGTCTGCCATTGTTATAGTGCCGTAATGATTCGTCTTTTGCACACTTTATAACTTCTCATCTTGCTCTTGATGGCCATATCTTTATTTTTCCAAATTGTGGATTCAAGAGCACCAGAGATTGTCGCTGAAGGTCGTACATTTAGTCTTTTCGATAGCGATTGCCATGTTTCAATTACCAATTTCAAAGCGTGCAATAAATATAAAGTTTTCTGTAAAATATTTTTAAAAAATGTTATCAAAATTCGAAATTCAAAATTGTTCAAAATCATCACATTTCACGGTATTCTTAGTATTTTTGCGCTACCACCCAAGAGATAAGTTTAATTGAATTTTATAAGATCATATTACTTTTGAAATTTACTCCGCAATGTATGGCTTCGTAAAAGTTTTTAAAATATTTTCCTTGCTTTTGGTAATAAAAAATATTTTATATTAATTTTTATATTCAAATATCTACTTTTTCCCAGTCGTATTAATTAAGAATTCACAAATCGCTCTTTCAGGGCGGATTGCCTAATTTAAAGAAGAAGAAGAATTAAGAATAAAACTCAATTCACCATAAATTTTATGTTGATTTTCAGAATTCTTTCAATGATGACAATTTTACATAAAACATATCAGCAATTTATTTCTTTACATATTTCCGTTCACTAGAAGGCACACAAACCTTTTCTAAATCAAATTTGTGCCTGAAATTGATATTTTGCGCTGCATCAGCGGGCTCCCTCGTGAGCTGGGGAAATTCTCACCTTAGTAAATTTATGAAAATGTTGATACTGAAACGTTGTTTTTTTAAAAAAACAATATAATATATATTTTTTTTAATTAAATTATTTATTAATTAAATTAATTTTAAAAACTTTAATTACATATTTTTTAGATCTCTATTACGTATCTATATGATGGTCATGATTCTATTCATTATACATCATTTTATACCTATAAATATTCCTGTGAATTTAAAGGAAATGTCATATTTTTTGACGGAATTATACTTTACCAGATGAACAGAATGCGACTATAAAAATATATTGTCGTGAGTCGTGGCTATGGGAGATAAAGTAAAACACTGGAAATTAACTATCCTATTTTAATAAATTCACAAAGTCACTGGACACGAATTAAATGTAAGCACTATTCTTTAATTCATGCTATTCGCAATTAAACACGCAAATGTGAAACACATGTTTGTATTTCAACAAAATAGTATATACGAAGTATATTTTTGTTAATTATAGAATCATATTTAAGGCCCCAGGCCATGGTAAAAAAAAATTACATGTTCATTTTCTGAAAGATGCATTTGTTAAGAATGCTCTCACCAAATATTTTAAAGAAATTCTTAAAATTGACTAAGATACAGCGGTTTATGTGAAACCATTCGAAGCGAAAAACCTCGCCAAGTGGCAGATGTGCGGCTGTCGAACAGGTATTCTACCTGACCACCCTTTTTTGATAAGTCTCTGGATGTTGAGGAGCTATTGTTTGGTCCGGGAATAGCTGACTAACGGTGAAAAACAAAAAAAAAATTTTTTTTGTTTGTATGTTGAATTATCCTTAATTGCGTAATTTTGAATGCGTTTTTCTCGAAACTACGTTATTCAACCTGGTTGAGAGGAAACATAAAAAACAAGTTTTTATTATACTCCCTTTTTCATTAAATCAGATTACGTGCCTATGCACGCGTCGGGGTCATTGCTCATTTGTAATGATTCCAATTTGAAAAAACATTAAAATTTCCAATAGTCAAAAATTATACTATAATTATTAATTTTTTTAAATCTAATTTTTTTTTATTATTTTAATCGTCACCACGAGTCTACCTGCAAAGTTTCAGCTCGATTAAATAACGGAAAAAGGGTTAAAAATCGATCCAAAGTTTTTCCGGCAGACAACAAACCGCAGACGCTACGAGTAAAAAAGAGGAGTAAAAACTATACACCCGATTTACATGCGCCAAGTCTTAAACTGTGAAAATCCAGCTTCTAGGGCACCATGTAGTGTTTTTTTTATAAAGGGCCCCTTTTTTTTATGAACGATGAAAATCGGAAATAAAATTAGGTGGTCTGCCTTTTGTTATTTTTAGATATCGAAATTCCCCTACGTGATGCTGTAAACTTATGTCTAGTTTCTAAATATGTTTTTATTTTATTTTCTGATGAACTCTATGGCTTTATCGCTGTCAGCCGAGCAGCAATTTCATCGGAGTGTCCTCTTAGAAGCAGCGTACACCGCAAACTTTACTTTAGATTCGAGTACAAAAACTTGTATACAGTCTTCTATGAGTATTAATAAAAAATGTATCGTTTGCTTGAAAATAATTACGAAAAAAAAAAACCTTGTACCGTAGTGTGGGGTCTTAACCAGAAGACTGGAGTGTGACCAGAATATTATAAAAAATGATAAAGTACCCACTTTATTTTTGTTCTATTCGGATTCATGGAACACTAAAGTCCATGAGCATATTCGTAATGAAGCGTCAGCCATCCCTTGACATCACCTTTGTAGTCCCTACCTCTTGTAGGGCTGTTGTGACACTATCCGCCCATGTCTGTCTTCATCTTCCGCTCTCCATCCTGTTGTATGAGGGCTTTATGATTGTTACTTTATGTGCTTTATGAGTGACACATCTCCTCAATTCTTATTCTGCGTAACGCAGTTATTTAGCTCGTGGTATCTTACCAGGGTAACATACTATCCCCGAGATTCAAGAGTGGTAATAGGCATAATGACAGTATTGACGAATAAGAGATTTTAGAAAAGACAATAATTTGAAAGTTTTCTAAAAATGATTCAGTTTTAATATACCTACACATTGAGATTAATAAGATATTCGATAAAATAAAAGTAAAAATTCTGCATTCGGCCATTTTTACCGAAACACCGGTCATAGCGAATGACGTCATGCCCAAGTAACTATCACCGTGTCTCTTGAACTGTTGTCATAGACACAATGCAATGTTTACTTAGGCTCGACGTCACGTAAACGACATAACGCCTGTGGGCATTTTAGCGCAAAATTAAAAATAGGTAGATGAAAATGCAATTATTTGCTTAAAAAAACCGTAATAATGAAACGAAATAATATTATTTTCGGTAATAGTAGATGAGTACCTACACTATAGAAGGTAATTTCAAAATCTATCGTCATTCCTATTATTTGAGTAAATATATACATACATATAGAATCAGGAATCCAACAGAACTCATTCATTATTTTTACTCCCTTTCTTTTAACTCGTAGCGTCTGCTTGTCTAAGGAAAAAATTTAGATCGATTTTTAACCCTTTTCCCATGATTCAATCAAGCTAAAACCTTGCAGATAGACTCATGGTAACGATAAAAATAATCTAAACAATTTTCGTTTAAAATTTTTTATTTATAATATAATTTTGGATTTTTCTAAATTTTAACGATTTTTTCAAATTGGAAACCATACAAATGTGACAGGAGCACGACGCGTGGAGAAGGCGCAAAACCTGTTTCAACTAGTCTGAGTCGAACCATGGGTCCGATCAGACGGTTTCGCCGACGCCGTGCCTTCCTATACCAATTATTACGTTTTCAATATTCTATAAGTTTTAAGGATAATAATATACATAGAATAGATTTTCCACATGAAAACAAAGCAAGAGGAATATGTTGATGGAATATCAATTTGGAAACACTACAAATGATAAAGGGAGAATAAGTAATAAAAACTTGTTTTTTATGGGTTAGTTTTTTAATTTAAATGGTATCACAACCAAGAAACGTGACCTCATGACATTGAAAGCTGCTATTAAAAATTCTTTGAAGTTATAATTTCTCTCAGAATATTTTGAGTTTGTTCAAATCTTTCAAAACAGTACTGGATTTCATGTCAAATAGACATTATTAATCAATTAATGTATATTATGGATGTCTCATAGAGACGAAACTGTAGTTTTTTATGGGAAAGTAGGTACAGAAGTATTTTGGGTGTACATAGGACTTATGACCTATCATATGGTTGGCTTAAGTGATCACTTTACACAACGTCAAATTCGCCATTTCCACCCATGATAGAATATACCATGCCTACTAATTATTTTAGTGACATTAACGACATCTGTGGGGATTTAGGAGAATGAAAATGGCATTGTACAGGCCGCATGGAAAGGTTGTTACAATGCATATATGAAATGTGGCATTTAATTCAAATATATACAACTTCCAAAAATTAGTAGGCATGGTATATTCTATCATGGGTGGAAATGGCGAATGTTACATTGTGTAAAGTGATCACTTAAGCCAACCATACGATAGGTCATAAATCCTATATACACCCAAAAGACTTCCATACCTACTTTCCCATAAAAAAACTACAGTTTCATCTCTACGAGACATCTATAATATACATTAATAAAATTTCTCTATTTTTTCATGTCCCATGAATCAATCCTTAAAGAAAATGTTTGGAAATGTGGATATGACTGCGATGCTCCTGTCTCTAACCGAGTGACTAATGAGAAGAAATTCTACAAATTAAGTGACTGTTTCAGATGCAGTTTTATTGAATTATTTCGCGTCACAGCATCCTAAGTAAAGATCGCGCTACCTCCGGAAGCTTAGGTAGAAGACGAAAGGTATTTCCCTAACACTAAAAATATACACGACACACAAAGAGCTTCACCCACGAATTTAAGAAGACCCAGTGAGCTATAGAGTAGATGATAACCTTTGTAAATTCAACGGTGGACCAAAATAGAATATCCTTCTACCGTATAGATAAATTGAAGCAGTAGAGGATAGTATATCATAACTGAAAATGTTATAACTGATTGAATGAAGCTGAAATGGATACTCGAATCTCCTTTCGAATCCGCCGAACAACCAGGATCGTTCGACAAGCAAAAGCTCCCATATCGGCCCTGCTCATTTATCGTTAAGTGAAGTCCTTTTTTAATACGGAGGTGCATCTTTCTTAGAGAATAAATAATGAAAATAAAAAAGCCAACGTTATAAGAATGTATAGGAATGTTTTCACAGGTTCGACTCCTTCTGAAAGAGGTTTCCCGTGGTTTCCTCTCCATAATGAGAAATGTGAAGAAGCTCCAAGTTGTATAGTTTCGAAACTTTTGAATACGGAGTCGTTTTATGCCGAAAATCGAAAAAACATGAAAATGGGTTGGTACTTGTTTTATGTAAGCAAAATATGATTTGGTACGTGGGTACTATTTTTAAAATGTATTTTAGATTTTTTATCCTTTGGCGGAGAACTGCCATTGATGTAAATTCTAGTTTGGTTTGTATACCTTGGATTGGAACATAGCTGGACAGAATGCGCATGCGCATACTGTCCAGCTGTATTCGTTATGCAAAATACAAAGCACGTAGTTTTTTATGTAAGCGCAAGAAATATAACTTCTAACGCGCGTAAAAAAGTACACGCACCGTTTTTTTTCATATTTTACAGAGAATTATCTACTATGAAGTACAATAAAAAAAATTATCATCAAATGTCTTATAAATTCTCGTCAAATGCGTTTTCAACAGCAACAGCAAACCCAAACCGGCCGCCTAACGAATTTTGCTATCATTAACTCTCCATGGACCTCCAAAAAGATACTATAAACATATATACTAAGGCTTAGCAAAGACGCGAACCAATGTTCCGCCATTTTTGACGGGTTAGAGCTACTTTACTAAATAGTTCAGTGAGTACGGAGTTAGTGGAATATATAAAAATAGTAAAATTTTAAACATAGAAGTATATAAAAACCTAGAAATAATAAATAAAAATATATATATATATACCTTGGGATTGGATATAAGATTAATATATATTATATATATTATATATATATAGGTAGGTATTACGTATTAAATTTAAAATAAATTTCTCGGTACACAGTTTGGTTTCACGGCTGATCCGATACGTTTGAATTATGAGCTCGTAAATTTTGAAGCAATTATGAAAAGGTCAAATTAAATACTCTTTAAAAGTATAATTTCTTAGTAAATACACTGTGCTTTATTACAAAAAGTTGTTTTTACTTGAAAATACTCGGCTTGGAACGAAATATTTAAATTTAAAAAACATCTATTATATAAAATATGTTTCGTTCACTAGAAGATCTAATTGTGCTAGAATAAATATACTTCAGTATAAATGTGTCCTGAATAAACGCAACGGAGACATTGTTCCGCTGTGACTCAATCTCATCGCTTGAAGAAGAGGTTTAGATCATTTCTGTATAATTTTGTACTCTGCGGTACCAACAAAATAAATAAACAAAATTTCAAGAAAATGTATCGTGTAAAAGTTTTTTATTTTGTTTTTCGTTGTTTGGTGTAATACACAAATACAATAAAAAAAGGTCCCTCTTACGCATACGTTCGATTTTCTTTCTTAAATAGAAAGATGCCTTCCCGCCAGGTTCTAAAGATCAAATATTTTTTATTTATTTCTATAAATAAATAATAATAATAAATAAATAAAGTTACGGACGTTACAGGAAGTTACAGAACGACAAACGATGAAAATGTAATTATTGGGATGATGTATGTTCCAATTTTTTCTAAATAAAAGGAAATATTCCGTTAAAGTTAATTAATTAAAAACATTGTATAATCACTTGGAATACCTTTAAGACTACCGGTTTCGATACCACTGTATCTTTGTCAGGATGGACGCAAACTAACAATCAGACGCGTGCAGTGGGAACATTGAAGCATGACTTTTTTGTAAACGTATATTTTGAAAAAAAATAGAAATCAAATATTTATGCTACAGATTTTTATGATATATCAAAATATGAATGCTATGATAACAGTTGTTATAGAAATATTACGAAATATATGTTGTATTCTGATTTTTTTCCAAATAGACGTAAAAGTCATTATGCGATGTTCCCATTGCATGCCCCTGCTAACAATCCATTACTAAATTTAGTAATTTGATCGGGGGCGTGGCTAGAGTTATAGTGGGGGTAATTGACAAGTAGAACGAAATGAGGAATATATCAAATAATGGGCTATTCATGAAATTTAACTGGTTATTAATTATTATATTGGCTTTAATGTTCAGGCATTTCTTGATTACTAATATTTCTAAGTTATCCAATTTAAGGACTCTATTATTTAATATCATCGAAATATGAACCCGGAAACATTCCGGGTTCATATTTTGGTGATAAACAAACAAAAAAAATAGATTGATTTTTCCTGTAAATCTTTCCAATTGATTCATCTCGTTATATTTGACTTACTATTTTATCGATGTCAAAGGCTGTTAAAACATTCAAATTTTGTAAAGTAATGCGTGTTTATTAAAAACATTTTGTAATGGCAGGCATTCCGTCGTATTTTTCCTCTCAAAATATAAATTTTGCATTATGTTGTGAAATGTTAAAATCTTGTAATTAAATTCAATCTTCTTGATATTTTGCGGGGCTAATCCGCGGGGTAGAACTGACGCTGGTCAGGCAAACTTTCCCCATTACAGTCCTTGAGTGAAATGAACAAAGTTTGCAAATCTGTTATTGAGTACTGGAAAAGAAAAGTTTTACCAGCAATAAAAGTACTTTAATAAATCCAAACAGGGGCTCCGATCACGTTTTGCTTCACAAACGAGGATATTTCTGGCAGTTTTTTTAAAATGCTAACCCACAGGAGATTATTTATATTTTATCTATTAAAATACCGTGAGAACGAAATGGGGAAAACAGGATTTAAATATCCCCGTGCTTTTGAAATCGAGATAAATATACGAGTACTATTGTGCAATATTATTGCAATTTATTGATTTGCAGAGTAAAATTGTACTCCAACGCTCTTTTGAAGTTCTGTAGTATTTTGTATGATTCTCGCTTTAAGGTGCTCCCTTGTAGTCGGTTCTAATTTAACAATTTTCTTATTTGCATGTTCTGAGAAAACAATTACTGGATTGTGTCCACAGACGGATAATTACCAGCGTGCGATATCTATGTATACTATGTCATGGGACTGTGCCGTAGATAACTCTACAAATAATCTAGACATTTTTAATGACAATTTGCTTTTATTTAAAATGCACTCCGTAATCTCATTTATGACTATTGATTTGATACTTCTTTAATTGAATCCCATTCCCTCCCTCTCCCCACCCCTCCCATTTTATGCATTATCATAATTTAAATCTTTGAAATATTTATTATTTATCACATATTCTTTATCATTGTTTTTTATTTAGTTTTTTTTTACCAGCTTCGAGGAAACTTTACTGGTCATACTCAGGAATATTTTTTTTGATATTATATAAATAAATAAATAAAAAAATTGTACTATATGTTTCCCAAATAAAATAAAATAAAATTAAAATAAAATAAAATAAAAAAAACTCTAGCATGGTAACTCTAGCAATGGTATACTATGCCACAGATAACTCTAGCATATTCCCTTCAAATATTTGAGTACAGATTTAGAACGTACGTACAACTGTAATTTTCTATTGGCTAAATCGTTTCGTTGCTATAACATGTAGATTCTTGTTAATCCCATATTCCCTTGCGACCCCGTCTTGCCCCTAATTCCCCTGCGTCCAACACTTAAGCGAAATTTTAATCAACTTAATTAACAAACGTTCGAATGCGTAATACATGCTCGCAATATTCGGTCGCTCGGAGAAACGTTTAATGTCCCATCATAGACCGCGTGTATCTTGGGAACCCACGTACTCTGCACTTGCATGCTGATTTTATATCTCAAAGAACTTGTTGATGTATAACTCTACTCTTTTTTAATTTGTTGATTTACATGAATTTTGAAACGTTCATTTTTATAAAATCATTTTATAAAATGATTTTACTCTGTCCTTTAATGTCGATTAGCTATCTGTCATTAACGACCATAATCTTTATGTTAAAATGTAATTGATGATTTTAGATTTGTCAGTATATATTGTATCCTGACGAAGAGACCACTGGCCCTTAAACATGTTGATATTTTTAATATGCAAGTGGTGAAAACAAAATATTTTTTTATTAATTATATTAATAATGTCATCAAAAAATCATTTTGCATTTTTTGAAAGACAAATATATGTCAAAAAATTAAATAAACGTGAACACTCTGCAATTTTTTCTTTGCAAGAAACATAAAACCAGATCTTTAAAATCAAATTCAAAAGGATGAACGCTATATTTTTTTTACCAAAGCACGTATGGTGCTTCGTATAGATGGCGGTAATCCACATAACCATTTACTGGTTGGTACGAATGCTCTGGCCATTTAACGAAACGTGTTAAGAATACTAATATGATATGAATACTACACTTTTTACATTCAGCAGAAACATTGCTAAGTTCCAGGGTTCAGTGGTGAATATTATTTCTGGAAGAATAATAACTTCACACCCTGGAAAGAGCTCTCCAGATTAAATTTTTGATGGATTGTATCCAATTTCGTTTTCATTTGAAATATTTTTTGATGGATTGTTTTCAAAGATTTGGCACTGAATCACGGCAACGGTAATTTGAAGTCGTTAATATTAAGTTAGCAAAAAAATTTAATCACAATTATTATTATTTTTACTTTGTGGAACATTAAAATCTTAAAAATGTAAGGTACAATTACTAAACATCCGCATATGTGTTGTCCCAATAACATACATAACTATCTGGGATAATTACATATGGTTTTTTACATTTTTTTTCATTACGTCATAAAAATTTAGATTAAAATTTTTAGACATAAAAAATAGCATATTTATTTTTATTTAAAGTTTATATTTGCTTTACTAGACAATTTCTGTTTCAAAGGAAATACTTTTATTATATTATTAAAAAATATCAATTAAAATCAATCAACAACGCATGTAAATACAAAATACCTTTAAATGATTGAACACAAAAATACGTAGCTAGCTGAACTAATTGATGACACATTATTTTAATTTTGTACTCTACCCACACCAATCAACTATTTTGTTATTTTCAACTTCAATACGTTTGACACTTTTAACCCTTAAAATTCTAGTGGCAATTTATTATAAAAGCCTACGCGGAACACAAAATAAATAAAAAATTGCCAAAATTTTGTATTCAATTCATAATTGCTAAAACTAAAACTAAACTAAACTAAAAAAATTAAAATAGTTTAACTTCTTTGGATTTTGATAGTGCGTGTGAAGTTAGGTATTTAAGTACAAAATAATTTTAAGATTCATCTGGTAGGTATCCTAAATTTGAAAAAATCTAAAAATCATTAGAGAATCCGGTTAAGTAAGACCTTCTCCACCCTATGCACATATTGCGTAACTGGTGAAACTGTGATAAAGTGCCTACACTATTTATAATAGTGTAATAATATTCGTAAAGTTGCGTAAAATTTTGAATATACAAATTAATTTTCTCTGGACAACGCCCATTGGGAAGACTACCTAAAAGATGGAGGGACAGCTGGATCTCGTCATCCCAAGAGGCGTAATTTTCTGTAACACAGATCGACAGATCTAATAAAGGAAAAGGAAGAAGAAGAGTAAAAACTTTATCTTAGAATCTCTGCAGTTCTCAGAAGTACTTGCGGCTTTTTCCACTTTGCAGGTCCAACGAGTGGGGATCCATCTTTTCCTCTTCGACCCTCGACTTTTGACGTGGCCCGCCACAATAAACTTCTCCAGGCTGTCTTCTCTATTAGCGTGATCTCCAAAAAATGTTGGATACGCCTCAGATTCAGTGAGAATCTCTCCTCGATTTGTAGGTCTTGTAGTATGGAAACACTTACCTATGCGTCTCGCTGTCCACGGTTTACGCAACGTGCGTCCCAACACCATATCTCAAAGGCAAATTACGGGAATCTAAAAGATTATATTTCGACAGAATATAACAGAGCTGGTCCACAATACTTTAAATATAGATTTCTAGCTACATTATGAGTCAAAAATACTTATAGTACTAAATAGTAACAATTTCGTACAATTTCGCTACTTTCTTGATGTTTTTTGATCAATTCTAATTTTTTTATTTATGTATTTAATTGTTAATACATATAATATTTTATTACAGTGAGAGTATGCAAATATTAACACTTTTTTTTCAACCTCAACAAAAAGAAGTATGATTCGTTTGTGTGGTGAGGGATAATCACTTACAATCATAAAGGTAGTGTAATTTAATTTAATAAACAATGAGAATTAGGTAAAATACTATTTATCTAATATATCGAAAATCTTTGCATAAGCAGTCAAAAAGAGACTAAACTCAATCACAAAAGTCAATTCTACAATAAATGAGAATCCATTCGGCTTCGCTGAGGGAATATGCACACAAGACGCAACCGCAAAACATCCACTGTCATACAAAGTAAATTGAACAAATCTAGTAATTGCATAGGTATCTTCATCGATTCGAGGAAAGTACTCGACAGTATCTCCCATGAACATATCGTTTCAGTACCGAAAAAAAACGGGATTGACCACACAGCTAAAAAACACAGGTAAAAAGTCACTCACCGAATAGACCTCAGATAGTCATATCGAATGAATCTCTAAGTAATCCACCAAGTAATTTAGATTCCGCATGCATTTTTCATATGAATATCTGTTCTGGATATCTAAAATTAATTCATTGGCTATCAGCCTTCAATTACACATCAGATGCACTGTGGACTATTTCAACTCAAGGAAGATCGGGAATTTGTGATTTGCGAGTCTCGTCTGCATACTAATCGATATGCTTATCCCATCAATTGACAAAGAACATCATGAACGGTGCACTTGGGCTGACACAAGAATGCTTACTCAAGTAACTGTTAACCGAATAGTATGTAATCTCGCATCAATAAACGCAGTTCGTATTACGGATTAACCGTTTAAATATTAACGTATTGTCGTTTAACTAATTGTTTGCCGCACTTATTTCACACATATTTTGTGCACTACAAACACTCACACTTCACAAAAAAACGAATGAAGCCGTTGTTTGAATCGTACTTCTTTATTATCATCTCTAAATTGGCAAACATATACCTCAAATCTCTTTCCAAAATATCACATCTCTTACAGAGTGCTCTTAAATTATTATAGAAATCTTTTACCATTTAATAGGAATGGTTGAAAATGAGAAGAACGCGATAAAATAACACTGTCTAATAATTTCAGTAGATATTCTTACATATCACTAGAGTATAACATTTTCTTTTATTCGTTACACTGTGAATCGAGGAAGGAAACTACCTACGTAATATAAAATAATGCCTTAGCATATCCTCGGGACACCGCTAGAACTTTTACTGCTCTGGGATTGCTCTCCTAATCTGTAGCCATTTATAACCCAAAATCCCAGACGACGCATGGAAGTATTTCAATATGCCGAGTTTTACCCACTTTCGCTTGTTGTTTAACGTAAAGAGAAATATTTTTACCGTAAAATAAAAATATTACCATTAACTTTTCCATAAAACAAGACACGCAATACTACAAGACACGATTTATTATATATGTCAAGCTATCGCGCCGGAGTAGAAACTGAAGGATTTAACAATGTAATGTAATATGATCGAGATCAGAGGCGGATCACTCGTGAGGAGGCTAAGATCCTCCGAGGGTTATACGGCCAACAGTGATGATGATGACGAAAAAAGAAGATTTAAAAACCTGAAACGTTGAGGATGGTACCCCAGTGGAAAGCAAGAAGGCTGCAGAGGGCGGGACCATGTAAGTGACATAGCAGAACAGGAAACCATTCTGGGAGCAGAAACAATGGCCACCAAGGAAATCTTTTGAACCCAGAAACATGATTATTTAAAAACAAATGTTTTATATGTATTCTAGCTATTCATACCCGGCGTTGCACGGGTTAAGGATTAAGTTTAAAATAAATTTGTGAGGGTAAACAAAAGTTATAATCGAACGGTATAAATTTGCATCGAAAATATATCAGAGGGAGGGATTGGGTAAAATAATAGAGTGGAATTGTCGCATATGCTACCCGCAGAGTCCTTAAGAATAAGTTTCCGAGTTTTGAGTCCAATCGGTCAAATGGTACAGATTTGCATCGAAAATATATCAGCGGAGGGGAAGGGTTGAAAAAATATGGGGAAATGTCGAATATGTTACCCGCCAGGTCCTAAAGAATATGTTTCCAAATTTTGAGTCCAATCGGTCGAAAGGTAAAAATTTACATTTAAAATATATCAGGGGAGGGGAAGGGTTAAAAGAATAGGGGGGGGAATTTTTCCTATGTTACCCGCCGAGTCCTAAAGAATAAGTTTCCAAATTTTGAGCCCAATCCGTCAAACAGTGCAGATTTGCATCGAAAATATGACAGGGGTTGGGGAAGGGGTATGAGCATAGAGGGGAAATGTTGCCTATGTTACAAGCCGAGTTCTAAAGAATAAATTTCCAAATTTTTAGTCCGATCGGTCAAACGGTACAGATTTGCATCGAAAATATGTCAGGGAGAGGGGAATAGGGGGGAAATTTTGCCTTTGTTACCTGCTGGCTTCTAAAGCATAAGTATGCAAAATTTAAATCGAACCGGACAAACGGTGTGGATTTTATTGAGAACAGACAGACAGACAGACAGACATTGAATTTTATAGGCATAGATTACTTTCAAATACTTCATGCAGTTATCACTTAATTACGTTATTTTAACGTTGTATTTAGACATTGATTGTATTTAGTTGTAGATAGACCTGCAGCGTCTCTCTCTTTTTGTATCTAGTATTTCAGTTAAGACCGATCACGATAAAATTTGTGAAGTTTCATGTAGTTTGAATAATGTATAAAACTTTGGAATATTTTTTTTATTTATTTAAAAAATGTATGAATTAAACCAATATATAATTTTGTTTTAAGTTTTTATAAACATATAAACAGTTAAAAAAATATATTAATCGAAGTCGAATAAACATTTTTTTACAAAAATATTCGTATTCTAGTTTTAATAATCAATTTTGACGATAAAAAAGATATTATACTATTAAGTAAGTACCCAAAATTTTCAGCAATGGAACTTTCACTGTTGCGCAATGTTGGATATATGAATTGCAATAATAAACATTGTTGACCGCAGTAAAATGTATATTGGGGAGCAAAAAATTCTAAGGCAAGAGTGTTTTTATTCCAATATCGATGAGATTTACGGAATAAACTTGTCACTTCATGTTGATTTAAACAGTTAGAAATAAGAAATAATAATCATTGTCGAATAAACTATTTTTTTACAAAAATATCCGATTTCCAGTTTTATTAATCAATTTTGATGATAAAAAGGATATCTATTTAGTAAGTACCTACCCAAAATTTTCAGCTATGTAGAATTTCCAGAGTGGTGGCAGGACGGAAGTTATTGCTGTTATATTAATGCATGAAATACACTAAAAATATCTCTTTAAGGGGGGAGAGAGGGGATGGAAGAAATGGTAATCATGACATGTAGGATCCTTAAACCTGCCGACGACAGGTCGTAAGCCCTGTGGCTCCCATCGCTTCCCTCCCCCAGCTCCGCGCCGCGGGCCCACATTTGGGTACTCTGATCCTTATCCAGTGAGACCGTGGAGACTTATTTTCACAAATTCTAAAGCGTAATTAGATACGTTATAATTTTATATATAAAGAGTTCTTTATTTCTAAAATTTCTAAATTACCTCACCTAATTTAAGTTTAAAACATCAAAGCTGTTTCCTTTTGTAATCGTGTGACTAAATTCCAAAAAATGGACAGGATACTCTAAAAAGTTATTAATATTGAGGGTTATTCGTTTATTTTGTTATTAAAAAAATACCGTTTTACCTTTATATCATATATAAAGTACTGAACAGTCTTTTCAATTGAGTTTATATATATATTTTAATGACTACTAACTAAGTCATCTTCACGATCGACTGTGCCTTTTGAGGTTATTATTGCCTTAAAAATCACTTAAATTAACGTAAAAAATATTTCAAAGACGAATTTGAATCCAAGTGATGAGCAGCCCGCATGCTGATATCTTAAATATAAATCTCAGTAAATCTCAAACATCCCTCTGAACCGTGAAGCCGTTTAGAACAGCCATTCATGGGAAGAACACCTGGCGGGCGAATATATTTAACAGGTCATGGCCTCACTTCACGTAATATATCATTTTCACGAGTCTGCCCGCACCGAAGTGCAATTTTGAAGGTCGACGAGAGAACATTTATTCCCAAAAGTGTTTAATTGAGACGTTTACGTTAAGGGTAGAGTGATAACATATTTTAGTATTTAACTCATTAACTAACTCATAACTCAAATCTCTGACACCATCTGAAATTCTTCAAGAACCTTCAAAATTCTAAATATCTGTGTACGTCAGAATAATAAAATAAAAACTTTTAATTAAAGAGTTAAGGTTGTTATTACGGTAGTTTGACATATTTAACTTTAACTGGTTGCGAATACTTTATACGAACCGTATGTGTTTCCGAGAAACGATTCTCGACGTTTCGTTGAATGCTTATTCAACGTCATCAGGAGGACGACCTTTACCCGCGGAGGTAGAGGGTGGACTGTTTACTGCTTTCGTGGCCGTAAATTATATGCACTTTGTTGTGGAGTGTTGACGTCTTCTACAATAGAGGTCGCCAGTGTGCAATATGTACTAGTTACGTCGGCGGACTTTACTGCGACGTCTCTCAAGGGTTGAATCAATGTCGTCAGAACAGGGCGCCAAATACTTGATAGTTTCTAACTGTCATCTTTATTGAAATTGGGTTGTTTGTATGTTTCAATAGATTCCCTCACTAATCTGGGTATAAGGTGCGGTTTTGTTGATAAGATTTTTGTCTTGTCAAATCTGGTGAAGTGGCAGAGATTCCCTTTGGATGCATGTTCGCAGATTGCCGATATATTGGAGTTGTTGTTTTTAATTTCTCCAATATGTTTCTTTAATGTAGCGATATTGCGTTTGGTTTGTCCTATGTAGAACGCTCCACAATGGCATGGCACTCTGTATACACCTGGAGAGTCTCCGGGAACTCATTTTTAATAGAAAAACACCTTTTTAAAATTGGTAAAATACGAACATCAAATGTTTACGACTGCCAATAACTCGTTAGACATATGGAATGTCGCGTCGTCTTGTTAAAACCATGTATGTCTGTTAAAAGCTTCAAATTTTTCCCGTTGCGAGAAGAAAATTTATGACAATATGGTTGACGGCAATTTTTTTTTGACATTCTCATTTGAGTCAAAATGAGCATAGTCCGAAAGAAAATATCGTTCAAATTCTGAAAGCGCTCCAATATTGTGTTGACAAAAACACGGAATAAATTGTGGCTATTTGTCTTCGCTTTTTGTACTAATTGAAGTTTACACGGGTGCAATTTTATATATTTTGCCAAAATACGCCAAAAATGTGTTCTTGATATGGCAAACTTAACTGATCTCTTTTACGATGAAAATCCGGAATCGCATTGAATGGAATCCTAACTTCGCTAACTATTTCCTCTGTTCGAATCGACCTTGGGCATCCCGCAGGCTTCTGATTGTGTAGGGAACCCGTACTTTTTGACCCTCAAAGCTAAATGAACGTCGCGCAACAATTTGTCACGAAGCGCCATTTTGATAATACCTCTGCACACAGAACGCATCTTCTCGTGCACATCGGTGATCTCGATCACCCATAAAACGCTCCATCACGACTGAATTTTCAAGACCCGAGCTACTAATCCCCACTACCCGCGTACCGCTCCTAAAAGCTGTTCATATGTGAATGTTTCTAAAATAGTACATATTTCTGGTCCACCCTATATAATCTTCAGTCAACATGGGTGGTATTAAAAATAACAGTTGTGATAAATTTAATCATACGCTTTACAGAATCAATTTACAAAACCGTCATATGTAGAGCGGTACACGAAGATATAAATTTGAAAAAGACGCTTATGACAAATTCAATTATACGCTTCAAGGAATCAGTTTCAAAACCACTCATATGGCGAGCGGTAGGTACACGTGGTATTGGATTATTTGAAAAATCATCTTTCATATATTGTTGAAAATTACGAAACTTTCATATGCCGCAAATTTCTGAAATATGTTTTATAAAATAATATGAAATAACGGTTTCATTTTAACGTAGAAAAGCTTAAAACGAAACATTAAACTCCGTAAAATAATTTAAAATATGTTTTACTTTACTTTGTAATACACACACACACACAATATGAGTTATTAAATTACTACTATAGTTTCGAGAGGAGCAATCCCTCTCATCATCAGGTATAGATAATAACTAACTTAAATATAAAATGTAAACTACTCATTATCCATCCCTATGAGGAACCGAGTGGAGTAATTTTAATTTGTGACTATCGAAAGAATGATTAGTGTTAATTATATGATTGGCATATTCGTAGAAACTTTTATTTTTTAAGCAGCGGCGATGTTGTTTTTTACGTGTATTTTTATTTATGTATATACGTGTATGTATATATTTTTTTATCAAATCAAATTTAATCAAATCATATTTAAAATAATTTTAATTTGCGATTGACTGGATATTAATAATAATAATCTATCTCTCAGTGGGACTACTTTTGCAAAAATTTCTGGAGACGTCTAGTTTTAATATCTCGTTTTGACAGAAATTAGCATTTCAAAAAAATCTAGAAAATAAATTGATATAGATATCAAATAATTCAATACTAATTTTTTAATAATAATTTTATAATATTTTCAACCATTTACTTGTTCGAGCAGTTGTAATTTATTGTGACAAAAGTGGTTCTGGTTGATTTAATTATAGAAAAAGATTTTTTTAATAAAACGCAAATTTTAAAATGAATTTAAAAATTGGATAAAAGGCAATTCACGCAGATTGAGTGTATTAAACATATTTAATTTGCTCTTTATATTTAATCATATTTTTACATGTAACCATATTTGTCATACAATTTAATAAATATGTAAATGTGTATGATTATTTTTTTCTTACACGTTATAATTTTTTTTATAAATGAATTTAACAAAGTCTATAATTTGTTTTATATAGAGAAATGAGAAGTTTAGTTAGTTTTAAAGATCGTGTCATATTTTTAGAAGTGTGGTTCTTTTAATTTATTACTCTTTATAATAGTAATTATGTAATTAACAAATTATTCAACGGCCCTTAGAATCTTTGGGCCGCCCACCCTCCTAGAATAAGGAGATGAAGATGATAATATTAATACGATAATTTTTCAGAAGCGATTTGCTTTAAAGAAGTTGATAAAACATATGTATCCTATAATGCAAAGGAAAACACTATTATAAACAATAAATTACAAAGAACAAATAAAAATTTCCAATTTTCAAACACACAATTAAATCGAAACCATATTTTTACGAATTTTTAACGAAATATGATTGAAAATTTAGAGGTCGTCTACGATTATTATCGAAAATCTTAAGTTACATCCAGACCGGCGGGTGTCATTTCTTATTAAAAATATTTTACCATTGTCTGAAAATCTACAATAGTTTCATCCCTTTCATCTCGCTTAAGAGACTGTGCGTCGAAAAATATGAAAATTATCTTAATTGTGTATTTTGTGTTATCTTTATCATATCATATTTGTTTTATAATTCCCTCCCCATCCAGTAAAGCCATGTTGTATGACAGACTTAACAGGGCAAAGTAAATTGTTTTGATGTTATCTCTAGACACCATTATTCCTTTTGTTACAAGGAAAGACTCCAGCTGACAGGTGTTTTATTGATGTTTAAATCAAGATGTTGATTATTCGTTTGCTTCAGACATAATAGAGTGTAATAAATGGCTTTGTATTAAAAGAAATGTAATTGTGATTAAATAAATTATTTATTATAGTAATTTTAACTGTTAGCGGCAATATTTATTTTATTCCACGTATATTCTCGGAATATGATAAATGTGCCATTTATATTATCTGAAAGATAGATTATTAAAATGAATAGGCTGTATCCAAATACTCTCCCCTTCAATAAATATGTTATACTAGCTGGTCGTACCCGGCGTTGTACGGGTTAAGGATTAAGTAAAAAATAATTTTGTGAGGGAAAACAAAGGTTCCCCTGTTCTCTAAATAACAATTTTATTGTAACATAACTGTAATACTTAGATATATGGTATCGCAGACTTTTTTGTAGATATTAATGTCCTCTATAAAACTGGAGTACATCACTTTGCTCTAGTACGCGATATAAGGTTTTTTTGGTATTTTTTCACACGTTGGGTTACATTATCGAAGTTTTCATACGGATCCCTAACATTTTTGAAAATATTATATAGCCTTTGTTCATCAGGAATAATGTAGGATTCTAAATGTGAAAGAACTTTTCAAATCGGTCCAATAGTTTCGGAGCCTATTCAATGCAAACAAACAATCAAATATTTCCTCTTTATAATATTAGTATAGATGTCATCGTCAATTGACAATTGAAGCGCCACCAATCACGTGCAGGGCCAAAGTGCGCAGTACGAACTGGACAACAGCGCGCGGAAGATTATGCGCCTAGAATAGTGCGCAAAAATACTGCAAAATTAAAAATAAGTTTTCTTCTAACTTAAGCTAACCTTACTTACTTACCATTACGTCGTTTCTCCGTGGAGATAGGCAGAAGGATAGAGCGCCACACTCTTCTGTCCTGACATACAACTCTCGCCTCATCCACATTCATACATCTTCGCGTGCAAGCTCGCCGGTTGTTGAGGTTTCTAACTTGACCATCTTCCCCTATCTGATTAATTTGGTCATGCCACGTCTTCCGCGGTCGCCCTCTCTTTCTGACGCCATCAACACGAGCATTTTATATATTTTTTACCATCCGTTTCTCATTCATTCGCTCAACATGCCCAAACCATCCGAGCGACCCTTATTTTATTGTATTAATTATACTAATTAAGCTAACCTAACCTAATCTAATCTAATCTAACCTATAGTCCATTAATGATACTGGAAATTTTGTGATAAAATCATGAAAAACTTTATCCATTGTCAAACAATGGAAAACGTTGAAAAAAAAATTGTAAAAACATTGAAATTCGACTATATTAGATATTTTTACTCCCTTTCTTTTAACTCGTCTGTCAAAAAAACTTTGGACCGATTTTTAACCCTTTTTTCGTAATCCAATCGAGCTAAAACTTTTCAGACAGACTCGTGGCGACGATAAAAATAATCTAACAATTTTTCTTTTAAAATAAATTAATAATTGTAGTAATATTTTGGATTTTTCGAATTTTTTTATTACTCGCTTTCGTAGTGTCGCCCGACTCGAGCCCAACGCGTAGTTTAAGCGCCAAACCTGTTTCCACTAGTAAATGAGAAAGAGAGTCTAATAAAACTTGGTTTTTATGGGTTAGTTTTTTAATCCCTTTCTTTTAACTCGTAGCGTTTGCTTGCTTGCTTGCTTGTCTGACGAAAAAACTTTAGATCGATTTTTAACCCTTTTCCCGTGCTCTAATGGAGCTGAAACTTTGCAAGCAGACTCGTGGCGACGGTAAAAATGATCTAACAAATTTTCGTTAAAATTTTTTTAATAAATATAGTGTAATTTTGAATTTTTCGAAATTTTAATGTTTTTTTCAAATTGGAATCAATACAAATGAGTAAATAGCGTGTATAGACACGAAGCCTGATTCAATGAGAAAGGGAGTATAATAAAAACTTGGTTTTTATGGGCTAATTTTTTAATATCTGGTGCAGTAAGAAAAAATGTTTTCAATTCAGCAATGTTAATATGTAGCATGATAATATGAAAAGTAATAATAAAGGAAAAAATCGTTTCCAACACTGGCTGCAAGAATCGCGTAGATTTTATCTGCGTGTATAAATGGGTTTTGTGATAAAGCCACGTGTGAACCAACGGCGGGTGCAGATGACGTACACTATGTTAGCCTGAGCGCAAAATGCATCAGGTAGGCGTATGCGTGCCCCGTCATTTTAAATCTTCTCATTGAGATGGAAGATTTTAATGACGTATCGGTAATTATTATTTTAGCGGTCTGGGCTTGAACCTATTTTCCAAAAATAGTTTCATCTTAATTTACATCTTAATCAATCTAAGGTATTGCAATGAATAAACAAGATTAGTAAATAAACAAGATAAATAAATAAATTAGACAAAGAAAGAAATGAACACACAATTAAAAAAAATTAAGACACATGCACAAGGCAAAAGAACTAATAAGAAGGAAATCTGCATACTTCAAACATGACTACTTTAGCTGCATATCTACTTCAGCGGACCTAGTAAACCTGATTGTTTTGTAGGCAAGTTAGTGCATGCTTGTCTCGACAAGATTAACACGCATGTGATAAATATTGGTGAAAGTTTGAGAATACTATGGTTGTGGTGTATAGTATTGTGAACATAGTAGTGAAGTGTTAGTCCTGACAAAGAGACGGGTACGTCTCGAAACCGGTAGACCTTAAATCTGGTAGTGGTTTTTACTAAATTAACTGACACTCTGACCTAGTAAACCATTGGATTCTAATACCGGGGCTCCGGATTTGATTCTCGGTGAGTTTTATAGATTCCACAATACTTATATGCATTTTTTAAATTCATTAATTTAAATTAAAAAATTTTAAATTTCATTATTATCTTTATTAATTAATTTTAATTCATAATTAATTTTTTGGCTTCGGTATCTTTATGATGTTTTTTGCTACAGTAAGTGAGCCTCACAAAGAACTCTTTTGGAAAGGATTAGATGATTCATTAGTACTGAACTGTAGCGACATTTTATTTTTGGCTAGTGAAAAAGAAATGCTTATGTTATTAGTACTGGATTAGGACAGATGGACTGTTGGCGCCATCTGGCGAAAGATCCCGCAGCTACCGACGCGAAAATCTCGAAAGTTTAATCAGCCAGCTGCTAGGCGCGCGACTGCGTAGTTCCATCGCCTTACTCCTACCACCATTCCATCGGCGATCGTTGTACCATTCAGAAGCAATATTCCCGTAACCCATTTTGACTCTATTCACCAATTCACTAGCTTTTTCGCATACATATCTATATTAATGCATCAGACAAGTGACAAACCTTGAACAAAGATTGGAATCTTCCTCAAATTGCGGATCTTCTATCTTGCAGTGTACCACCAGCTTACCCGCTAATGTAGGCACCTACTGCTAAATAAACTACTATACAAAACTCAATACGGTGACGATCAAATATACTTAATATTTAAATGTTATGTTATTTATTTAAAAAACCCTCCCGGAAAGATATCGGCAAAATTTATTAGAAAAATTGATGCAATTCAACGTGATTCAAGAGATAGAATAAAACTGTCATTCAGAAACAAATTTAAATCTCAAAATTCTATGACATATAGTGAAATCTTTACTGAAATGCTTGATACAGTAAGAAAGGAAGAAAAATGTCTCAATTTAAAACAAAGCATAAATATGTTTTGTGTTAGTATAGTTGGGTAAAAATGTATGTATATTTATGAGTATTTATGTATATTTATTTATCTTATTACAATTCGTTAGTTTATATTCTCACCTGTAGGTGGGAATATCTGCAGTTTTCGAAACTAGTAGTGTATACTTAAACTCAAAGTGGTCTTATACGAGTTATTATTATTTATTTATTTTTTAAATAGAGATGCGAACACGGAATTCGTGTCACATCAATATTCTTACTATTTTTAAACTAAGCTAAACGCTTATGCTATGAAAATAGAACTAACTTGCTTGTCTGGTGTAAGATTCGAACCTGCGACCTTTGGATCACGAGGCGAGAGTCCCAACCACAAGACCAACAAACTACTCATTTATTTTGTGTATGAGTATTTATGTATATTTATTTAATAATGATTATTATTTGTTATTTATTTATGGTTTTTGTGTTTAATTTGTATAAGTCCATATTTATTTTTAGCGAAATTTAAAATAAATTAAATTTTAATAAATATTATTATTTAGTTCTGCGGGTTAACTATTTTTAAGTGTTACAGCTGTTTCGTCTTGCAAGGCCATTATCAAACAGTGGATACCACGTACAAACGACTTATTTATAAAATTTTAAGTTACCCCTTCCCCTTTAGAGTAATGAGATATTTGTGGTAAAGCCCGATATTCGTTTTTTCCTGGGCACTTATTATTAAAGGTGCCTCGGTTTACATTATGCTTAATTATAAAATTCCCCGTTTTCTGCAAGTGTTATTTATAAATATTATTTTAATTTATGTCCTTCATTTTGTTTTTTTTTTAAAGATATTGAGAAGTGGAGAGAAGATCATATTTTGTCGACTATTTAAAATTTCAATATTTGGATCCTTTTTATATTTATTTACTTCTAGTTGCTCGAGTAAATTCATCCTAAAACCTTTTGTTTCTATATGTAAAGGTTTTGGCTCGTTATCACCTAGCGGGACGTGGTTTTAATTTAATAAATGGGCCGAAAATTTTGACTCTAAATTTTATAAAAAAAGAGCAAAAAATAGTTTTTGAGAACGAAATATTCTCCTCACATTTCTTCAGATTATAGTTAGAAAAACAACAAATAAGCGTTTTCCTCATTCGTCAATTAATATAATAATCATCCAGATCAAAAAAAAATATTGAAAATCTAATAACGGGTGTCGTCATTAAGGTATTATTAATTTGTCGATAACAATTCATATTTGTAATAATTACAGATCATTTTTACCTTTGTTAATAAAATGAAGCGCAATTTGAAATAATGAGTTATTTTTATACCTACAACAAAAATATTTTTCACGAAAATTTTATTTTGTTGTTGCTTATCTGAATACACCTACGTACATACCTGCTTCTTCGAGGAATTCTTCACCTCTCCGCATTCTCCTAATGGATTCCTGGATTCGATTCATCATTTCAATAAGTGTATTCGAGAATTTCAGCTTTGTAGATTATTAAAGTCTGATGTGAAGGCACTATGTAATTTCTTTTAAAAGGATGGACCATATAAATTGTGAATAGATTTTAAAAATCTTGTAAATTTACAGGAAAACCTCGCATAACGTGGGTTCAATTAATGCGAAAAGTCTCAGTTTGCACGCCCAAGCGAATTGCACTACTCCCATATAATTAATTACGGCTGATTAATAATTTATCACGATTATCATTTGTCCTCCCCTACTGCGCCAGCTAATGACAGTGGTGAGGAGAGTATTGTACTCATTTGTCATGACATTGCTCCCAAGTCATCTCCATATTCTGAAAACAGCAAGAATCAATTTTTAACAAGTTACCTGCAAAAAACTCGAGTGAGTATTCGGCCACTTCGAGCATACAAAAGAAAATTTGTTTAAGAGGGCGTTAGTTATATTAGTATAAACCACTACCTGATTTTAGGTCTACCGGTTTCGAAACGTACCCGTCTCTTCTTCAGGATCAACACTATACTACTTTGTTCACAACACTATACACCATAACCATGGTACTGTTAACCTTTCACCAATATTTATCACATGCGTGTTAATCTTGTCAAAGACTAGCATGCACTAACTTGCCTACAGAACGATCAGGAATCTACGAGGGAGAGTAAGTGAGAGGGGACGGGGTGTAAAGTGTTTCCAAATCTTTTGTGAAAGTTAAATTGAACAAAGGGCTGTACGGAAAATTGATTTGGTTATTTATTATAGGTATTTTATTACTCAACGCTTCCCTAATGTAACAAATTTCTACATTATTTTATTTTCGACCTTTATTATTGGTATTTAACATTTTTACCCCTGTTTTTAAATCAAATTTATGATTATTTTAATAAATTAATTATATTAATTTATGTAAATTTATTTAATGTAGACCAATACAATATTGAATACACGATAGAATAAAATAGGAAGCTCTGTCCAAATATTACTAGTCCAATATTTACGAATTCATTTACTCAATAAATATTCATTATTTTTTGTTCATTGATATTTTTATGCTCTAATATAACTCATATTATGTGTATTTTCAAATTATTTCATGAATTTTAATTAATATAATTATGTATCGTATTTGAATTAGGCCAATAAAAACTAAACTGATTTAAACAAGGTTTTCTCTACCACATGTTAAAATAGACAATGACATGAAACATTTCAATTCAAATCATAAGTAAAAACCTGTATTACTTTTCAAATAAATATTTTAAATCAAGTTAAAATAATTGTTCTACCTCAGGTTTTAAGTAAGTTTGAATAAATTCCCATAAAAATTTTGCTATTTTTTTACTTAAATATATTTACTTCGAAATCTATCTTGATTCATCATTATTTTTATATAGATGATTCAAAATGAATTCGTATTTAGGTTTTTTTCTATTTTTATATAATTTATTATAGGTACCATATATTATTTTATTTTTATTCAAACAAAATTTGTGCTGTTAGAGCAATCTTAGCCGTAAAATTGTTTTGTATTTTGAATTTTAGAAATTAAATTTCACACTTATATGTGGACTACTGTTTAAAAGCCCATTCTAAGATGGTTTTGAAAGACGTATACCTATAGTACATAATCTAAATAAGTACATAATCTATTTTCGGTACAGTAACATTACAATGCTCCATTTTTTTTAATTTCTTACATTAATTATATATAAAAATGTTTTTTATTGGGTTATTATATGCAGTACTTTTTATTTTTGATAAATTTAAAATAAATTAAATTTTAATAAATATTATTATTAAGTTCTATTTTAGATCGTAGAACTTAATAATAATATTTATTAAAATTTAATTTATTTTAAATTTATCAAAAATAAATATAGAGTTCTACAAATTAAACACAAAAACCATAAATAAATATGCAGTACTATCTATAACCTTCAAAAATTACGTTACATAATACGTTACGGTACTTTTACATGTCGGTTTCTAAATAATAAGTTTTTTTTTAAATAAAATCGAAAAAAAGAAGAAGAAAAAATAATATTAAAAGAAGTTGTGGACGTTACATCAAGTTACAGACATTATAGAGCATTACATTATTATTGGGATATTATAGAGATATATAGGGATATTATAAAAATTCATACTAAAAATTACAACACTAATTTATAATAATATAATTACAAAAATAAATAGCACCACCGCATCTTCTTCCTTGCACTCATTGCCTAAGTAAGCTGTTGAGATCGGCTCTTCTCGTACTCAGGCTGTATCTTTTTTGGTTTTGGGTATCGCTTTCATCTAGGCCGTTTCTCTGTAGTATTTTGGAGCATTGAGTCATACAGCTGTTCTTTGGTCTTCCTCTGGATGACTGTCGATGGAGCTCCATAGACATTGCCTGCTTCGCCGTGTGGTCTGATGATCTCCGTCTTACGTGCCCATACCATCTCAATTCTCGTTCCTCCAGCTTATTGTTTATGCCCATGACACCCAGGCACAGTATAGTAAAGCATACAGTATTATATCTTTATACAAACAGCCGAAATGACGCCCTTCGAAATCTCGGTATACTTCGGACTGCTCAGTCGCCGCAGGGCTGCAGTAACGTACGGACGCAAGCAGTGTGAGACGCTCCCACGCATACATTTACGTCAATTTATGGCACCCCAAACCCTAAAGAGTTAGTCGATGAGCAGCCCTGGTGCGTGTTTAACCAAGTTTAAGTACCAAGCGGCTGTAGGTATTTATTTCAAGGACACTGCCAAGATAACATACTGTATGTATTTATTATACTGTGGTGCCCAGGCTAACACGTGAACTTTTAATCCTATCTTTTAGTGTTACTCCTGCCGACCATCTAAGCATTCGCATTTCTGTTGTTTTGAGTTGCCTAGAGTAGGAGTTGTACATAGTCCAGCACTCGGAGCCACAGATTATGGCGGGTCTAACAATAGTCCGGTATATCTTTCCTTTAAATTGTATAGGCATCTTCGGGTCACACAAGATTACTGTTACGGATCTAAATTTTATCCATCCTACACCTATTCTATGATCAACATCCGCTGCACATCCTCCGTCTCTGTGAATGAGTGAGCTCAGATACTTAAATGCGTCACAGTTGGCTAATGTTTCCCCATCCAGTTGCATTGAAATAGTTACATCACTTGTGTCTTCAAATAGCAGGTACAGACCACCAACATCGTATTCTTTAAATAAAAAGAAAACTTTTTTTAAAAATTCCGATTTCCAATATTGGGCTCTCCACGCTAAGTGCAGACCCAATACCAGACCTACTGGAATTTTGACTCCATGACAGAACTCTCCATCAAAAATCATGCTGCGGATGTTTTAGGCAGTGGAGTCGCCGCCGTAGGTAATTGGAAAATATAAAATAATTTAAAGTAGGTATTATATTATCGACAAATTATTCAGGCTGTTGTTAATTAACCTTTGTTTAATATTAATATTTCAGTTTAATACTTTAATAGCCTTAACCTTTTCGTTGTTTCACTTAAACCACGATTAATTACGGGCGCGGTATCACATAACCTTCATGTTGCGTTAAACTACAACATGGTAATTCCCTTCACTCAAGGGACCGTCGCGCCCTATTGTCCTTAAACATTGTATATGTATAGTATTTTGACATCTCATTATCATGCATGAAATATATATTTTAATGCCATTTAATTATATTTTACGGTATAAATTACTGCCGGTTTTTAAATACAAATCTAAAATACGTGACTTGTGTGCCGTCAAGGATGATATTGAGGAACTCCTCTCCAGTATGGTTCGCAAGTGACCGATATAAATCAATAATTATGTTCATTGATAGACAACATAAAAATATGCCTTAACAAAGTTACATCGATAAATGCGTCAAAAATAGGTCTTTTCATATAAGCTTGCAATAATTGAGTTAATGTAGGTACAGTGCGTAATACGCGCATTGTTTCGTTGTGTTAAGTTTACGGTAACAAATGGGACAGAAATGAAGGAAAAAAACGCCACAATACTGTATTTTTTATTTTCATCTTTACAAAAGGTTGTGAGGGTCAATTACTGTAGATAAATAAAACTGTCACAAAATCTTCCAGGCTTGAGAAATATGCTATGAGCAATGCTAAACACGAGCTCAAAAAGGCAAGACAAAAAGGCAAAAAGAATAAAATCCTGAAAACAATAATGAAACTGATCGGAACGCTTGCCTTCTCAAGCGTGAAGAGTTTTCAGATATTTTGGACATATTACCAGATATATGGACACCGAGAAAAATTGTTGATGCAATCAAGGAAGAAAGGATTACACCAGATCTCCTTGGATGATCAGCAACATGATGGACTGTATTCGGAATTGGCGAGAAATGCCACGAACAGGAATAAATGACGTTGATGCCATTTTTGGTCAATTATTTATTTGACTAACAGCGATCGCAGTTCTACGATCTCTACTTGTTTCATTGAAAGCAAAATTAATAAAAGGAATAATATTATTAACAACAACCAAAACGAAGAAATTGAGCATAATGAAATACTATTTTTTCTTTCCAGAATTTAAAAAAAATGTACTTTAACGAACATACCATAGCCGCAGTTACTAAACCATCCAGTACGCAAATAACTCAACTGACAGGTTCCACTCTCACTCATTGTTTCGTTACTCGTTCTGGCGAGGATTCTGTATCCCCGCGATCCTTTTGTGACAAAGTTCAACGACCCCTAGGTTTCCAAACATTCCGCAGCTGTACCAGAAATGTATACATTTTAGATTCAACTGTAAAAACAGCTGTGAAAACAAAAAAAAAACACGCATAAACATTAAGTTAATTCTTACTTATATTTTTACTGATTGCGTCACCGTATTTGTAGTATTTTCTATGTATGGTTTCAATTTTTGCCGAACATCTTTATTAGGCAACCTTATGCTATACAAGAACTTATTTTTTAATGTAATGATTTATATATTGCAGAATGTACCTACTAAAAACTTATTATGTTGTCATTTGACTATATATTCATCTTGAAGGTTTATTCAAATATTCTAAGCCTAAAATGAGATTTATTTATGTACTGGCTTTACTATCTATCTTTTCCGGAAAATTTTATTATATTTCACTGAAAAAGGCTGAAAAAAATTGATGCTAGCAACAAAGAAAATAGCACAAATACTGCTGTAGAAAACACCCTTTTTCTAAAAAAATTTCTCGATAATTTGAAAAATACGGTACACATAATATAGCAACGTAAAAGCACCATACATGATGTTGAGAGCTGAAAATAGAAATTTAAGGTCGAAAATAACTAGAATTTTTAAGTATAAAAAAATATAAATTTTAGGTAGAATAAAAACTCTGTAAATATCACGACACCGAAGCGCGCTGTTATAAGTAAAATTTATAAAACCGACCACACCTACTTATTGAACATTAAATTTGGAATAGGTGCCATTATTTCTTATTCTTCTTACAAGACGAAATTTAGAAATTGATGAATACATGAGGCTTTCAAAAGACTGCTCTCAAAAATTACATTCTTTATTATTTTGAAATAGAATGTCATATAATTTGCGTTATACAGTAGCGGTAATTATGTTTTTTTATAAATAAACAAATAATCAATATATACAAACGCGAAAAAATTAAACAAAGAATCATCAAATATTTTTAAAATTTTATAATTGGGATTCATTGACTTTTTGCCAAGGGGGGGGTAGGAAAGAGTGGGAGGAAGCGGACACACGGGGTGATTCAAAGAGCAACTATGGAAAGGTACGAGAAACGAGGCGCTTCCGGTGGGCTCAAAGCATGGTAGGGCGTAGGTAGGGCTGTACCGACCAGACTAGCAGTGACGGTCGCGGGTAAGCGAAGCAGGCTTTGCTGTTAGTACAGGGCTACCAAAAATTATTTTAACAATCTGTTTTTATCAAGGAAATTCACAAAGAATTAAAAAACTTTAAAACATGTATCGACTACTGTACGAATAAGGTGAATGACTTCCAAATATAGATTAACGAACTGGCTAAGAAAGTTCACACATCATTAATTACGAAACAGAAATTTCTTCGCTAAAAGACACTATTCCTACACTTGAAGGTAAAATGGAAGGTGTCGATTGAAATAATCGTTGAAAAATATTGAAATTAGAGGAATTCCAATGAAAAATAATGAAAATATTCAAAACACAATAAAACAGATTGCAACGAAAATGTAACCCAATCCTGGCAATCTCAATATTTATAACCTCTACTGAACTCGATCCGCCAAATCATCCGAATATTCTGGAAAAATAATTCATAATAAGTAGATACATATTCATAAAAACACCACAAATTAAATACATCATATATATTCATAAAAAATCGTAACAATCAACCATTATTTATAAGGGAACATCTTACAACCAAGCAAACATACTGATGGTGACTAAAAAAAAGCAAAAAAAATTTGTAATATTTGATGTAAGTAACTTTCATGATACTCCAACGTTTTATAGAAAACAGATCAGAAATGTTGAAAAAAATGCAAACTTTCATGACGTTTAACTCCTAAACCGTTGTTGTTAAGGAGATAAGCGTCAGTGTAAAGAATAATTTGTAAAGTGTAAGGTGTAAAAAATGTTTTCGGTTCAAAATTGAATGAGGAAGACTGCTCCTAAGTTTTTGCTATTAGCTACGTTAATTATATTAAATGATAAAATTAAAATAATAAATTAAATGAAGTGCGTTTTTGAAAATGGAAATCCAAAAATTTTAAATCGTGGATCAAATAAGTTCTTGTGTAACCTCCTAATACCTACTTGATCTTTTAACAAGACTATAGCCTATCTTTGCCATTTTTTATTTTTAGTCTCTGATCAAAGGAATCTGGATCGATTTTCATTCTTTGAGCTTACAGTGGTTTTACACGCTCGTAGATATCCAATTTTTTTATTAAAATATACTCGTACGTTGTTTTTCATTTATATTTTTTTACTTTACAGATAGTAACTTCGTGCTCGGCAACGCGCAGGTCCCCACCGTGTACCCCATCGTGTACTGCTCGGACGGGTTCTGCGAGCTGACCGGCTTCAGCAGAGCCCAGATCATGCAGAAGGGTTGCGCCTGCAAGTTCCTCTACGGGGCGGACACCATGGACGAGCACAAGGTGCAGATCGACCAGTCCCTGGAGGCTAAGCACGAGCTCAAACTTGAGGTCATCTTCTACAAAAAGAATGGTGAGTGACTGGCTAATGAAATTTAACTTGATTGTGAAACTTTTATTCTAATGTATGTATTTTTATCATTTTTGGTTTTCGGAAAAATAATTTCAACGATAAGTATTCTCAGTATAGTTGAGTGCCCTGATTTCAAAAATTAAATTAAATTGATTATTTCTTCAATAACAACAAAAAACAAGCAAACTATTATTTTGATAATAGAAAGGAAATTGAATGTTTACATGCAAATAACATATGATTACAGTTTTTTGAAATTAAAAAATTAGAAATTTTAGAAATAAGAAAAAGTATTAATTGCAAATTAAATATTAGAAATAGCTAAATCCTTTGTCAAATAATTTCCCTTTAAATTGGTTTTCATATTAGATTTAATTAGTTATTCAACTCCCATATTTTTTATTTTTAATGTCTATACTTCAAATTTTTTGTATACGTTGTATCATGATGAAGAGACCATTGACCTTGAAACATGTTGATAATTCAATAATGTAACGATAAGTTTTGAATTTTTTTCTATTTTGAATAAATATTTGTTAAATGCCGTTTGTAAAATCTAAGAAATTATTATTTCACAACGGCTTTCACTAAGGATAAGCCACAAACGTGGTTTGTGACTTATCCTTAGATAAAGCGATTCAAATGTCAAAATGTATGGTAAAAATTTCACAAATCAAATGACTTTTTAAATACTTGCGACCGATTCAATTTGTTCTGTGTGTAGTTTTCTGGGACATTCTGCCGTGTATATCTGATCTCTTTGGCCGACGTTTAGGATCCCATTGCAGGGTCCATCATTAGGGATGGTATGTTGATGGACCCAGCAATGAGATCCGAAACGTCAGCCTAAGAGGCCGAAACGGTAGATATCCCACAAAAAACTACACACAGAACATTCTGAACGGCCATGAAAACCTGATAAACGATTCAATTTGATTTCATTTTCGAAACCACTCGTATCATTCCGGGAACTTTACTTGAAAAAATAGGTATTCTTTACTGTGTGATGTCTTTCTGTAAAAACGGAAGTAATGATTGTAGGAAGAGATAAAGAGCAATGCGCAATATTCGGATACTTACTGATTTTTATAAGAAGCGTAATTAAACAAGTTGAAAATTTTAATCACCTCCGAATTAATTTAGTGTTCTACGTTTCGTTTATCGGACGAAGATAAAAGAGGTAAAGACAACTTGACTGTTTTTAAATCTGTGTATAGGCCGAATTTAATATAATGTCGCCAAAAAGAAGGATTATTTTAGAGAGAGTGATATCGAGAAACCGAACTTCCGAAGTGAATTACCGAGAAACCGAAACATTTGAAGTGAATTAACTTAGAGGAGAGTAGCAGTAATAATATTATCGGACCAATTGGTAAGTACAGACATAAAGGAGATCCTTTATTATAATAGAACCTTTCTCAACATTGAAAGAATCAATTCAAGTTACTTTCGAAGATCTTTCAAATGCCAGTGGAAAATTACCACGATGTATCTTCTTGGCAACTCTAGGCGGAAGACGGCGGGTCGCTCCCGACTGACCTAAAACAAACTGCATAAAGAATTGTATGAAGACAGATTGGACTTTGATCAATCTGTCTTCATACAATTATTAGTCAAATGTGTAAGAATGGAAAGAATAAAGAGCAAGGAAAAATGATCGCATCTTATCGAGTCTTTGGCCATCGAGCTGGAACGAAGATGATGATATTGAAAGAAGCGGTTTGATGCTTGTAATGTCCGAAGAGAATTAACTTAAATTAAACTAAAACTCTAATTCAATACTTTATTAATACACTTAAATATTAAATAATATTACGTTTCCATAAATAAATATATTTCCAAGTTGAAATATATTTATTTAATATACGAACCCCTAAATCTGCCATCAGCTTGTCAAATATGTCAACTACAAAAATATCCTTTGTAAAGTATTATTCGGGTAAAAAAATATTTCTTCACACGTTTTTCAGATTCATTATTTGATTTTCCCATACAAAATGAAATATTGAGTAACCATTTTTTCCATTAGTGATTAAAAAATATTCTTCAATTTATTAATCTTGAGATTTCAATTTAATGTTTTTAATAAATCAATCTGCAAATAGATTTAATAAAGGTACGTGTATCAACAATAATTTATAAATGGGATAGACTTTCTTTTTAGTGAAATTTTAATTTTAAAACATTTTTAGCATTTCATTCAATCATTTTGACATTAAGACCAGCAAAGAAAATAATTTCTGTCTGGAAAATGAAAAAAGCATTTATAAAAATATGTTACCGCTTTCAAAAAAATTAATTTAAATCTCTTTGGAACACCGGAAGCATTTATATATTTAGATCCCATATTTATCTCGGGCTAATTATTTTCACGTCTATTTGCGGTTAGATTTTCTCACGGAAATGTCGTATGTAGTGCAATATTTTTTTTTTTACGAATAATTAAATTTCATTCCATCTTTTTCTGATTTGTTTCACCACACCTCGTATACAGATCTTTGTATTTTGTTTTGTCTCTTTAAAAATAGTCAGAATTTTATTACAAGTTCAGATGGTGTTCCTTTGTGTTGAGGAAATATATATCTTTCTTTTTAGTATTTACAAAGATACTAAACTATTCTTTTATAAACGTATTATTTCCCCACCCACGAACCTCATAAAATGTTAGGCACTTTTTAATATGATCTTTTCAATCGTTATGTAATTCATTTTTTTACGAAATACTTCCGAAAAAATATTACTTGTCAAAATATGATTTTGAAAACCAAACAATTTCCATTCAAAATCTAAGCCACCTGTTGTGTTATGAAAATAGAACTCCCTTGGATATGTGGAATTAACTTTTTATTCTTTTGACAAAGGTCTATAAATTACTATGTAAACAGATTTTAACACTTACGAAGTTTATAACATACATAGATGGGTAGTAATAACAAAAATCGCTGGAATAAGGGCGTGCATATATGGAGGAAATTTCACTCCCAAGTCTCGAAGTCTCGGAGATTTTAAGTCGTTTGGTGTTGGTATAATAAGATGAAATGGCCCTCTTTAAAATAAAGTAGTGTTCACAGAGTACAAAATTATACACAGATGAACTAAACCCCTTCCTTAGGCGTGGGGATTTGGTCAAAGAGGAAGTATATCTTCCCTCGCATATATTTTAGAAAACAAAATGTATTTTTTACAGTAGGTTTTTAAATATTTTACTGCGCTTTTATTATTTGTCTGTCTGGACGAAATTTTACTATCGTATTTCACCCACTTCCCCATGTCCCATCGAGCTGAAATTTTGCACACCTGACATACACTATGACAGTACGTGAATCAATTATTAGAGTCACCAATTAATCAATTAATCCGTCATAATGAATTAATATCAGTTTAATATGGGAAATTAATTTTTGTTTGTACCATCTTCTAGCATCTGATTTAGATACTAATGCCAGATTTCTGCGGCTATCGAAAATTGCCTCATATATCTTGCTTAACATGACCAAACTAGCTTAGAATCTCTTTTTTATTTTCAAATACGCTGAGATCAGCTTTATATTATTAATTTATTATATATTTGTTTCTTACACAAGATTAAATAAATCTACATTTGTTATGTCATACGACGTAATGCACCCGAATCGGTATTGTACAGAATTTACGTAGAAAATCCCTCGTAGGATGTCGATGACGACAAGAAGATCGAAGTCTCTAGGACCTTCAAGGACGTACTACTACACATTAGTATAACATTCGAGAAGCACCTACAAACATCTGGAACATTATAATAAACATTAGAATAATCTAGGAGGTTTGAAAAACCAACGGTTTGCGTATAAAAGCGACACTGCGCAGAGAGTTTTTGTTTTGACCTTTCTATCGGTGCGAAATAAGCCGCGGGACGATGGCTAGTCGTGGAATTTCGGAAGGAGATGTTAAGTGAAATAATCTAGCGAGTTCTTACCGATAAGTGAACGATAAAATAAATGCAACTAATACATGCGAAAATTGAATGAAATGTTCTATCAAGTGATAAATAAAAAGTTCCCACCTATAATAAAGTGTTCATAGACGAGTTATAAATTTAGAATTTAAATGTATGATTTCAAAAACATTGTATTTATTTAAATCGTGGTAAGTCAATTTAACAAAATCTTAATTAATTACTAATTATGTTAAATAAACAATAATAAATCTCTAATTAATTTTCAGTTTTTTTCATTTGTCTCGCGCAGCCACGCCCCGCGACGGTATATTAAATTAAAATATTGATATTTAGGCGGTATATCACAATTGGTAAAGTAACTTCAAAACAATTCTTGCGTCATATGGCCTCTCTTTATACTGATTTATTTTGCCTTTGTAAATTCAGTATTTAAACGACGTTTACTTTCCAGTCTAGCTTAGTAGATAATGATACAGAATAAAACAAAATAATAAAAGACTAGCTGTAACCAGTCAAGTTCCTAAAGAATAAGTATTTACTTATTTATAGCCGACACTTATTAAAGATAAACATACCATCTTAAACCAGATAAAGGTACTATCTTAAACCCTGGAAATTGTGCTAGGCGGAACACGAAATGGTTCGCGTCTTTACTAAGTCCTATATGTTCTGTATTTTTGACGTGTACCACAGGCTCGGCGGTAGCCACATCGATATCGTTGCCGCCTTCGGGTTTACTGGCCCGTGGTTCGAGAGCCGTCTCTGTTTAATTTCGTTTTTTTAGCCGTGAATTCGAACGAAATTACGGACGTCACGAAGTTACAAACACAGGTAGACAGACAGACGGGCGGACGGATAGACAACGAAATTATTATGTTTGATATAATTTATATCAGATCTTTACATTATTCGGATCTTATATCCAATATAATATGTAATATTACTATTATTAATTGTGTGCTTACTTTTACTCTAAGTAACATCTTAGATTAAAAAAAATTTAAACTAAAGTTAAAACTCGCAATTTGAGATTAATATGCAATAACAAACATGGAACAAAAGCTGAGATAGAAATTAACTATTTTTTTAACAACTTTTGTTGACTGTTGTGTCCCCAAAAAGGTTTTGCTTATAAATTTTCGTAATTTTAGGAATTCAATGGCACATATTTAATTACTGTGTGTGTTAAATAAATTTTATTATGAATTTCTCTCTTTATGTCATTTTACGAGTTCATTTTAAGCTCTTAAAAATAAATCTGTGTTTTGTTTTATATTGCTGATCAAAAACAAAAAGGTTTTTGTTTTTGATCAGCAATCAAAAATTTTTATATTGCTGATCAAAAACAAAAACGAACCGTCGAACGTGAGTTCACACTTAGTTCTACGGTATCAAAGTCCTAAAAATATGTTTGGCTTGTCGGAAAATGTTCATTAATAAACTACGATAAATGTTAAAAAAAAAACATTTTTATTACAGAAGTGTTTCGAGCAAATCAACACAGTGCATACAGAAGTGTTTCAAGCAAATCAACACAGTACGTACAGTACATGTCAAGAAATTGAAATTGGAGATTAATCCTCCTTTTTTATTTTCTTTAAAATAAATTATCTGAAATTTACTGTCATTCCCGTCAATTTATCTTTTTCTTCTTAGGCCCGAATACAGAGTCAATAATGATTTAAAGTACGTCAAAGTACGCCTAAAAAGCGTAATTTTCAGTTAAAACGTACCTTCACCTTTAAATCGTTTAAGTATTGATTCTGTATTCGGGCCTCATTGAGCTTTCTTCTGCCTCCACAGCACGAACTGCGATCTGGACCTTAGGTTTGGAGCGACGAGTCATCTCTCTGGGTTTTTTGTCTATCTTATTGGAGAACTACCCTCGCCCTACGTCCGAATTATGGGAAAAAAATTGCACGTTGGCAAAATCTTTCTTTGGAACAAAGTTCTTGTTGAATAGAGCGTACTCAAGTGTGTTACCAAGACAACATTCCGGAGGTGATGAGCGTATTTTTTCTTTCCTTCTCTGGATCCAAATTCCGATTCCATACAGAGAACTCCGAGGCTCTAAAATAAATATCATATCTAGACAATCAATGATATGTGTACCTATTATATTCAATTAAGTAACTGTACCCCGTATGGTTTACCTATTATGGCAATATTGCACCCTAGTTTTAAGATGAATTACAGTTTTAATTAAAGTAATTGATGCAAAGAATAGGCATCTAGAAGAGTAAAAATAGCAATTTGAAAATATTTTTTGCAATAATAAAATATAGTTTTGTTGAAAAAAAAATTTTCGGTGTTAAGGCATTATTCTCATTCACAATATTATCATCGAAGCAAAACAGTGCAACGCAAACAACATTCGGAATGTAGCCTACCGGGTCACTTTACGGTCCGCCATGCTTGAGACCACAAATAACGAAATAACCTTAAAACCTCAATAATGTTTATCTTCATTAAGCTGTTGAGTTTCTTGTTGTGTAATGGTCGTAACGCTCGCCTAGTGATCTGGCGATTGTTGGTTCGACTCCATTCCAGGACACCAGCAAGTTAGGCCTATTTTCATAGCAGAAAAGTTCTTGCATTGAAAATAGTAAGAATATTGATGCGACACGCACTACGTGTTCGCATCTCTATTAAAAAACGGTTATATCGGTTGAGACAACATCAAACATATGGAAATAGTTTGATGTTTTTTAAGTTCTACATTTTTAATTTTCTGCGAAGCATTTTGCCTTATGAGGACATTATCAATTTAAAACAACATGTTTTAGATTGATAATGCCCTCATTAAAAACAAGTGTTTTTATTTCCATATCTGTGATTGTGGAGTTCTATATACTTACCTCTGAAACAATAAACAACAAAAATGTTACCACAAAGAGCCAATACCAATTTTCTGTACTTAGCCTAAATAAATGTTAATTAATAAAACTTGTACAATATTGTTAACTTCACATTGAAGGAACAAGCGCGCATCAAACGCATCTGTTTCGTGTGTCGACGAAAATGATATATCTGATGTTACTTGGGTACTTACGGTGCCTTCTATCGATCTTACCGTGTAATAATGGAAATATTAGGGTTAGAGCATATTTAATACCGTACCATATTGGGTCCAGGTTCCTTATTTCCTTTGTAAATCTCGAAACTACTTTACTTTTATATACAATCTTTCGGTTATTACAAATCTCGTGTCACGTGTTCACTTAACCAAATATCCCGTTCACATTTTACCGGGCCTGTATAAAGAAAAACAGTTTATGTACGTTTCGTAGAATGAATTTTTCCTTTTTATTGTACGTCTCAGGAAGCATGGGAGCGCACACTTAGCGCGGCAGCCTTAGAAGTCTAAGAGCTGTTGTGTCGTAAAGGACGTCTAGCTTTGGACCGGGCCTATATCCTGACCCTTAAGTCTTATTGTGTTCCCAATTTTACCCTTGGGTAATCTTAATATGACGAGCGAGTGATATAATACACTAGCACAGTTTTTCAATTGAGGTTTATTTCGGACCTTTAAATGCCACGTGACGGTTAGGCGTAAAAATTACAAAAAAATTGGTTCTCAGATACGTTTTTCCGCTAAATTATTCAAATTTATTGTAATTTAGGGCACAGTTTTTATAGAAGTCTCATCTATTTATATGAAAAACATGTATGGATGGCCCAGGGCTTGCAACCTATATGAGCTGAAGTCTGTGTGAGACTTCAATAATTTATCTTAATTAATTATACATTCCTCTGGGCTCATAATCCAGCAGGTAACTGTGTTCTTAGAACATACCTACATAAAAAAATTCACTTTTTTTTTATCATTACATTATATTTATCGTTTATTCGTTTATTTTAAGGAGATATAATCTGGAGGTCGTTAATGTTAAATATAATGTAAGGTCGTTAACTTGAATATATAAATGTTTGACAACTTAAAGAGGACAATAAAATGTTACAGAATACATTTTTAGGAATACAATTTTACAAATATTTGAAATTAACATATGAATTCTCTAAAAAAGTGTATTTGTATAGTATACTCGTATATATGTCGCAGCCATCTGGTTAAATTAGCCAGGTAATTGGACACCTAGGCCGTTCATTAAACACCGGTAATCCAATAGGCCGATAGTTAATTGAACTAGAATCACACAACGTTTAACAACTGGCGTATTGAAAGTCAGCCCTTTGAAGATGACTGACCAAGACAGCCAAGTGATTCAAATCTAACCTAACCTAACCTAACCTGTTAAACGTTGCGCTCAATGACTTGGCTAGTTGTCTTTCAGCCATTTAATTGGATGCCGGCGTTTAATGAATGGCCTAGGCGTCCAATTACCTGGCAAATTTAACCAGATGACTGCGATATATATACGGTGTAAAAGAGCTAGTCCACATTACTTTAATGGTATATTCCTAATAGCAATAGTTGGTTATGCGCTTATTCAAAAATAATAAATAAAAAATAAAAAATTTGCTTCTTATTTTCTTACTTATCTTTTGTAAAACGTTAAATTAACTTATGTCGGAAATTAAAAATTCATTCGCTTTAATACAAGTCAAATAAAATAATTAAAACCTGGAAGAATGTTGAGCTAGATTTTTTTTGCAGTTGTATCTTGAAGAATATATTGTATTGGTTCTGTGTTTTCTCTAAATAAATAAATTAAAAGAAAACATAATAATTGTATCCTAACTTGACTGTCATAAATAGACCCTTAGATATCAATATCTTACAGCGCTAGCCAGGAAATAATTGAAAACATATTTTACCAAAGTATTATTCGGTTTGGTCGGCAGCTTCAATTTATGATTTCAATTAATAATGTCATTATTATTCAAATTCAAAAGACGCAAATCTAATTTGGAATGGACCGCCATTTCTTAAATTAAATTCGTGCCGTGTTCAAATCAAATTGCGCGCTCGACCATTTAATTTGAGAAATTAATTTCTCCTAGCGGTATTAATGTTGGCCTAATGCCTCGAACTTTAAAATATTTGTGGGCGCAGGAACAATCGCCACCTTCGTTAGGATTTCGGAGAATAAATTGTGGTGGTGGAGAGTATGATGAGAGATGACTTCTTCAGGTGTTAAATACAGGGTATATTCACACAGGGTATATTCACTAATAATGTTACTCAGACAAGCGCGCGCGTTAGCGGCAGTACAGCCGAGGAAGGAGGCGAGGGAGCGCGTACGAATAGTACTTGAGACTGCCGAGTGCTCCGTTTAGAAAATCCACCCATGTCGTGAAACACTATCGGATCGCATCATCGTAGGGTCCTCGCTATCCAAGAAAATTTTTCATCCTAATGGCCAGTGCGGATACTACAGAGTGGCCCATTGGGTACGCCGGATTTTAATTTTCAAACAAAAGCCTCCCTCCAAATGGACATGAGCTTCATCGCTAAAGATGATGTCTTAAATAAAAGTCATTCACTGTTTGGTTTTCCAATACCCAATCAGCGAATTGTCTCTGTTGCAAATGATCTTTTGAGCTCCTCAATTAATTGAATTTTGTAAAGATAGAGGTGAAGGTCTATGGCGAGAATCCGTTGCAAACTGGTTCTGCTAATTTTCATTGTTGAGAACGACTACGTGTTGATGTTCCTGAATTCTCATCGATACTCTCACTGACAATTTGCTATTTTTTCGGCCGAGTTTGTTTGTTAACCAAACCAGTTTCCTAAAAAAAATTATTTATCTTCAAATGGTGAACTCATTAATTGCAATATGAATACCAAGTCTTCCACAAACTTTTCGAATAGTCTCCGCAAAACTTTCGCCAAATTTGTAATGTGTTTTTACAATAATGATATGTTGTTCTTTTGTATAGCGATCCATTTTTAATAACAATTATAACAGCAGATGAGAAATGTCAAATATCGTAGTTGTCAACTTAATTTTTTTTTAAATAGAGGGAAATTTAAATCCGGCGTAGCCGATGGGCCATACTATATAACACGTTTGGATCTCAATATCGTGAAGGTATTAAAGTTTGAATCAGAAAGATGTTCCGACTGAGACGGGTGAATCCCTAAAAATATAATCTTTTAAAGGACCGGGGGTGAAAAGTGTCGTTGGAAGACCAATGCTTCGATGGGAGACGATGTAATAAAAGCTGCTGATGACCAGCTTCTAGTAATTAGAAATCGGCAGCAGAAACCAAGTATCTTGAAGGTGAAAGATTTGTGTATTGATGGGATCGTGGCTGAATTTGGGATTTTGAAGAAGGCAATACAATAAGATGCGAGTTAAGTTTACGGTACGATTTATTTGAGATAAATCTTAGTATGTATGTAGGTACACGTGTTGAAATTTCGATTTGGAAATTATTCAGAGCTTGAGTTTGGTTTAAAGAAACAAAAGTTCAAAAAAATTTCAATTTGACAGCCAGAATTGACTTGAACGTTATCTAAAATATCATATATTTTCTATTTATTCTGATAATTTAGACAAACAGAAGACAGTAAATTATAAATATTTTTTCCGGTTTAACTGCTGCTAGGATGAAGCTATTTTACACAACTGACGAACCGAATGTTAATGGTCAATTGAGTGACAGTTGACGCTTGACGTAAACGTAAAGCAAGGGTTAAGTAAGGAGCGGATATTTAAGACCCGGAGTGTATATCTATTACGAAAGCCTCAAATTGTCTCCAAATTGTCTCATGGAGGCAAAACGATACCAAGGGATGGATGGCGATGGAAGTCCCGTGAGACCGCTAAAGAAAAATAAGATAGTTAATCAGAGATTGAGTGGAATTTATACAGTATTTATGAAATATTCTCTGAGTTATAATGACATTTCACACAAAATTTACATCGTCAAAGTGCTTTTATTACATTATTTATGCACAGTCAGGCTTTTAAGCATAGTAATCAATCTAGAGAGTGCTCTCTAAAACACTCTCTAATAAAACTCTATGTATGTTCATAAAACGAGCCATCGTTTCAGTGCGCGAATTGTGGTTTTAACCCCAATAAAATGCCCGCATGGCAAAAGTTCATTAGACGGAAGGTCACGCGGTAAGCACTCAATATTAATATTATCCACTTTTGGAAGGTCTTCCCTGCATTATTTTAGTATTTATTAACCCTCCCTTACCATGAAATAACACAACTCCACTGAGGCCATTAAGTATATTATATTACTGCGATGTGCAAAATAAAATATATGTTTTAGTCAATTCCTAAAAAAACATTTGCGCTTTGAGATGACCAGTGGAAAACGAAACCTTACTTAAAACAATTATTCAATAATTAAGATGAATTATAGAAGTCTCACAGGGACGAATCTATTATATGATAAACGTGTATGGAAATCACTTATACAGTGGCCCAGGGCTTAAAACCTGTGTGAGCTAGCTTAAGTGATCACTCACCAATTACATGGTAAGAATGTCCACACATTATCAAATTTTTTAATGACCTATATATGTTCCAAATCTGGGATCCGTCCGTATATTTGATTGGACCATGCTACAGATATCTGTAGTCTTTTCTCATGAATTAGTAGATACATAGATTTCGTAGCTAGTAATGATACCTCTATATTTTTAAAATTACTGGACAAATCTAGTAATTGTGTTCTCAGAAGATACATATAAAAATATTGTTAAAAATAATCATTTTACAACAAATTTCTTTATTATTTTTTGACACTCTTAACTTCACTCTATTATTAATAATTTGTTCTTCATAAAAAGTGTTATGTGTAATATTTATATCGTTTTAATTTTCATAAAACGTTTTTATACTGTAATGTCTCACTAGAACTTTACATCAGGATTACTAACGATCTATTAACGATCTGTTGATGATGACTTAAAATTGATTTGGTGGATGATAGCTGCGATAAAAAATATTACTTGTGGTAAGACCAAAAGTAATACAATAATTTCGCAGTATAAATAAAAACAAAAAAGAAATAAGGCTGTTTAAAAAAATCGTACATCTCCATCGATTAATTGACAAGGTTTATTTCCACCTATGTCGTTTACTTTCCGAAATATTTACCTACTCATTTTTTGGTTGACCCATTTTTATGACCGGATTTTTTAACATGCACCCGAACCAATTTTAAAGACGTATTTATATAAAATTAATTAACGTGGTTGACCGTGTTCCACCGCCTCTGGCACAAGGAGAATGCAAACGTAGCTCGACTACAGCCCTGGAAGTATAAGCGTATTTCATTTGCTTAGAAAATTTAATAAATTTGTACAACTAACATTCTATTTAACCTCAAGATTCGGAAGAATCATCGCGGTAATAAATGCCTGGTTGATTTGACAACAAACAAACAAAAAAAAATATTTATCACACATATACAGGGTGTACCAGAGCTAGCAGCAGAAACTTGGCCGGTACATTCCTGACTATTTTATGAGTCTAAAATGTTCAAGCAACCATGGCCTAATATCAATAGTTATGGAGATATGCAATTTCAAAGTTTGCATTTTTTTTTCAATATTTCTGACTTATTTTTTGCAAAAAGTTGAACTATCATTACAGTAACTTACATCGATTATGAAAAATTCATTTGCTTCAATACAACTTAAATAAAATGATAAAAGCCTTGTAAAACTTTTTTCAAATTTTTTTAAGGTTTTTATAATTTTGAATTTTTCATAATCGACATAAGTTACTGTAATGATAGTTCAATTTTTTGCAAAAAATAAGTCAGAAATATTGAGAAAAAAATGCAAACTTTGATATTGCATATATCCATAACTTTAGGCCATGGTTTCTTGTACATTTTAGACTCATAACATAATCAGAAATCTACCTGCTAAGTTTCTGCTGCTAGCTCTGGAACTTCCTGTATGTCTTATGGTCCGTGTTAACTAATACTGAAATGTCAGATAAACAGAAAACATTAAATTACAAATATTTATTATATTTTAATTCAAAATCAGAGATTCAAATTCACTCAACTGACAAACGGAAGATCGATGGTCAATAACACATTTGTGTACAAAAAGCATGAAAAGATGCAAATCTCTGAATTGTGCGCATTGTGGATCTACGAAATCCGACAAATATCTCTAAATAATCTAATGGCAGTAATATCGCGACTCAGACATGGTCTGAATTCGAAAATCTCATAAAAATCCTATTAGTACGTATTTGGGATTAATACGCTTTTTTCCTATGATAAAATATTTAAGAAGCTAACGGAAGAAGCTGAGAGGAGACTAAATATAATGGCAGTAAGATCACTTAAGCCTATAAGTGGCAAATCCGTTTATGATACAGTAAAGAATAGAGAAACTAAGAAAAAGAGTTGAATACTTATCACAGCGAATAAAATTAAAAAACAGTCGCCCAAAATTATTTTAGTCATGTTGAATGAATGAACGAGAAGAGAATAGTAAGAACGATATGACGCGAGTGTTGATGGCATCAGAAATAGACTACGGCCGCGGCAGACATGACATTACCAGGTAATCCAGATACTGGAAGACGGGTCTGTTAGAAGCCTCAAACAATCGTGAGAAGATCTATGAGTGTGAATAACGTGAGAGCTGTGTTTTAGGACGAAAGTGTGTGGCGCTTCAGCCTGCCTATCCCATAAAATATCACAAAATACATAATTCTCTATGTAACAATGTCCGTTACCAAAGCTACTGCAATAAAAGATCAAATAATGATGGGACATAAAAAAAATGCATTAAATTAACAACAAACTTAAATTAATAAATGTAACAATGTCCCTCACTAACGCTAACATACGGCGCGGATAATGATAAAGGTGTATATAAAATTACGAGGTATAAAAAGGAAAAAATTATTATTATCTATATAACGTGTCCGTCACTATCGCTACCAGATGGCACCAATAATGATGAGGTATAAAAATCAAAAAATGCATAATTCTCCACGCAACAATGTCCGTCACTAACGCTACCAGATGGCGCAAACAATGATGTGGTGTAAAAACCAAATAAAAGCTTAATTTTTATATGTAACAATATCTGTTATTTACACTACGAAGACTCTAGATGGCTCTGTTCTCACATCCTTGACTCGCCGCCGAAGCATACAGTGAATGCAGGTCATTCTTAAGGAGTTATGGCTTGTTTATGAAATGATTGCAATATTTATTTTTATTTATTTATTTATCATCTTGTTACATGACATAGGAGATGGAGCCGCTCATCTCACTAGGAAAAACCTGTGCCGAGATGAGCAGCTGAACAATATAATGAGAAAAAAAAATAAAGATATACAACAAAATACTATATAACTATAAGATTAATTAATTAATGAATTGAGTATATAAATATAAAATGTGGATAATAAGAACAGTATATATTGTATAATACAAAAGCAATAGTCAAGGTAAAATAATATATATATAAAAAATCATATGCATGGATAGTAACAAAATGTATATACAATAGCACAGTTTAAATTATATTTAGGTATCTACCTATATAAAAAAATTAAATGAATGTTTGTGTATATTAAATAGTGATAAGAAATGAAATTTAATGAGCAATAAATTATGACCTGTTTTCGGCAGTTGGGTATTTGTGCAAATGCAGGTCACAATAATGTCTTCTCCAATAGTGTTGTGTAAAAAGTTAAGAGTAGGGTGTCCACACTGACTATGACAGAATGGACACCAATGACATTTGGATATCACTTACATCAGTCTGCATAACACCCTCAACCAATATAACGTGAGAAATTTTACCAATACTGAAAAATTCAATATCATTTGTATTTGTTAACTTAGTATTTCCGCGACTGTGTTATACTCGTGTGTACGAATTTCGAATAGCGGCTTTTGAAATGAGCAGACACAAACAAACATAATATAATACGAAATGTTTGATATTGGTTCAGGTATTTATTATCAAGCGAATCAGGTTTCGGATAGAATTTCGTTTTGTAAATAACCGCGAGCAAACAGTTCACCAAGTTATTCTCAGCATTTATTTTCTCTCATTCAAATTCTATGATCTCATTTGCTTCAAAATATATGTATAAATGTTTAATTTTAAATGTTTGTATAAGGATAAATATTTTTAAAAAATTATCAATTGCTAATAAACTTTGAAACTTGAAAAATCCAAATGAATGTATGGAACACGACTCTGCCTACGTACAAACGTATTTTAATTAAGATAAATTACAGAAGTCTCATAGAGATGTGCTATTTAGACGAGAAACGTGTATGGAAGTCTTTTTATAGGATAGCCTAGGGCTTACGACCTGTATGAGCTGACTTATGTGATCACTCTACACAATGCAACGTTCACCAATTCCAACGTTGCGTTGTGTGTCGAGTGATAATTAAGCCATCTCATAGAATATATTGAAAAAGAAGAAAAGGAAGATGATTGAATGTCTTCGGGATGTGGAACTGGAAGCATTTTGGAAGATTCTTGAATACAAGCTGGGACAACGAATTCGACTAAACCAAATAGAATATTCAAAAAGATTATAAATTACGATAACATTATTAAAGATATTGCTACCGAAAACTGGGGAGATGTATTAGAACAGTGCAATGTAAATGATGCATATAAGTCATTTGCTATAAAATTAATCAATCATATAAATCAAAACAGTGAATAAAAATATATACCTAATAAAAACATCAAGCTCACACCACGGATAACGCAAGGGGTCCTAAAATCAATACATAAACGAAATCGCTTACACAAGAAAACAACCTTTCACCCGAGAAATCTTCCTCTGCAAATCTATTACAAGAGATATAGGAACATATGTAAAAAAGTAATAAAAACAGCTAAAGAAAAATATCGAAAAATAATTGAAAAATATTGATACTCCAGACCGTACGGCCAAAACTATGTACGAAGTACTCAGGAAAGCAACAAACACCCACAAGAATAAAATAGCACACAGGCAAATACTAATTTATAAGAACGAGAAACTAATCATGGACAATAAAGGATTGGCCAATTATGCCAATGCTTACTTTACATCTATTGGATCAGATCTCGCAAACGAAACGTTAAAGAAACTAAACACATTGGAATCAAGATTAGCCGGGGAAATAACATATACCAATCCAGACATCAAACTTGAGGACTGTAGAACTTCACCAGAGGAAATAATCCAAATCATTAATTCACTCAAGATGACATACTCAACAGGTCACGATAAAATTGGAACACTGCTACTCAAAAAGGTACAAGATTACTGTAAGGGTAATATGGAAAAACTGAGAAAATGGATGTTTGAACGGCTTTCTCTACGGGCCGGTACGATTACCGCCCTTCAATCTCTGCTTTCCCACTTCCGTTCTTCCTGTACCGCGGAGACTGCGTGCACGGATACGCCTGTTTCAAGGAAACTCCTCGAAGCTGAATAACAACTTCGGACCTACTGAAACGTTCCGGCAGTCTCCGGGCAAGAAATTGGAAGAGGGGAAGGAGCAGAGTGAATAATATTCTCCGCCCTCAGCTCAGTTCGGGAGCGTTACTCTATAAGATCTCTGGTTGCGTTCGGGTTCTCTAGACTTTCTCTACTTTAGGTCGTGGTACTGCTGTCGAGGAAATAAGGGAATCAAAATATATGTTATGCTGAAATTAAAGTTATTTTATTCAAGAAAAATTCAAAGTTAAAAGTTAAGATTTAAATAATTATAAATTGTACAGGTTATAGAATGAGTAAACTGAGAAAACAATAGCATTTATCAGACATTACATCCTGACGAAGAAAAATAGATAGATTGTTGTAATTAGAATTATTGAATCTCTACACTGTATGAACTGTCATTTTGATAGACCAGAAATACAGTCGGCAATAAAATATCTTCTGGTCGTAAACAAAAGGTTATTATTAATATCAATTAAATTAATGAGAAAAATACACGTGGTATTAAATTAATATAAAAATTAGACAAGAATGACGAGACTAAGCTAGCTGGTAAGTTTTATAATATAATTGTACAATATTATTTATGCAGTATTGAGGTGTCCAAATATTTTGACTGCCAAACAGTGTTCAAGCGAGCGTATAATATGAAAACACCATACTGGTTGCCATTCGATTAGACCGGCGGTACTTGTAGGGTAGCCACTCCCCTAGTGCCTAAGCTATCCGATTCAACTGTAGACGTAAAAAGAGATAAAAAGATATTAGAGGGATAAAAGGAAGTGGTAGGAATTTCAGAGGATGGATTTGGAAGCGATTGGGATTAGGAAATCTGAAGGATCAGAGCCAAAGGCAATCGGGTGTGAGGAATGCTCGACTTATCCAACAGCCTCGTTAAGATGATGCATCAGCTTCCACTAGACCACAGGACACATTACGAAAATATCATACTTTCATTTCTGGTCAAATATGGGGTTTGCATATTCATCTTAACTACGAAGAGAAGTTATGCCCGATCCACAAATTAGATTAGCAGTGTGGATCATAATTAGAGTTTGAGAAAACCCGAGTTTTTTTGGCCGGACGGGGTCAGGTCCGAATTCGATTCTTTTCTATGCATTTTTTAGTTTAATATCTCATCAATGAAACAAATTACATAATATACAAACGTATTACTAATTTTTATACATATTATATGTTTATACCAAACATTTATTTGTCATTTTTAGCAATATACATAATAATTATAATTATCACAGTTTCAATAGGGATGGCATTTACTTCTACACTAAAAATAAATTTTAAAAATTACCAAATGTGTTGATATGCATACAGACTTCATCGTTTATTTTCATCCCTTCAAAAGAATTTTTAACACTAATTTATAAATTTCATCTATTCGCATGGGTCCGGGCACCTGGACCCAAAAATCCTAGTCATAATGCATACGTTTGGAGAACTTATTATAAATTATAAGGTAAATGTGATGAGTAAGCTCTGTCAGAAGGATAGGATATGTAGACAATTTTTAATATGTATTTTGCTTTGTTTATTATTTCTGTGTTCCTGGAAACAACTATTTTGTTATGCATAATGCAATAATGTATGCATTACGAGTATGCTATAGTAATTTTGCATTTTATTGATTCTTTCATAGTTAGGGGTAATACATGTCAAAAACTATAACTATATTTGAGTAGCTTGGTAGTGTAACGGTCAAGATGCTCGCCTAGTGATCTGGTGGTTGGTGGTTTGAGCTTCATTCTAGGACATCAACGAGTTAGTCCTAGTTTCATAGCACAACCGATTAGCTTATTTTGAAAATAGAGAGGATATAGATGCGACACGTATTCCATGTTCGCATCTCTATTTTTAAAAAATATTTAACTGCAAGCAATGAGCATTTATAATTGATTTGATGACTACTTTTCCATTATAACATACTTACCTACATATTTTCTATAAGTATATGCCTTTGTCTTCGAATTATTGATGCTCTGTAAAATATAAAATTAAAAAATATATTAGTGTAATGCTGCGTCTAAAGAATTTTTATAATTATTATACGCGTACGTTTTATTATACACTTAATATGTTAAAGCAACTAAACAAGATTGAAAAGTAATATTTGAATATGCTGGTGTGATGTAAACGCTGCTGTCAGTTCGGGTGATTGAAATTTCGCGCCCCGGCCGAGGCGTGCTTTGCCTGGCGACCCACAGATGACAGCAGGCGGCGCGAAATACGAATAGGTATGTCAAATTTATTTGATCTTCAAGCACACGCTGAAAAATGTGAGCAAAATTGTAACCAATGTAAAACGAACCTAGGTGTCTCATAATTTTAAAATACCACTATTTAAATAAATCAAACAAAAATAATATTGGAAGACGTAAAATAATAATGATTTTGTCATCGAAATACTATGTCATTAGCAGTATTAAGGCCGTGCGATATGCAATGTTTATTCAGTCCAATTGCCACGCAATCACACTAATCCAATGTACCACTCAGCGTGTCTATCGCGCTTTGCATATTGCATGCTCACTAATAGGCATTGCTAGAAATACAGGCACAGGTGATATATCAATCACATCCAAATTTGCACTGCATTTATCCATTTGCGCAACTTGTCGATCCATTTCCTTCATAATCGAGTGAATTATTTTAAAGTTAAATATTTCGTAAACGGATAATCTATCTGGTTTTTCGGTGTATTCATATAGGTATTTTATTAACTATTGTAGTGTATGAAAGAAGGTAACGACACTAGAGCCAGTGAAAACCATATACAGTTACATAATTTCCCAAGTCGTGTTTGCAAAATTCTGAAAAAAAAAATTAATTATCGAAATACAAATGTTATAACGAATACCATAACTGTCTATTTTCGCTACTCTGTATTTATTATTATTTATTTTAAGCCGTCTCAATGAAAACACAAGACTCATGTCATCCATTTCTTGAATAATTTTTAATGAATAGTTTTTTAACGAATGAAATAATCATTTTTTGTATTCAAGTTGTACTAATTTTTTCAATTAATCAAAATGATATGATTAAAAAGCTTTTATCGTATTTGAGTACGCATGCCTTATATAATATACATATTTTTGAGAATTAATAACGACGAAGCAAGGACACAAAAATAAAAATAATAGGTAAACTAGTATTACTGACGGGGATCAAGCTGGGCTCAGTGAAACACAGAACAATGATTGAAGATTATTTAATTGATCAATCAACAAATCAATACAGCAGTTGAAGGTCCTTCAGCTATGAAGAACGGCTCGTGGAGGTGCGACGCAGGTCTCGCACGCGGGAGCGGCGGCAGCGGGCACAGGAACAGAGGTGAGAGAAGCAGGGTGCTGGTACGTCTAAAACGAGTACCTACGTATAAAGGTCGTGGGAAGGCAGCCCTAAAAAAGGTCTTTTGGTTTGGAACGACCTCAAAGTGAGGCGAGCGGAGCGATGGCGGCGCAAGCGGAGCAGTGGTGACGGCAATCGATGAAGCTCTGGCAGAGTCGGCACAACAGGGGCAAAAAGTCACATTCCTCGGGGCGGCGACCACAGGAACAGTCGCTGAAAATCGCTGATTTCACTGGTCAGATCGATTCCGGGCCCAGGAGGAGATCTTCGCTCCAAGGCTGCGAGATGTCTACTATTTTGAACTTTGAACTTTGATATCCTGGTTAGGACGGAGTATCGAATCTAGGGATCCTTAATTGTTCATGGATTTGTGGGAGTGGTTGTAGGCGGTAATTTTTTATTCCGGGCCCAGGGGGAGATCTTCGCTCCAAGGCTGCGAGTTGTCTACCATTTTGAACTTTGAACTTTGATATCCTGGTTAGGACGGAGTATCGAATCTAGGGATCCATGCCTTCTTAATCATGTTGTTTGTTCATGGTTTTGTGGGAGTGGTTGAAGTGTGGTAATTTTTTATTTTATTATAAGTTATTATTATTTAGCTTTCATATAAATAAAATAATATTTTTATTCCTAACAAAATACCGTTCGGGTCGTTTATATTTAGTTATTTCGTCCGCATCATCGTTCCCCGAGGAGTTTATTGAAGGGTTGGGATGGTTGGCTAATTTCTTGTAGAACGGTTTTGATATTGTTTTTATGTAGTCGCTAATGTAAGGTATTCCTCTGTCATTCTGTAGTTGTATTGTTCGTATGAATCTTGTTGCGTCCAATGCTATCGTAATGGCTTTGTAATTTTTTAATATTTGATTTTGAGGCGTTATTCCGGGGGTGGGGGGCTGAGGGGCGGGGCTACGGCCGCCGGGGGACTTGTGGAGCGGCCCTCGTAGCCCAGTGGGCATGACACTGGCTTCTCACACCGAGGGTTCCGGGTTCGATTCTCGGTGAGGTCACAATTAGTCTATGTGATTTACTCAAGCCTGGATATTTTATGATGTGCTTCACTTCTGTAATTGGGCCTCTTGGCCTGTTGATGCGTAAAAATTAAAAAATTAAAAGCATTATTATGGAGGGGAGCGTAATTACGCCACGCCAGTAGGTTTCCTTATTTGCAAATCACCCATATCAACGAATTGGTATTTTTATAAGGCTAATAAATTTGAGTGTTTCTATGTGAATGTTTCATTTTTAGTTGGGTAGTTGGACTTTTACGTATCAACTTCTAAATCGCTTACGGCTGGATAAATCGTATTCAAGACAAGATTCGGTAATCATAAGACATACCTACTATAAATAATCTCCCATTGTATGATTATTTGTGGGGTATAAAAGCAAAGGCAAAATTTTTAAAGATGTTTTGAATACAGTCACCAAGGATTACTTATTTAGAATGTACTAAATTATAAATTTTATGTATAAATCTATCCCATAAAAAATCGTTATTCCTATAAATTTGTAGAATATAATATTTACTATAAATTCTACAATTCAGTACATTCTAAATTAATAACCTCAATGACTGCATTAATTTTTTTTGGATACTGCTACCATTGCTTTTATACTCCACATATGACATATTTTACTAAAATTTTAACCGCAGATTTATAAACGGTTTAACTTTTTTCTCATTCAACTTTTAAAAACATAACTCACCTGTAGCACTCGCAAAGCTGGACCATTTAAATTTATTTACGTCAAAAATTACGTTTCAAATTGAAAATTCTACCGTTGTCTGTTAATGGCAGCATTTAAATTGAAGCGCTCATCAGGGACTGTAATGAGGCTTCAGTGAGTCGAAGGATCCTCAAATCTATGCAGCTCAAAGGCACGGCTTCTTTGACAAGCGGAACGGAGCGCTCCGCAGCGTAAACTATCCGCTGCCTAGTCAATTACTTCACGTTGCAATAAAGCCATATCTCAACTAAATATTATTCACTGGACCAGACATTGAATATTTTAATCAGTTAAAGTACATTTTGTGCATTCGGGTGCTTAAGTTTTTCGTAAACATATCAAAATAAATTACGCGTGACTGGTAACAATCTTTGTACCGATGCACCCCATGCACCTTGTTTAAATTATTTCATTTTTTTATGGCAGTGTTTTTCACTAAACGTCATCATTAAACTTATTAATTAAATTATTAAATAATAAAATAAAATAATTTATAATATTCTTCATTCATAAAGAAGTATACCTACCTAGACATATTTTCAGATTTAAAATTAAAATTCAAAAAGAACATTTAATTGCAATTGATAATATGATCATGCAACATGCAACAGATTAAACAAATTCCTTGCATGATTATACCTTTTATAATATAATAATGCAACATTATATGTTATACCGTCGTGCAAAAATGTATAGGCCTGTCATGCCTGTGTTGGTGCTAAACTAAATAAAATAAAAAATAAATTGCCAATTTTACAAATACAACAATATTCCAAAGCATAACTCACTATTTAAATATTAATTAAAAGAAAACACTTGATTATATTATTTGTTTATATATACTTCTTTTATATGAGTACGTAATTCCACCAACATGTTTCCGAAAAACCTTTCCATCGTCAGGGTGTTGTATAACTGAATCAGAATGAAATGTCTTTTGTTTCTTGTTTTTTTTTTAGATTATTTGAAAAATTATTTTTAAATATTGTTACTGAAGTTCTTGATTACTCGCAATTATTGTTGTTGGAATTACTCATATAAAAAAAGTAGATGTAAACAAATAATATTATCAATATTTTTTTTAATGTCAATCTACAATGTAGCTGAATCAATTGCGAAAAACAATAGAAAACACTTTGTTTAAAGCCACTTTTTATCGGTTAATAAACATGATAGATTGGTTGTATCGGACAGGTAGATTTTGATAGCAACATCATAAGGTGCTGACGATGATGACACGCCGTCCTTCTTTGATAGGACAGACGCTCTTGGGATGGTAACGCACAGAGCATCCCACCACGCGTCCGCGCGGATAGTCGGCGCGGGCGGCGAGTTCCGGCACTGCAATCCTATAGAGGATAGAAAGCCGCACCGGCACGATACGATGGTATCTCCGGCGGAACGCGTGGGCGACCGATCGCGCGACGGATCCTGAAGGCTGCAATCGGACTCTCAAGAATTCCCTGAAGAAATTACATTTGTGTCTTATAAAATAAAAATGTTATGAAATATTTGAAATACTTAAGAAATGAAATATTTAAGTTGAAATATTTAAAGAAATATTTAACGACTAGTTAAGACACTTGTAAATGTAATTTTTGTATCGTATGAATAAAATCCATATGTCGTGGTTAGTAACATACAGGGAAAGCTCGCGCGACGAGGTAAAATCAGTAAAATCAGCGCAGAGCGCGGCGGGCCGTTGTTAGAACGGCCGCTAGAAATTGATAAATTCAATAAAAGAATCCTTCCTCAGAGAGTCAAAGAAGTAAAATACCTAAGTATCTAAATGCGCCAAACGCACCCTTTGTTGTGATATTTAAATTAAATAGTTTGATCGACTCCGTATTAGTGGCCCTTAAATGGCCTGCCGATCGCCGCACGGCACTGACCGGGGCGGGCGAGGCAAACGGAAAATTCCAGGCGCCGCGCCGCTCTGGCGGGCCTCCCGGCTGCCGACTAGAAGTCTTCGTCGATATCTTTTAACTCAGATTACGGACGTTACAGACGTCGTATCAACCTGAAACCATTTTTATCGTATTCCTTGTGCGAATATCTACCGGTTCAACATATTTTTACATTTGTAAAATTACTTGGGTGCGCTTGAGAGAATAAATAAGGAAATATTTTTTCGCGGCCCAATTTGAATGCTTGTTACGCAATTAATATTTATCCGACATATTTTAAAATATCACCGAAGAATGCGCTTGGTTGAGATCTATCTAATGGTAATAATTAGACTGATAAACACTTTTTTACCATTTTTTATTGATTTAAATGTAGAATTAATTTACAAAAATGCCGCGGGAATCGGCATATATCTTTTAATATCTCAGTAAATTCTGTCCTGCGGTTCCAGTAAACTGTGTCATTCTATTGGCAGGTCATAGATTGTTTAAATGATATAGTTAAATCCCCGTGGGGGTGGCGTATTATTTTTTGATTAATAAAATTGTAGATTTTATAAAACGCGGCTCCCGGTTTTCGAGGCAAATGCAAAGCGATGTCGACCGGGAAGCCGAGCGCTCCTATTGGTCCGCACATCAATAGGGGGGCCTGCTTTCCGACCTGTATAAAAGGACACGCCTGGTGGGCCAGCACTCACACCTTCGAAAAGAAAATTATCCCCGACTTCCAACACGGGTTCCGAGCGAACCACTCAACCAACCACCAACTTCTGCGTGTGATCGAGAAAATTAACGAAGGGCTCCTCACACGTAAATTCACAGCAGTCCTGTCAGTCGATGTTAGTAAAGCCTTCGATAGAGTATGGCACAACGGCCTGATCTATAAACTAGACCTCTTCGACATCCCCCATGCCTGATCAAACTTCTAGCCAGTTTCCTCCAAGATCGCCACTTCAGAGTCAAACTCGATGGCTACCTTTCCACCATACGTCGTCTCCTTGCCGGAGTCCCCCAGGGCTCCCTCCTGGCCCCCGAACTATTCAACATCTACGAAAGTGACATCCCCCCCCACCGACCCAAACGTCACCGTAGCCAAATTCGCGGACGATACCGGAGTCGCAGCCACATCCTCAAGCCCCGCCCTCGTAATACGTAGAGTCCAAAAGCAAGCTTCCTTGATAGAGAAGTGGTGCAGTACCTGGCGTATCGAGATAAACCCCTCAAAAAGCGCCGCCACCCTCTTCACGCGCACCCCACGAATCATCCACAAACCCAGCATAAAAATGTTTGGCCAAAACATCCCATGGAGGAGAGAAATCAAATACCTCGGTGTTACTCTCGACTCCAAACTCACCTTCCGCACCCACATAAACAACATAAGTGAAGCTGCGACACGTGCACTTCATGCCATCCACCCTCTCATGAGCCGGCGTAGCGCACTGGCCATAGATAACAAGCTCCTACTATACAAGGCCATGATGACATATGCAGCCCCCACATGGGGCTACGCTGCACAAACACACATAAAAAGACTACAGATCCTGCAAAACAAAGCCATTCGGCTATCACTGAATGCGCCGCGTTGGATCAGGATCACACAACTACACCACGACTCAGGCATCCCGCCTATACAAGATCACATCAGAAACTTGGCCAGGCGTTTTTATGCAGGCATCCCTATCCACCATAACCCTACAATCAACACTCTGTCGCAATACGACGAAAACCACCCTGAAAGAATCAGGAGACCCAAGATGGTCCTCCCCTCCGCCCCCCCCCCCCCCTGCGCCACCCTAAGCAGTAATACCCCCCCCCCCAATTTTCTATGTTTTTTTTTCACAAGTGAAGTAAAGAAAGCCCTTCACTGATACATCATGATGGAAGAGCAAGGGGTCCACTAGTGACCCGGTACTCTGTTTGCCATTAGATAAGGCTAAGGCTAAGGCCAGCACTCACTTCTTCGTGAACCTGTGCCGAGGACGCCTACTGGAACATTTACCGTGTGTTTTTCTTCTTTCCTGCTTCGACCCCTGCTTTACTTAGCCTTGGATTCTGGATTTTTCTGACTTCTGCTTTGGACTTGGACACGATTTTGGAACATACTGGCTTTCTTGGCTTGCAGAGATTTTGATCATAGAATTAAAAAGCACTTAATGTGATTAATAGTAATAAAAATTCTGAATTCCATTCACCTTTTTGAAATATTTTTTTTATATATATTAATTAACAAGGGTTTAGAAATCGTACATAAAAATACATAGTATTACAGCTGGATAAATTAGAAATTTTAGATATTAAAAAAAGTGATAGTAGCAAATTAAATCCGAAATAATCGAATTATGAAGGCCACTATAAAAATAAAAGAATAGAAAACATCCAGATTATAATTTTATCAAACTGTTGAGAGCTACGCGAAGATCTTACAAATTACGAAACTAGACAAACTTTTTTCAAACCTTCAAACTTCTAAAGAAAACAAACAAGACTTCTTAACAAGATTTTCAATGGAAAAAATAGATTCTCCGAATTTTGTCTCTGCTATAACATTTTTGTACCCATCTTACCTAATATTACGGAAACGACGTCGCATTCTCTCTCTCTCTCTCTCCCTCTCTCTCTTTCTATTTTTTTTCCATTGGAAATCTTGATAAGATTTCTTGTATATTGAAATAAATAATTATCAAATAATTAATAATTCTTTAATGACAATATTTTTGGTAAATGTAAATGCGGTAAATGTAAATGCGAGTAATCTCTGCTAAAAGTCTTTAATACGAAGTATCGTTATATGGAGAATTATATATAATTCGGCTAATTAAGGCTGTAAGAACTGCGCCATCCAGCATAGCGTAGCGCACTAGTGACGGACATTTTTTTACACAAAGAATTGTTAATGTAAGTATATAATTTTTCATATTTAATGCTAAATAGTTATAGTAAGCTAGCTGTAACATGGCAAAAATGATGGTACTTTTACATGTCGGTTCCTAAAGAATAATTATTTATTTAAAATAAATAAAAGTATAAAAAGTTTTTATAAAACAAGTTACGGACAGAGTGACGGACGGACAGACAAACAGACAACGAAAATATGATTATTGGGATGATCATTTAACCATTTTATAGCTATTTAATCATTTCATTCTCATTAAAAAGGCTTAAAAATTCAAATTTCTTACGGTAACACGAGTTAACGTCGTGACTATGTATGGGTATTTTTTAGACAAAACGTCGCGTCGTTTCACAACGTCAATCAAAAAGCGTCCTGCTTGATTGACGTATTTATCTAAAATAATTGTAAAAAAAAGTTATAACATACATGCTCTCGTGACTAAAGAAATGAAATAATTATAAATATTATGCGGCATTAAGAATACTATTTATTTATTTTTAGTCACATTATTACATTTTACGAAAAGAAAAAAAATCAGCTTCACAATAAGAATGTGTTCTTGAATATAAGAATTTTATACTTTAGTTTTATTGAAAATCTTATTAATCTCAATGTGTGTTTATTAAAACTGGATCATTTTTAGAATCCTTTTAAAATATTTTCTTCTCTAAAATCACTTATTCTTTAATTTTTTAATACTTTTATTATGCCTTTTACAATATTATCAGTACATATAAATTATATATTGATAGATTAATAAATGATGAACGAGGTGATACCATCGCTCGCTGTCTTGCAATAATAATTATTTATCTCTGCATAGCGACCTACATTTTCTCCAAGTACCGCTCTCTGGAGAATAAAATATCCTTTGTTGTTCACGAGCTAGTTCAGAGAAGATAGATTTTACTCCTAGGAATTACAATATCTTTGTCATTCTGCATTATAATATCTACGTGGAGTACAGAGATAATATATTACGAGTAGTATAAATCTGTACCTGGAACCAGCAGTTTTACAACACCATATTTTTGCACTCATATTCCATGTTATTAAACGAAATAACCATCGCCACGCTATGTCATTATACCGTAACAATTTCACTTGTAAAGTATTTGGTAAAATTTCATCTTTTTCTGCCGTTTCCATGTTTCGTTACGTATTTGTTTGTACACTTTACATTATTTACCTTAATCATTTAATGGAAATGTTTATGTGAACAGTAAAGGAAATTGTACACTGATATTCTATCTCCCTCGAGACATGAGAAAGGTTAAATTATCTCAGTCGACTGTCTCCTTAATTTAATTTAATGAAACTCGTTAATATATTGTTTGTATTTTAATGATGTAATGCGAAGAAATTATTTGGGAATCTTATATTAAAAAAATTCTTATTTAAACCATTAATTCCAAGAATAAACTGCAGAATAATTTAGCTTATTTAAAGATTATTATATATTTAAATAATGGTCCATATTCACGTAAAGAGCCACGGTGAGATACGAGTAGATACATCTCATAGATTTAGTTGAGATAAATCTCAGTACCGTGCGCACAAATTGCAATTTTGATCTGGACAGTCTCAGATTTAGATCGGTAGACAGAGATAAACATTAAAACTATTTATTCTGAATAACTATAAAAACAGATGGCACTAAATTACAACCATTTATTCCGTTTTAACTGCCTCTGTGGAGATTTGATTTCACTCAACTGATAAACGGAATACAGACAGTCAATGGCCTAAAATTTGACATTCGATGTCAATCAAACTTGAAGTAAGATGCAAGAGGACTTACTAACACTCATATGTGTGCTAGTAATGTGTCAGTCTTTAATAAATCCCTTCCAATATTTTAATTTTTTTAATAATTATTAATATTTTTGTACATTATGAAGATTATGTACATGAATACATGCACACTTTTTAATAAAGAAATCATAAATATTAGTAATGTTCAGAACAAACTTGAGACAGTCGTCAATCAACAAATACAATTAAGATATATGTTGTAGATCGAAAAGCTACACGAAATAATATCAACTAGTAAACGTGGAGAGCGCGAGTTTTTTTTTACACCTCAACAGGCCAGGAGGCCCAATTACAAAAGCGAAATACATCACAAAATACCCAGACTTGAGTATACCACATAGATTAAAATTGTGACCTCACCGGGAATCGAACCTGGGACCCTCGGTGTGGAAAACTAGTGCCCTACCCACTGCGCTACGAGGGCCGCCAATGTCATCGCCGTGTTATACGACAAGTTTAGTAGCAGTCCTCGTCGCGACCGTAGTAAAAATTTAGTTTGTAATTTTTTTATTTGTACCTTATACTTCATTTATTTTTTACATTTTTTTTATTACTTGAATATTAACACAAAATTTATCGTGTTTATTCACATATTACAGTTATTTTCATAAATTAAATCATCGGGGCATGAGGCCCATTACTGTATCGAAACATCCCAAAAGCTCCCAGGTGTGAGAAAATCACATAGACGTAATGTCAGACCAGGAGCCGAACCCGTATTCGCCGGAATTAATGTCATGCCACTTTTTAATCAAGACTTTTTAACCAGTTTCACTTAAAATTCTTAATTAAATTAAAATAAATTACCTCTATATAATATCCCGTTGTACATTACACGAGTATAAATTATTTAATTTTGCTAAACTCTTAAATGTACCAGTGTTATGTTCGTTATACGTAACTACTCCAACCTGTTGAATAATGTCTGTAAATCCGTCACGCTACAGACTCTTTGCATATTTGGAAAAGTTAGTGCAAAATGTTTCAAGTTATTTCAGTTACGAACAAGTTTAAATAGTTTTGACTATTTTGAAGCTTTAATATTTAAAGTACAATTTGTTTTGAGTAGGTTAAATGCTTTGGAATATGTAATATTACGCAGGTGTACAGTATAATGTAGGTATAATAAACGGGTACCCGTTGGGATTAAAACATAAACAGTAATTTTGGTATAATATATTGACTACCAGCAGTATTTAACTTGTATTGGTAAACTTTTGAACTATTAACATTTCTTACCTTTGAAATTCTGCCAAAATAACTAATTTAATTGAGAAGCAGGCGTTTTTTACCTAAATATTAAAATTTGGCCGATTTAAAGGTCTATAATACAAGTATTTGACCTGATTTAAAATTTTAAATTGACTTTTTCATTATTTACGGGTATGTTTTTCTAACGTAAAAGTAAGTTATATTATTTTATTTTGAGAAAAAATATGTAGACGCAATTTGAAAAACACAGATTGCTAATATTACTATATATATATATATCTATATATATAATATATATATATAATTCATATAAGATATATAGTAATATTATAATTATTTTCTAAAAATGGATAATATATGTTAATAAATTAATAAATGAGACTTGCAGATAAGGTCGACATATTCACGGAAAAGTACCCGGTAAGTACACGGTAAGTAAAAGCACGGAAAGCTAGATCATCTGGGTTTGAATCCCTTTAGCAGTCAAAATATTTTTTCGTTGATTTGATTTTTCTCTATGTCTTTCTAATTAATTTATAAATTTGGTTTTAAATAATTTATACCAATATTTTTTATACATAGTTACATGTAATGTCGGACCTCCACATTACATGAAACTATGTATAAAAATAATCCGAGTGCTCTTAAAAAAGGTATTTTCATTGAAGGGAACGTACCCACACAACGTGACCCATTCAGGGGGGGGAGGGAGATCTTCAAAATACCACGCTTGGTCACAATGAGAGGCGGGGGGCTTAGGTTTTTATCACGTAGTCAATATCCTCTAGGGAAATCTCGCATTTTTTTCGAGCTACATTCAAATATGGCGCGCAGTGTTTGGCGCTTTTTAAACTCGCAGGTGGCAACACTGACGTATATATGCCGAGACGTAGCTGATTGAAAACTGATAGTTTGTAGTGCAGCAACAATCATCGAAAAAACGTGCATGGTGGTGCGGTGGATGACGCGTCTCGCGTGCGACGTGCGACCTCTACGGGTTCTCTCCAGGAGACCACAGGAGGCCTGTGTCATGAAGGAAAGCGTGGAGTGGATAGATGTCGAGGCTGTCTATGAAGAGATAATAATCACGTCTGAGGAAACTCCCGATGTTACCGCCCCCGTGATCTACGATGTATCCGAATGGATTGATGCTGGGAAAGTGTTTGTTGAAGATGATTGAGATGGAAAATAAATGTTAATAAAAATAACAGGACTTTTGTTTCTATAAATTAAGTTCTGGTTACAATATATTTTGGCATAAGTTTTATCTTGATAATATTTTTTCACTTGTAATTATAAGTAGGTATGCACTCTTGCCGTCACGCAGCAAGCGTGAACCAAATAAATTTTTTTCAATTTTTTGTTAGCAAGAAATGATTCAAAACCATATTTATGAATTACTACGTGAAAACTGTAGGGGAAGGGGGGGTCTTGGAATATACTACACGTGGTCACCGAGGGGGGAGGGGGGGTTGAAATTACGAAAAAGTGGGTCACGTTGTATGGGTACGTTCCCTAATGTCTAAGCAACTTGGATGTCAATCAAAATTTCTATCATCGTACCGATTAGTCAATTAATTAATTCTTCATAAAGTCATGTATTAATTCTTCATCCGAAGATTTCAAATATAAATAAGTGTGGTAAAATTAAAGGCAATTTTTCATCTACGTGATAGAAAATTTACATTTGACAGATGTCTAAAATATATGTTTTCGAAACAGAAATCAGTTTCTTTTACACGCTGTTAATTCTCCATCCGAAGAGTTCAAATGTCAAAACAAGCATCGTTAAATTAAAGGCAATATTTCATCACCATGATATAATCTTTAATTTGACTTGAAAACTTGACGGAAGGCCATTTGAGGACGTTTCTCTATTTTTGATGTCGGGATAACAATCACCAAAATAGCAATGCTGATATTTTCAGAATCGTTGGGATGTACATGGGACTTTTTTCATTACTCTTCCTTTGTCTCCACTCATTTGTGCGCTGGTACATGTGTTTATGTATGATCTATATCGATAGTAGTAATCTTATTAAAACAGCAAACATATTGGGAGGATATTTATATTTGTGTGTGCGCTTTCCGTTTCTCGCCTATGACTTATGGAGCGACAAACTGGGAGGTAAATTATTTTCGCTGGGTATGCTTCCGGATTCTCGCCCCACTTATGATGGAGAGACAATCTGGAAGGTTATTTATGACTGAATGTAGCACCCGCAGTTAAACAAACAATATCTCCCTCACCGACTAGCCAGAGCTCTGCATGAGACGCAGGGTTAGGTGATCGCGGAATTCATCAGCATACAACGCATTGTGACTCAATAGCTCAATTACATACTAACTTAGGTTAATGAGATTACTAGGCTGGATCTTGGATTTATACGGGGAACTGAAAACAGGTTTAATTAGTTACACAATTTATTAGAATGACACTCCTTACAATTTAAATTTATCAGACCTTAACTATTTCTACTGCTAACTGATTATTCAATAATATGAAGTTCGGCCGCTAACTAGTTCTATGCTAAATTTTCATTTAAAATACTCATTAACAGCATTTCCATAACCTATCATAAATGGGAATACGAGATTTACTATACAGTGTTTTGTAAGATTGATACACAAATCATGACGTCACAATGAAGAAAGAGATCGAACGCCACTTGATTCGAATGCTGAGCGTTTTGATTTAATTATCCGTTCCATGTTAACCGGCAGTCTCCTGGACCAAATTCACGGAGATGCCAGTTGTTCGCGCCGCTGGACCTCCGTATCCGTCCTCTCGACTTCGCCCTCATCCTCTGCGTTCTCCCTCCACCTCGGCGCCTTTCTCATATTGGTTTAAGATTTATTATTATAACTTAGACCGTTATCCACTGGTTGCTTTATATGATAGTTCGTTATCATGAAACATTAGTTATAGAATTTTTAGCACCGTGTCCTCAATCAGTAGTTTTTAGTTTAATTTCGACAGAATTTAAATCTTGATGTAGCACTCTACGATTTAAATGAAGATGACTTTATAATCTCTAGCATATCATTATATTAGAATTCGTGATGAATTCAACTCTCCGCATGCGGGAGGGTTTTAGTTAGACCACGATTGATTTACAATACTAAATTTTGGAATTATTAATTTGTTTTATCACTAGATATTTACAAATAACAGATTATATTCTGTGATAGAAAATTGCATATTATTAACACAAAGACGGCGTGTAGCACTCCGAATCTAACTTTACTACATTTTGTGTTATATTAAAATTTTAAGTTTTAGATTAATTTCAGTATTATTTTGGGCAGAAAATCATTAAGTGGTACTAGTGGTATAGCATCTTAGTGATACAGGCTCAAAGATGTACAGGTACAGGCACAGTTACAGATTGTAGTTACAGTTGAATTACAGGGGTTCTGCAAAAATATACAACAATATTAGATTTTATACCTCTAGGTCTGCAGAATTCAAGCTTGAGGGTGACTGATGGAATTTTTACCAGGTCGCAAATTGTCCGATGTACCTGAAGCCCTGTAATAGGTGGTCAGCTGGTCTGGAGCACAAAGAGAGCCTTTGTTCCCGCGCTCGAGTTTAAATAGACTTGTCCGGTAGGCTGTCCCGATAAAAAAAAAATTTGGCCTACCTTTACACAAGACCTCTCAAAACTTGCGTAATTGAGCGTAGATTACAAAAATAATTTTAAAAATAAAATAAAACTATATCTTTAGGATTCTACCAATCTACAAAGATTTGAAAACTTGACATTTTTATGGTGATATTTCGCTATCCTCAATTTTGGTTCCTTAACTAAATACAAAAAAATATTTACTTTTTATTATATTAAGGTGTAAATCATACATGACGTTTCGATTTGCATGCAACAACACGTTATCAGTAACTTCGAATTTGTTAGTTTTCAACCTGCAAATACCCTCAAGTTTGAACTTGTTTTGAGGACTTTCTTGACTTGACTCGCGAGTGTTTTCTTCGTAGCCAAAATAATTTTTATGCCATAAAAGTACCATTGCGATCGTTACAGTGTTAAAAGCGGATTTTGTGATTTTTAAATAAGAAGTTCGAGGCGTAGTCAGACTACTTATGCTATGTGCGGACCATACAAAGAACTTGACAATCAGCAGCTACCAACTATAAGGGACGTAATTTAATTTATTTTATTTGTCAATAACGACCGGAAATTGAAGTATAATTGAAAAGATCCATCCAAATCAGATATATATGTGATTGTTTCCGAAGAGATCAACAATATTTGGACCAAAACTTCAATTCCAATTGTAACTAATGAACGAGTTATTTAATTAGTGAAATCCAATTTCGAAAAGTATCTCAATTTCAAAAGACATCCCAAAAACAAACGAAATGATAGTTTTGAAAATAAACTGAAATGTTTTTTAGAGTCATCTGAGTCATTTTTGACGTTTCTGCTTGTAAATGCACTTCATTTGAATTTTGTTCGTGTTTAAAACATAAGATAGTTTACATCAATGAGAGAAGTTTTTGCTGGATCAAATAAATTATAGGAAAATGGTTATAAGCGGATTTGATATGAGAAAAATGGCTAGATTAATGAATCGACAGCAGAGATAAATTGAAGAGTCAATAAGGGTAACAAAAAAGTCGTGTTCTACTCAAGAAACCGATTCTGTCTCAGCAAATTGTGATGAAAATTCAGTGCGTGAATCTTTCCCAGAAACGTATCCGATGACAGAGGAATCCCCGACAAACACGCACTCGACAGAGACACCATCGACTTCAACGGCGAATTGAAATACATTCAAGTCTGTGATAGATACGGTTTATCGACGTGATCTGCTGCTGCTGTTGCTTCTGCGGTTTTCGCTGACGTCGGCTTGGTTTCTACCGAAGATTTAACTCTGGTTATTGATAAAAATAAGATCTACAGAGATGTATCTAAAACCCGGAAACTTCAAAAGATATTGGAAGTATTGTTATAAAAAGCATTTACTTAGATGGACGAAAAGACCATCGCAAAGAACTTTTAGAAAATCACAGCTCAATTTTAGCACAACCTGGGTCAATTTATTTGGGATACACAATACCGAAAGTCGTGGCACTACAAAGGGAATTCTTAATTCGTTCAAAACTTTAGTAGAGGGTCGAGGTTGGAATTTATATGACGTGATTGGCCTTGAATGTGACGGAACTGCAACTAACACCGATTGGAAGGGTGATTCAATATTTAGAGGAGTATTTGGATTTACAATGGTGTGTTTGTATGCTTCATGTCAATGAGTTACCCCTTTGCCATTTATTCCTGACCTTAGATGGTTGCACTTCGGGTCCTAGAGAATATAACAGACGCCTCACAAAGTGTAATTGACGTTTCTTCTAGAGATGATTTTATTAGAACCAGAATGCAATCTCGAGCAGAAATGCCAAATTTTGGACACAAAAATAAGTTAAAATTTTTAGTTTTTGTCATTGATTGTAATCTATATTTATTTTATTTTATTTTCTTTTTTTAATATTTTTTTTTTTTATTTTTTTTTTTTTACATCTCAGACCCACAAAACATCACATTGATATTTGTCTGTAGGTGCATCAATACATATATATAAATAAATTGTATTTACCAGAAATACATTCATATTAATTAATTACAATAGATCTTATAAACTCAAATACAAATCAACAATACTATACAACAATACAAGAAAAAATACAAAAGAAAAAAAAAATACAAAAAAAAAGAAAAAAAATACTTTGTTTCATTAATTTCAATACTAAAATACCTTTTTAACTTGATTTTTATATTATTTTAGGCAAACGTTTTAACTCAATAAAAACGTAAAATTTACAAAATTTCAAAGCTCGGTAGAGCCTTCAAGATGATTAAAAATTCTAATTTTTTTACCGTTTTCGCAATTTGTGTAAAATTTTGATACCTCTTGCAATTGTGTAGCTCAAAAAATTTTTTTTTCTCTTACATGGACGGGACACCCTATTGTCCGGCCTAGTGATGGGACACACAATTAGTGATGGGCAGTAGGTACTGAATTTAATCGCGATTTTTATACACATTTTTTATAGTGCGGAATTATTTCGTTACAATATATCTGCCGCGTATACATATAAAATTAGGCCTCATAAATTTTATTAAATCTTTGCCAAAAATTTTAAACTGATTCAGTCACCTCTGAGAGAAATTCCCTCAGTTATCAGATACCAAGCTAAAATTTGAACACCCAAAGACTTCCATACCTACTTTTCCGTAAAAAAAATATAATTTCGTCTCTTTGAGACCCCAATAATATATCTTGATCAATGATATCCCTGTGACAAAAATCCAGTACTGTGTTCTGAAAAATTTGGACAAACTCAAAATATTCTTGCAAAAAATATGCAAAAAAACTGGTCTAAAAAGGAGTTTAAAAAATTGAAATGATATTTCAGGCGCATTCTAGTATAATGCTAATAATTCCAAGGAATCTCATCACACATATTAAGGATATTGCTAAAAAAACACATATTAAGGATATTGCTAGAAATGACAAAACGTTAGATGCACGCTAATAATTATTACAACACCATATGAAACAGGTGGTAAAATTTAAATATATCATCATCATTCTTGGCACTACAACCCTTGGTGGGTCTTGGCCTCCTCAATAATTTTCCTCCACTCATCTCGGTCTACTACCAACTCTCTCCAGTTCCGAAACTCTAAGGCAGAGATGTCTTTGAGGACGTTGTCACTCCATCTTAATTTTGGCCTTCCTAAATTCCTTCGCCCTATTGGCCTTGAGTTCAGCAGGTACTTTGGTGCTTGATGCTCGGACATTCTCTCCACATGACCCAGCTACCGAAGTCTTTCCAGTTTTATAAATTTTATGACATTTGGCTCCTTAAATAGAGTATAGAACTCATTGTTGTAACGTCTGCGCCAAAGTCCATTTTCTAGAACCGGTCCAAAGATACGCTTCAAAATTTTCCTTTCAAAAACGTCCAGTGCTCGCTCATTCCTCTTAGTTAATACCAACGTCTCAGCTGCGTATCTGCTTTTGTAGGAGGAAAAAACAGCGATTTGCGCTCACTATGCGCTTCTGGATCTCCTCTGTAGTATTAGTGTTGCTTGTTATCAGGTATCCTAGGTATGTAAATCTCGGTACCGTTTCTAAATTTTGACTTCCACACGAGAGAGTTGGGATTTGTTGAGTGCATCCTACGGCCATGTATTTGGTCTTCTGCTGGTTTACTATGAGACCCATGTTTTTGGCAGAACTTTCAAGATTTATGAAGGCATTACATAAAGCATCGGGAGTTTTCGCAATTATGTCGATATCATCAGCGTAAGCTAATAGTTGCACAGAGTTGTCAAATATCGTTGCTCTTATCTCAATTCCTGAGTCACGAATTATACATTTAGATATATACAACTTCCATAAATTTGATAGACGTGGTATTCTATCATGGGTGGAAATGGTGAACATTACAATTATTTATTTATTTATTTAACGCCCTTATGGGTTTTTACAAAATATATATTTTTTTTAAATAACGTAAAACAGATATACAGTTAAAAGGTACAAGTACATTTAATAGAATTGTGTAAATTTAGATTACTATTAAAGATTCAAGTGCATATAATAGATTTGTGTAAAATTTAGATTTGTGTAAATTGCAGTTAAAAGATTCAAATACATCATATAGATTTGTGTAAAATAAAAAGAGAAGTTTAAGTGGTGAAAAGAAAATGATTGTAAGTAGTAAGAAGAATTAAATTGTGTAAAGTAATCTTATTCTTTAGGACTCGGCAGAGAACATAGGCGATATTACCCCCCTATTATTTTACTCCTTCCCCTCCCCTGACATATTTTCGATGCAAATCTGTACCGTTTGACCGATTGGACTCAAAATTTGGAAACTCGTTTTTTAGGACTCGGCGGGTAAAATAGGCAACATTTTCCCCCTATTATTTTACCCCTTCCCCTCCCCCTACATATTTTCGATGCAAATCTGTACCGTTTGACCGATCGGACTCAAAGTTTGGAAACTTATTCTCAAAGACTCGGCATAAAAATTTACATTTGAGATTGATTTCCTGATACACATTTTTCTTTTGACTAATTGATGTAACTAATATAAATTTACATTAATTAATTAATTATAATTAATTTAAATTTAAAAATGAAAAGTTCGTGATTATAGTTAGTCTATTAAAAATAAAGGCATCAAAATACATAATTCTCTATGTAACGTTACTAACGTCAACAGATAGCGTAAATAATGACAGTAAGTACCTATATAAAATAAAAGGCAAAAATAAAATTTCTGAACAAAATGTCTGTCACTAACGCTATCAGGTCGCGCAAATAATTATGAGGTAAAAAAGCAAAAAGAAGCATGATTTGCTGCGTAAAAATTTACGTCAATAACGCTACCAAATGGCGCAAATATATAATAACGAATTATTGTTTATGTAATAATGACCGTCACAAACGCTCCTTTCCTCCTATCCCATTCGATTTCTTGCTTTTCATCCTGAGATGTTATTATACAGAGGTATTTGAAACTGTTCACCTGTTTTAGACATCAGAAAAAATGTTTTATTTAAATATTTTTTCAATTCATTCAAATAACTCTATACTCACGAGTCTGATGTTCAGCTCTCTGGCGGAGGCATTTAAAATTTAATGGTATTCATTTTACAAACCTGTGTAGAAATCACACCATTTTTTTCTCAGTTTCCCCCATGGTATTGTTACTTTCTTAATTACAAAGCATTATGAAAATCATTTATTTTTTTATGTATTTATTTATTAATTAACGCCCTATGGGGCTTTTACAACATAAAAGTAAAGTGTTCATTAATAGAATATATAGTTTAAAGAAAAAAATTATAACATGTAAACATAATAATGACTTAAAGTGGAATGAAAATACTTAAAATACAGATACAAATATATAAAGATAAATATAATATAAAGTAAAAAGCAAGTACATATATAACAAGCAGAAGCATAAGGAAAACATAATATAGTAGAAATTAAAAAAAAAAATTATAAACTTTATGTGGGTATATGTCGTACTGTGTATTTATTTTAATTCATTAATATTTGTATGTATTTGTAGTTGCACAGAATTGAAAATAAGATTTTAACCGCAAAAATGTCTAGTTAATTAATTCAGCGATGAATAATTAATTCATACTATATGCACGAATAATTCATCTTGATGCGGATTAGTATTACATGACGTTACGAAGTTCCTCATTAGTCGGGCTCATTTTAATTAGCCATATCCGCGCGAGTGACGTCTGAGAGGGGTGATTATTTCATCTCAGGCAGTTTGAGAGGCTTTGGTATTCGCGCTCCGCTTTTCGCTGCTTGTAAAAGGTGAGAGTGTAGTGGTAGGGATGGACACAGTAGGGGCCGTGGATTCCTGTCGCGCTCGGTGGATTTTTAAATTGTATAAAAAGGCTTTCAACTGAAATTATTAACGAATATTCGTGTTCAAATAATGTGAACCATTATTTTTCCGCCCAAACAAATGAGTCACGGGAGATATTCTTCGGTGGAGAGGTGTAGGGGACATTCATGCACATGCGTGAATTTTTTTTAGCCTACAGAAAGCGTTAGTCACTGGCAATCAGCTTCTGAGTGAAAAAGTATAGTTAATGCTCGTCGGATTGTCAATTGTTGTAAAATGGCTAAAAGATTTTTTTAACTATTATTTATTTGTTATTTTTACACAAAAAACATTCAAAATAAAATAACATATTTTTCTTACTTCTCTATTTCTTGAATTCGTGACAATAAAGTAGCTAAATTATATAAATTTGCAGGTATAGAGCATACTTAGGCATTAATCATAATAATGTAACGAAATGGTTAAAGATTTTACGAGACTTCTTCGTAATATGTCAATGACACCAATTATATCGAAAACTCTCTTACCTTCGGGAGACGACTACAACAGCCTAGAAGCGACTGGAATCCTCTCCTTAACACTAGAATAATCTAGGAGGTTTTTGTCCAGTTTTCTAATCCAATTTTTCAGTTAACTGTTAGTTATTAATGATTAGCGTGGTTTTAGGCCGCCGCGGAGTCTCGTTTTGACAGATCGTTTATGTATGATATTAACAACCGTATGATATTTGATATTGATAAGTGATATTTTCAATCTAAGCTTGTGCTATAAAAAAAGGACGCTTGTGCTATGAAAATAGGACCAACATTGCGGTCAACTGTAACGAGGCTTGAACCACTCTTACGTCTGTCATGTATTGGGTTTTTGTGATTTGTGAAATGATATGTTCGACTATCTGGTAATTGATTATATATTAATAATCATGACAGTTAAATGTAGGTTTTTGTCTAAAAATTATATGCGAAAACTTATCTTCTTTAAAACGTGCAAACACATTAAAATGTTGCCGCATCTTCGAACTTTTTTTGATCGCTCAAATATTTTCGCAGTTTACTATCCAAGGACAAGTTTGTATTATTTTTAGATATTTAAATTCAAATCTTAAATAAAACACCACACTACACACCTACAGATATTCTTACTTATTCTGAAAGTAATGACATTTTTATTTTGGTTATTGTTACCTCAATTACACTAAAAACAGAGACACAGGACATCTGTTAAATGCCAATGTTTCTATCGTTGTGACAAAAAAATCGGCTGTATTTTAATATTTGAATTCTTTCGATGAAGAAATTAGTAGATGTATGTGAAACAAACTGATTCCAACATTATTTTAAATAAATATTAGTTTTATAAAATATTTATATGAAGTATGATCTACGAACACAGTTACTGGATTTTGTCCCCAGATGCATGAATAATTAATTAAGGATAAATTATAGAAGTCTCACAGAAACGAAGCTATTTGTATAGGAGAAAAGTGGATGGAAGTCTTTTATACGATAGCTCAGGGCTTACAACCTTATATATATATTGGTTACTTTCCTCATATATAAATAGACAAGCTGTTCGTACCCGGCGTTGCACGGGTTAAGGATTAAGTTGAAAATAAATTTATGGGGGAAACAAAGGTTTGATTCGAACGGTATAGATTTGCATCGAAAATATATCAGGGGGAGGAAGGAAATGTAGCCTATGTTACCTGCCGAGTTCTAAAGAATAAGTTTTCATATTTTGAGTCCGATCGGTCAAACGGTACAAATTTGCATCGAAAATATGTCAGGGGGAGGGGAAGGGGTGAAAGAATAGGGGGAAATATCGCCTATGTTACTCGCCGAGTCCAAAAAATAAGTTTCCAAATTTTGAGTCCGATCGATTAAACGGTACAGATTTGCATAGAAAATATATGAGGGGTGGGTAAGGGGTAAAATAATAGTGGGGGAAATATCACCTATGTTACCCGCCGAGTCCAAAAGAATACGTTTCCAAATGTTGAGTCCGATCGGTCGAAAAGTATATATTTGCATCGAAAATATGTCAGGGGGAGGGGAAGGGGTATGAGAATAGGGGGAAAATATCGCCTATGTTACCCGCCAAGTCCTAAAGAATAAGTTTCCAAATTTTGAGTCCGATCGGTCAAGCGGTACAGATTTTCATCGAAAATATGTCAGGGGTGGGGACGGGTATGAGAATAGAGGGGAAATGTTGCTTATGTTACCCACCGGGTCCCAAAGTATAAGGATGCAAAATTTGAATAGAATCGGACAAACGGTGTGGATTTGTATAGAGAACAGACAGACAGACAGACAGACATTGAGTTTTATAGGTATAGATTCATCTCTGTGAGACTTCTATAATTTATCCTTGCTTAATATTAATTTTACAAAATATTAATTAAAATTAATATTTTAGAAAATACTCCAGTTTTCAATGACTGGTTTGCGTGATGATAGAAATCTGATTGACAAACATATCGCTTCGACATTAAATAAACAGGTATTTTTAGGAGCACCTGGACATCGTATGTATCCTATGATAAAAAATTTATGTAGGTACTTATTTTAATTAATTAAAGATAAATTATAGAAATCTCACAGAGACGAAGCTATTTATATACGAGAGAAGTGGATAGAAGTCTCTTATATGAAAGCTCAGGGCTTACAACCTGTATGAGCTTATGTGATCACTCTACACAATGCAACGTTCACCAATTCCACCGTAAGAACATCCACACATTATCAAATTTTTGAATGTTTTATATATAGGAATGTTCGAATAAAGAAAATATATTGCACTAGTCTCTGGTAGAGACATGTGTTGTGATTTTTTTCTCATTATCCTCTGTATTTTATTTTAATACAATATCTATAATATTCTATATTAACGTATATAACATATGATATTATTTCGAATTATTACAAATCTACTACTTATTTTGATTTAAAATTATTTATATGTCATTCCAGTACAACTGTTATGTGGTATTGAAAAGTAATTTTGCAGCATAGTCTGTGTGGACATAAAAACACAGGATGCTTTCTGCTTTCTATCTTGGGTTTTTAAGTGTTTATAAATCCCTTATAATTCACATTTCCCTCACCAGACAGGTCACATTAATTACACCATGTAGATTCTTCCATATACTACTTTCCGTAGACTACTCTCCAAAAGTTTCAATTAAAAGTGCAAAATTCGAAAGGATAAGGTCAATCAAGAGTTGTTCATATAATTAATTTGAGAGAAACGTGTGTGTTTCTCTTTTTCTTTCAGTATGGCCAGCTAGACACTTAATCCAGCAGCGATTAGAAGTGACTGATGATGATAATAATGATAATTTTTATATCAAGAAATTATTTTATAATGTAAAACATTCCAACCTTTAAAATACATATTATTAAACATGTTTCAGAAAATCCATAAAAATTCAGAACAGAAAAAATCAATATCACAAAATAGTACCAATAATAAAATCCCGAATGGCTGGGAAAAATACTGACCCGGATAAAAATCACACCCTAGTCTCTGTCGAAAAATTCGTTGAGCAATATCGGAAAAAAATAAAAAAATAAACAAAAACTTAATTCACATACATTCCTAGTCTTTATTAAAAAAAAATGCCGCAGAATTTTTTTTTCCTTTTTTTTGCATCCATTTATTTATCAGTCTATTCAAAGTATAATTAATATCTAAAAGTGACAATAAATTCCTTTTTTTTGGTTTATGATTAATACGAAATATGTTTTTAGTCATTTTAAAATAATAAACAAAACAGTTATAAAATAAAATAAAATTCACGTACACCACGCATTAGAATATCAATATTTCAATAATATCATCAATTTAACAATCAGCAAATACAAATCAACATACTATGTTTTATTTCTACACACTATTGTAATCTATGCCAGTCTCAACACAGATATTTCTAGTGAGACTGGCACAGTCCAACCAAAATTTAAATTTAAATTAAATAGAAATGATTCATACGAGTTTAAAACGAGCATTTTGATGGATAAACCGTACTAAAATAATTAAGAAATGTTCAATTTTAATAAATTTATAATTTTTTAAAGTTGCAAGAAATTTTTACGTTTTTGGATGATTTTCAAAGGTTTTTTTTGTTATATAAAGAGATGGTTTTAAACAATATATCTCATTTACACATCACAATTTTATGGTCGCCTCTTTTTATCATTACTTCCTACTTTAGGAATATTCACAACCTATATGAACGAGCACTGGACGTTTTTGAAAGGAAAATTTTGAGGCGTATCTTCGGACCGGTTCTAGAAAATGGACTTTGGCACAGACGTTACAACAATGAGCTCTATACTCTATTAAAGGAGCCAAACGTCACAAAATTTATAAAACTGGGAAGACTTCGGTGGCTGGGTCATGTGGAGAGAATGTCCGAGCATCAAGCACCAAAGTTCCTGCTGAACTCAAGGCCAATAGGGCGAAGGAGCTTAGGAAGGTCAAAACTAAGATGGAGTGACAACGTCCTCAAAGATATCTCTGCCTTAGAGCTTCGAAACTGGAGAGAGCTGGCACTAGACCGAGATGAGTGGAGGAAAATTATTAAGGAGGCCAAGACCCACCAAGGGTTGTAGTGCCAAGAATGATGATGATGATATGACATCCTATCAAGTTCATTTGATATTACGTTTAAATCATCTATCACATCCGTTTTGAAGGAGCACAATCAAATCCACCCAAAACCTCGAATTTGAGACTTGTAGAATAAATGTGCAGCCTTTACCCGAGAGACTTCATTTTCTTTGGTATGGAAAGGTTCTTCGAAATTTTAGTAAATAATCGAGATATATCTTAAAAATGATATCAGGCAATAACACGTATTTTGACAAGAATATGTAGGTATATCTAGGTTAAACAATAATCCTAGAGAGACGTATCAAAATTTTAAATACCACAACTTCCAAAGATAATAAAGCCAGTAGACCATGGGCCCGCACCGCCAATGTCACATTGACAAATTTGAATGTATTTTTGATGTCTCACGTTGGTATAACCCTAAAACTTAACTTAATAAATCGGTTTATATTAAAATTTCATTTTTTTTACTGCCTCAATCAATCCGGCACCGGATTAAAGCGACCCCGGATAATCGACAGTAAAGTATAACAGTGTTTTGAATTTGGTGAAGATTGTTCGCTTAGGTAAAGTGCTTGTATTACAGATACACGGCAGGCCCGGGGGATCGAAGTTCCTCTGTACTTCCTCACCGGAGAAACTTCGAGCGCCAACAATCACAATGAGTACAGCAACGACCTCTGATTGCACTGACTGGTCCAAATTATTCAAGTTCAGCGGTGCAAAATAGATTGGAATTTCCCGTGTTTGACAACCAGTTTAATCACTATTCCGTAATCGTGTAACTACAAATCTCATTGAAATAAATATACATTGCATCTGATTTTGCAGTACGGCCGTATGCTATTTGCTTAAATATCGATGGGTTAAACCTAAAACATTGTAACACCAATTTTGGTCGAAAATGAGTTTAGTACTGAATTTTAATGAAGATAACCTATATTTTTATGTGTTAAAATATTGTATCTCTTGAGCCTATCGTTATAAAGATATATGCTTATTACAGTATGTACTTATTATAAATTAAGTAGGATATGTACCTATATTGTAACTCTTTCAGGCAATATTTTTATTGTATATCCTTCACAACATATTTATCTTTATGTTACAAGAACTACCATGCCAAAATACATTTTGTATTTACATCAGATACAATGTTTTGAAAGATATTTAAATATATTTTACACATTGATAACACTAGAAAATAACAAATATCAAATAGATCCATGTTTCAGTTTTAACATTTGCAGAGTGATTCTGGAGATCTTAAGAGAGTCTGATAGAAGTTCATGTGCGCTTCAGTTTCCAAATTACTGATTTGGCACTTGCAGGTGAGGGATAATTTGGGGCGTGTGCTGGTAATAATGATGTATTGGACGACCAGCAACAAGTCCATATCCTGACGAAGTTATTACCAAATTAAGAAACACATCATCTTTTCCCACGGACAGAATCCTATTACTGCCGCCACGATTCATTTTTTTTATTTATATCACAATTTAAATATTTCGAAGTTATAAAATCTCTACAGAGACCCGTTTTGTTCATCTTCTAGTAACACACATTTAGAAGAATCTAAATTCTGACGAGTATTTAATTCATAAAACCAACTACTAAGTTTCCACGTTTAAATTTATTTATTTAATTTTAATTATATTCTTGTTACATTGTTTTTATTAGTAATAACATTTTATTATAGTATACATTACATGTGGTCAGGTTAATTTAGGTGATACCTTTCGAAAAAAGCTCTTGTGCTTGGAGAAGGTCTTACACTTTATTTTAACAAAATTATGAATTTAGTTTATTTTTAACTGGTTTAAATTTTCTCTTACTTTCTTATTTCTATAGAAAGGCTATTTAAGTTTTTTAAACAAAATATATAAAATTTTGGTTTAAAAAAACTTTAATATTTAAAATTTTGAAGTTGTTAAGAAATCTTAAAGAAGACTTATTTTGAATTTTGTACATTTTTTTGCAAATTATTTTCTATATTGGGAATTATTATAAATAATGAAAAAAAGCTTATATTGAGAAAGTTGATATTTTTTAATATGACTTTCAGAAACGTTCTCTGAACTAACCAATAAAACATTTCAATTGTATCTTATTATAGATCATTATGTTGTATCTGCAATTTGGTATGCAAAAATTATGTCAGTAGGTATCTAAATATTTAGTACTGGTTAAAATACTTACGATTTGTGGATTAGTAGTTGAGTTATGGGCTTTATTCTGAGAAATCTGATAATAAACCGAAGGTTGTTCGTAAAAATGCATAGTTGTTTTAATCATTTCGAATCATTTCAGTAATTGTATCAATATTAGATTTACAGGAGATGTAAAGCTAATATTGAAAGATGATTGTGCTATTTACAGACAACGCCTATGACCTTCGATGAGATAAATATTTATGCTTAAGATCGATTTCATTTCAAAATAATTATGAAAACGACGAAACGATTTATACAAATTGGTTTAAATTGACGAAAATCATCTGAATCACGAACAGCATCATGATTATCTTTTTTTTATCATTAGCAAATTTTCATAATAATTTTACATGGCAGAGGGACAGCAGATCTTTTTGTTTACATTTTTTGGTGTCCACAAATTTGTGCACTGAATCAAATCTGCCAGCCTTTCCTCGAATTTTTTACACGAATATTTAGCTCAAAGTATAGATCATTCGCGTAGGTATAAGATAATACTATAATATAGGGATTATTTCGTGCAATACCTACATATTTTAAAATATTATTTCATACTTTTCGATATCCGTCTATCAGTGATGAAATTTTTTCCAATTTGAATTGTTAAAAATTTTAAATATAAGATATTTTACTTAAAATTATGTTGATTTGACAACTGACACCTTTGATTAAATACAATAAAATAAAATCAAGCGGCGTAATGGTACGCTAATGGAGGAAATTTTGAAATATCCTACTAATAATCCAGACAACATTAAAATTTTGTTAAATTCTTTACAAGTTTAACTTTATTATAATTAGTTTGATTTCAATTATGGGTTATCTGAGTATTGAATCGGATAGAGGGTACACTTTTACATAAAACTGCGTAATCAACTGAAATTTCAATATTTGATGTCTGACTAATGAACTGGACATTCGATTTGTACACACGACATGGTCTGGGGTTTAAGCCTCACTCCAGGAGACCAGGAAGTTAGTCGTATTTTCATAGGTATGACACGGTGATATTATCAAAAATAACACACAATCTAGTTGATAGTCCGGAACTTCTTCAACGAATATCTTTCCACATCCCAACTCGCAATAACAGACATTCACTTACTTTTCATCTCCCCCTTTGCAAGACCAACTCAAAACATAACTCTTTTATGTACAGATCCACAAATTCATTTAACACAAACTATCACTACATTGACATTTTTAATTCAACGATAAGGGACATAAAACAAACAATATTGACACAATCGCATCCTAACTAATTGATACAATTTATCTTCCCTCTCCACTCACTGTTAAAATAATTTTAAAAATTTATTTTACTAGATCACACTTGTTTAAATAAATTAGTATATTCAGTGAAAAATTTGTAAGTAGCATAATTTAATATCCATTATTTTATATTTGTAAATATATTGATCTGCTGTTAATTTAAATAGAACAGGCGTTTAGCTTAAATTAAAAATAGTAGGTTTTTTTTTTTCTTTTTTTTTTTAATTTTAAAAAATCGTCAAGTTTGTTTATTCGATGCAGCAGAAACTGTCGAACTCGATATTTCCTCGAGTGTCTGGAATTTCTAATCCAAAGCCATTGTTTTCAGCTCGCATCGACAATTCAATCATAAGACATATATGTCATATTTATATAACCGTCGAAAAATACGATTATTTTGATTATTCCACGTTTTCCAACGAGAAAAAGATTTCGAGTTATTTTATTTATTTTGACATGTCAAGACTCGTTTGGATAAATAATTCGTAATTATTTTAATTGTTTCGGCTTTTTAAGTTCTGAATATGAAATTAATATAAACAGAAACCCACATGTCTGGAAAAGCCGGATAGTAAAGTAAGTAAATCAGCAATGTTTAGTAATAAAATATGTACGTCTTTAGTTTCGGAATTAATGTAGTTATCTAAAATAAAATAATGTTTAACAAACGACCAAGAATTAATCCCTTTAACAGGGCTTAGACAAAGACAAGATTTATTCAGCATTGTTAAGAAGGTGTAAAAACATCAAAGTGGCTACATAATTCTTCAAAGGCTTTGAAAAGACAAAAGATTCAATCAGCTAAGGAAATACGGCGAAAATCATTCGTTAGGGAATACAAAGCTGTCATGTGGAATAAAAATCAGGCAGCACGTGTACTAGGTACCTACCCAGGGCACAAGGGTTGGATAAGGAAATGATAATATCCAAAGTCAACAGTTATTTTGAGCTATAAAAAAATAGATGTTTTTAAATGTTACGGTATTTTATTTTAATTCCATGCAGACTTGGAATCTCTTGCAAATGACAACCCTTTGAAAGAAACTTTCCATCATACTTTTGCATTATTGACACCAGAGAGTATAAAAATTTAGCGAAATAAACTAAACCATTCATTAGGAAAGGGAGTTGGGTCACAGCGGAAGTTTCCCCCGCCCCCCACCCCTCAACCCAACGTAGTATATAAGACACATTAATACTTCAGTAAAAGTATTTATTCTTTCACTATTAAATTGAGACTATAAAAGACGTTTTTTTTAGATTTTGTTACATTTCGGTCCAAACCGAGTCTCATAACTAAAAATATAACATTTCTTGTATTTTAAGTGCGACGTATTTTTTAAGACATTATACTTTTTAAGACTGACTTTTTCAAACTCAACAACCTCGTTCAAAAATAAAAACTAGTCAAACGTATTGGAGCCAGCCGTGGCATCAGGTTGTGTACCAAGAAATTTACGTTAGCTCATGTCTATACATTTTGGTGGTCTGTGATTGTGACCCTATTTCACAAATAAAATTTGAAAGTACTCATTGATTGAACATCCTTCGTTCTTTACTACATGGTAATTATATAAAATTCTATTCTCAATATTCCCAATTGAAAAAATATTCATTAATGAATTGAAAATGTGGTTTGTTTTTTTAGTATTCATTCAAACTATTGAAACAGTATTTTAACATCCATCGTCGACCAAATGAATGGAAAACGAATTTCACGTTTATATATTTAACTAAAAACCTTTTACTACAAATTTACAAGCATTGGGATAGGAACGGAATTCGTATGTTATATTTACATAAATGGCGTATAGTTTTATTAAAATTTCCTCTCGAAATTACTGTAAAATATATACATCACTGTAATAATTTATGAATTCAGTGAATGAAACATGAAAAAATTTAGTTAAACCACCCTACTCTTGGAATGATTATTTATAATTCCAAAATATGGATGTATACGTCGCTACCTACTGACCGAATAATGCCTGTGAAGATTTCTTTAAAAATATAGGTATTTCTATTTTTTTCGGAATAATTCTTTACATCGTTATTGACATTCAATTGAAGTTGAATAGCTATATTTATTTGGACTGTTGCTAGGCTAATTGGACTGTTTTTATTTATTAAATTATCTATTACGTACGAGTATATGTGATAGCTTAACATAACTAAAATGTTAAAAAAATATATTTTTACAAAACCAAACCTCTTTCTCATACCTGTGATGTAAAGTTATTAATTATGTCCATATGATGATTGTATTGCCTTACATGATTGTAAGGCTGTAGAAGAAAAGAGAACGCATTTGCGCAAAGAAAACTTAGCCACAGTTCTTTCAGTGTATTTCGTTTTGTTAACGTATGTATTTGTATTTAATTTAAGTGTTTATTAAGGCTTATTATTACTCTTACATTATAGAATTATAGAGAAAGTGTTAGGCCATATTCCACGCAGAAAAAAAAAGCGTTGCGCGCTTATACACTATTGAAGTGACTCTGCCGTAAAAATCCGTTCAGGCAGCCTTTCTTCTTCTTCTTCTAGTACTTGATGAATATTTGCCAATGTGATCACTGACTACTCGGAAGTTAGTGATCACATTGGCAAATATTCATCAGCCATTATCATAATTTTCCTGGGGAGAAGATATTATGAGGTAGTTTCCCGTTGCTTTCTCGTCACAGTGTTACAACCGGTTGGATATGTTTAGTTATCGCTGTATCTAATTTAATGTGTCTTGCGATTGTGAAAAATAATTCGATATGAATACATGAAAAACAAACTGAATAAATAATTGATATTTAGCGAAGTTTTCTCCGCCTAGATTCAATATTGTCGGCTATTGCTACCCCCAGTTTTTACAGTTTTATATTAACTACCATTTTTACCACTGATATTTGTAGCCGACAAGATCAGTGAGTCATTGTTTCATGTTTTTTAAGACACGAATTTTAGGGTCTGGAATTCCGGGATACGAGTACCAAGTATAAGAATCACAAGCAAACTTAATCATTAATGCCATTAACCATGTTAAATAATTAAATTTGCACTTTGAAAACTGAGTTCCCTGCACGGCTCCGGACCTTTGCTTTTATATGCCCTTTGCCGGCTCCGTCGTATTATAAAATATTTACAATTAAAATTTAATTATGTAACAATAATTCAGCAAATAAGTGTACAGAGCGAGTTTTCTCTTAAGTAGAGTCTTAAATGTACATTTTCTCTTTATGTTTACTAACTAACTAATTTAAATTAGATCCAACCTGAACGTTACGTTTTTTAGTTTTTAATTAAATTAATAAAAATAATAAATATATACTACAGATATATTATAGATGTCTAACAGAGATTAACCTATTTATATGGAAGTCTTTAGGTATTTATAGGGCTTACGACCTATCGTATGGCTTTTACACCATTTAAAGTTCAACCATGATTGATTACCTCTTTTATAAAATTTTGGAAGCTGTACATATATTATTTTGTACACCTCTTTCCACATATGAATTTGCTAACGCCATCTACCTTTGAAGTTTATCATCCTCATGAACCGTGTATAGGGTTGCTGCGTTGAATCAGAAGGTTGCTGTGTTCATCTCACGTTGTGGATCACCAGATGTAGGGGATTCGAGATCCGCGGATCCCCCACTATTTTATAAATGTTGTACAGTGAACAGCTAATAAAAAGAAAGCCGCAATCAGTTTTATGAATTTTATTTATACTCGGCGAGACTACAGATGTGTTTATCATTCAACCTTGATAGATTGCTCGATCGTCAGCTGCCTGCTTAAGGTCGACGAACCAGGATCCCTGTGGTGTTGGTGACGGATTTAAGTGGTGTATCGCGTTAAGGTTGATGAGGATGATGTATCTGCAAGCTAGAGATATTGGACGCCGATGTATATCGCGAGGATAGTGAAGCGATGACGATGATAGCGTTGCACCGGCAGACTGGAGATCGGTCGTGTCGTAGAGTGATGTGCTACGTAGCGAGTTGCCGCGACGGGCAGCGTTCGCCGAGCAGCGTGACGTTGTGGTTACGGCTTAGGGAAACGAACTAACTTGAGACTTCGCCACTGCGTCTTTTATATCCCGATTTTGGTGACGAGACGTATACAAAAAAACCTGCGTGAGAAAGGAGCCGTCAACATATTTCCATTCCTTTGTCTGCGTAAGATTTGTGCCCTCAGCAGAATTCGAATTTTTTTTTTATCCTCCTATATTCAGCGTGGGACGCGCCAGGTCAGCGCTTTCTAATCTCCGATGTCGATCTTATCTGTATGTAAAAGTATGTCTGTGACTTATATCTCTTTAATGTATTTATCTTATTAAATCTGTATCTGCAATTTTCTGTATTTTATACTTTTTATGTTTTGTATTGTACTAACTGAAGACCCCATGGCAAAATGTTGTGAACTAACATTTTTGTCAAAAATGAGTTAGTAAGCCGTCTAAACTAAACACTTCAGCCCAGAAAGTTAATCCTATTTTTAAAGCACAAGCGTTTAGCTTAGTTTGAAAATAGTAATTAGTATTCCGTGTTCGCATGTCTATTTATTTTTAAAAAAACTTCCCCGGAAAGGAGGAGATCCGTGGTTCGAATCCCGGTAGCAGCCAAATATTTTTTCGTGGATTAGATTTTTCTGTATGTCTTTCTAATTGATTAATTAATTTAGTTTTAAATTTCACAGAACTTTGTTCAGAAAAAATTGCAACTTCACAATAAGAATGTGTTCTTGAATATAACACATATATGTATATTATAAATTATTAGAAGTGTATTAAAATTAAATACATTATTTTCATGTAACTAGTAGATAATATATGATATGTATAATATTTCTACACATTAAATTTTATCTGCATAAGATTTCGCTTTTTTTTAAGCTGGCAATGGAAACGTATAAAATACTTACACCATTTGTAGCGCATTCATATTATATATAAGAAGACAATATATCTTAATTTATGATGATAACTCTAGAGACAACATCTAATATTGTGTTCTTGAAACACTCGAACAAATATGAAATATTTATAGAAATTGTGTTCAATAAATAACCTTTATAATATTGTTCTTATTTTACACCTCCACAGTTATTTTTATATTCATATTTTACCGATTTACCAGTAATGCCATTCTCAGCAATTTGACAAACCCTCAACTTAACGGAATTATAAAAATTCCTTAGTATTTTGTCTTCTCTTTTTTATTTTAATTTTTCTTTATAATCTTTAAATTTTTAATTTACATAAATAAGTTTCACAGATTAGAACCTAAAAAAATATCAATAACCTACACTAAAACTGTTTAAGTAGCTTCCAACGAACTACCAAGATCATTTTACGTATTTAGCAATCAAAATAATGTTTATGTTTAAGTTTGCGGTGTATTAGCGCGTTTATTACCTTCACACATTTAACTCAACTCGATGAATTTGCTTTACAGGATTAATTTAAACTTGTATTGTTTAGGGTGTACGCCGAACCCTCTCCGAGCCAGGAGAAGAAACTCGACGGAGATATTGAAAAACCCGTATGCAGTGTTCATAAATTACACATTTTTATTTTATATCTAATTAGCTTTAGGTACAGCCCAGCTGAGTCCATAAATAAGTGTATTTATTTCATATTCCCTTCAAAGGCTGAAAATAAATTGTTGCTTACATGAAATAAAAGCCAAAGCACGGCAAGTGATCAAAAATCAATTATTTAAAGCGAGTCTCAATACGTTTAAATAAATCAATTCCCCGTGTTCTTTAACGACACAATTTTTTAAAAGATTTTTTCTTGCAAAATTTAAAAAATGTGGCATCAATTTTTTTAATTGTTAAAAGGAAATTTAATTCCAGCACATCTTATGATAGAAATACTGCAAGCTGAAAATAGTCGTGCTGACTTAGAAACTCTAGATATTATTAAAGAGTTTAAATTTACAATGTACAATTTGTTACTTATAAAATAATTTACGCTACCGGTTTCGACACGTTCGTGTCATTAACGAGCGTTATTTAAACTAATATAAAATGCGAAAGTACTGAATTAGGTTAAACCATATTCTTAAGTAATTATTTACGATAATAATATTTATATAGTTATAGTACAATATATCGATTTACTGTTTCTTAACTTATCGTATTCCAAAAAACTGAGCCTATTTTATGTCACCCGCTCCATCGTACGTGTTGTTCCCAACGCGAAACAAAGCTAAGATTTTATTTTTCAAAATGTGTGTCATTTTAATCTAGGGCGGAATTCTAATTTTTTTTTAAATAATATTTATAATCAAAAAATGAGGGTAAACACAACACTGCTTTATTCCACTATATATTTATTTTGAATTGTTAGAACGTTTTCAAGATTTTTTCGAAACAATGAGAAATGGGTTTAAACGTGTTGTTATTGACAATGAGAGAAATCCCGAAAACGTTCTAACAATTCAAAATAAATATATAGTGGAATAAAATAGTGTTGTGTTTACCCTCATTTTTTAAAATAGTTATTAAAAATGAATTTCCACAATGTTACAAACAAAATACTTGAACATTTATTTATAATCAGTTAACCGAGTGAAATATCCGGCTTCACTTTTTTTTAAACGCACGATACACTGGTTTTGAAGCTCAGTACACAACACATCGACAATTTTAATCCCTTTTAATCACTTTTTAATCGCATTTAATCCTGAATTTCCTTGAAGAGTTACGAAAATTCAGGTGAACATTTCCCGAATCCCGTGCAATATTCCGTTATAACGCGATTACTGTAATCGACTCGAGTCTCTATCGCCCTCCCCTCCCCTCCCCGCCCGCCCGCCCTGGGCCCTTCCGGTTCACTGAACATCGTTTAACTTAATTTCCCAATTCGCGTCGTGATGAAACACTCTATAAATTCCGCGCAAATTTGACCAGCTGGAATCTGAAAGCTCCTTTTGATTCCGTGTTCCGGATTGGTGAAGCATTTTTCCCCCGGTTTGCCAAACATACGGAGGTATTTCAACTGATTTTAATTCAGTTAAAATCACTTGATTTTTAATAATATCTACAGTGGTACCTCAGTATACGTCCGCTTTGGAATTAGCTTAACTTGATATACGTCCTCTTTGGACACGAAATTTTTTGTTTGGTATGAGACCTTTGTTACGACTCGCGTGCGTCGAATGGTGCGCGCTTACGTTCTCTTTTTCGTTCGGCTGAATTATCTGGAATGACCAGACAATGTCACATTCTTTGGACAGATTTTAGGAACATAAAATTCTAATCTGATGATCTTCAACCAAGTCCAAGAGACAGAAAAAGAAGAAAATTTATTTAATTTTTATTTATTCCATTTAATTGCTTTTGTATTTACGTATTTTAGTATAAATCAGTATTTAAATTATTTTATACAAACCCTTCAATGTGAAACATGCCATTAATTTTTGTTTTCATGGGAACGGATAAATAATTTTCCCTTTATTTCTTATGTAAAAAATTCGCTTGGTATATGTATGTTTGGATCTGGCAAGGATCTGGCATGGACATATACCGAGATACCACTATATAATAATATTACTGTAATAAGTCAGCGGGATGAAAAATACTTGATGGATATAGAAAACCGCTAATATGCAAATAAGAAAATGGGATAAACATATTTTTAATTAATTTTATAGCCAGAATGTGTTTTCAAGAATGGTCATCGGTTGGTCATAGTGGAGGTTTTCTTATATACCCTTTACTTATTCACGCATCCTTCCCAATCATTTTCTTTCAGTCCTGAGTGCATATAATTATAAGAATCACTCGAGAAATATTCAGTTTCAACTATCATATTTTATAAACCGTTCTTACTAGTATCTTCAACTATGACGACATAATATTTTTGGAAGCTTTTTATAGAAATACTAAAATACAACACAAAAGGTCTCATGTTGCGTCTTCCGCAAAAAATCAATATACTTTGATCATTAATTCGGCTGAAAAACATAAACTATGTTACATCTGCGTTAGTTTAATTAATGCTATATTGAATACTACACCTGATGACTGATCGGTCTCAAAATTTGGAAACTTATTCTTATGGACCCGGCGGGTAACATATTTCACATTTCCCCCTATTTTTTCAACCCTTCCCCTCCGCTGATATTTTTTCGATGCAAATCTGTACCGTTTGACCGATCGGACTCAAAATTTGGAAACTTATTCTTTAGGACTTGGCGGTTAACATTGGTGACCTTTCTTCCATATTCTTTAACCATTTTCTCTCCCCCCGATATATTTTCGATGCCAATCTATACCATTTGAATCGAACTTTTGTTTACCCTCACAAATTTATTTTAAACTTAATCCTTAACCCGTGCAACGCCGGGTATGAACAGCTAGTTATGAGTAATGTTATAAATTAACAAATCGACATCAAAATAATATTAAATAAATAATAAACTCTGGATAATAAATCGTAAATAAATATCTTTATTTACCGATTATTGCGAGTAAAATCATCGATCACGTTACAGAAAAACCGTACAAAAATGTCTCAAGAATAACAATAATGTCTCAATAATTTCGAGACAAAGCCAAACACTCTTATTTCCTGAAATAAATATGTTTCACTTTTCTTTAATTAATTAATTTTTAAAGTAATAGATGTTGATATGTATAGTTTTGTGACTAAACAACCGCCGGCGCCGCCTTAAACGCGAATACATTTCCGCCGCCTGTCCCTCCACACATCGACAGGAACCTGCCACCCCGTCCCGCGCCGCACCCCGCGCGCGCTGTGTCCTGCGGGCAGAACGGGAAAGGTGAAAGTTGGCGCGTAACGGTAAAAGCGAAAGGCAGGTAGCGACATGAGGACCGCCACGCCGCTGGCGAGCCGCACCTGCGCCGGTTGGTTTTGGATCACGATTTTGCAACCGGAGAAGTGACGGAGAAGGAACCGTTGAAGGAAGAACATCTCTATAGTATGAGCCGATCTGGGCAGTGAATTCAGCGGCTCCTCTGCCGTAGAGACGAACTGACTTTGCGGGCCTTCTCCTGAATGGACCCTCCGCTTGCGATGGCACCGCTGAGTCGTCGGCGTTCCACAGTTTGAGCCGCCCTGCCACCACTGCATTGCGGTCGCCCTGCTAGCGCCTACCTCACGGCCGCCCTTCTGCGCCGCCCACTTGCATCGGGCTAATTGCGCCACCGTTTTGCCGCGTCCGCGACTACCGGCCGCCTACCTGCAATGGCCGATGTGCTGCCATAGCCGCCGCCCTACACTGCGGCCACCCACCTTGCGACTAACTTCTGCAAGATGGGCGCCGCACCCGCTCCGCGAGGCCACTGCCGCCCACAGCGCCGCCTTCGCCATCGCCGCCCTCCTCGCGTTGAGCCTCCACTGCTCCGCGAGGACTATCTTGCGGCTGGCGGCCGCCCCTGCCTCACATAGAGCCGCACCCGCTCTGCGAGGCCACTGCCGCCCACGGCGCCTCCCTGGCCATCGCCGCCGTCCTCGCGCCGAGCCTCCATTGCTCCGCGAGGACCATCTATTGATAGTGATAGTATTAAGAATTTAGTTAAGCGACTGATCATTGTTGTATCCATGTACCGTTCACTTGTTGTGCGAATAAATTATGTTCCTCGTCAAGCCATCTTTCACTGAGTCCACATGATACCCTCGTATCAATGTTATTAACAATACTTTAACACGTTTATTCTGAGAACACAATTACTGGATTTTGTCCACCGAGGGATAATGATTAATTAAGATAAATTATTGTAGAAATCTCAGAGTTTAAGCTATTTATATGGGAAACGTGTATGGAAGTCTTTATAGGGTGGCCGAGGGCTTATGACCTATATGAGTCGGCTTAAGTGATCACTTAACAAAATGTGACGTTCACCATTTCGTTCATCATTTTTTTTAAAGTTTTAGATATATATATGTTCTAAATCAGTTTCTTTCTTAATTGAAATGGATCACGCTAGAGACATTTATAATCCTTCCCATGGCATAGTGTACTTAGATTTTGCAGCTAGTATTTTTATTCCCTTTAATACAAGTCAAATAAAATGATGTATTTCTCTAATGTGTGTTAGGTTTTAATAATCAATATATATTAGATACATATACATAGATATATATATATATGATATAAGATATATATAGATATATATATACAGCCTATATAGATATATATATATCTACTATCTATAAAGAAACCCGTGTTTCCCTATCCGCCAAGTTTTCTCCACAACCAGCCACAACCACCCACCGGTGGTTACGGTGGTGGATAGTCCTTGGTGTCTCATTAAAAATATGCGAGTTTGATGGGGTGGCTGTGCGTGGGTGGGAGTGGGTGACGAAAATGTGCATTCTAGCACATTGTTTTGTTATGGGAAGTCCGCAAATGCTTCAGATTGTTTCAAAATAGGCGCGCTGACTGTGTCGGTGAGTCTAGAAGGTTCCGGAAAAACCTGCTCTAGAAAGTTCTGGAAGAAAAAGGTTCTAGAAAATTCCCGAAAGTTTTATAAGGTTCTAAACTGAGTGGCGGAATGTGTCGGTGTGTCTAAAAGGTTCCCGTACATTCGAGTTTCTTGAAAGTTCTGGAAGGAGAATGTTCTAGAAGGTTTGCGAAAGTTCTATGACGATCCAAACAGTGTTGTAAAAATCTACGCGTGCGAAGCCGCGCGGGCACAGCTAGTTTTATTTAAAATAAGCGAGAAAATTCTGTGTTTATTTTTCTGGAATATTCTGCCGTGTATATCATTAGAGCTGATGTCTCACATCAGCCCAGATGATGGACCCTGCAATGGGATCCGAAACGTCGGACAAATATACATGGCAGAATATCTCATAAAACTACACACAGAAGATTCTGAACTGTCGTAGAAACCTGAGAACATTTTTAAGTGAGAAATACGTTTATAAAATCCAGACTTTGAATTCATTTATCTCTTGATATTGGGACATTCTCGACTCATAATTTAGATAGAATCTACGTATTTCACCCTTTATATTATGAACGACAAATAATATTTAAGGGTGTTTACATTTTGCAAACGTATAACGATTTTTTAGTTACACCACTGGTTGTACAAAACTGTCGAAGTATAATGATTGATAAAAAAATACATGTATGATTTAATGTGACCTTTTGAGTTACTCTCGAGACAAAAGTATCGTCGAAAGAAATTATTTTATTAGTAAACAATTTAAAGCCAAGCGTAATTATAGTGAGCTATCTCAAGAGAATTTGTAGCATTTCTGGCGCGTGCTTCATGTCTCGAGTGCTTTACACGCAACTGAAAAATATCGTGTTATTTATTATCATCTTAGTACCAACATTACAAGCATTAATTGGAGCCTAAATATTTAATTAAAATTTTAGAATGGGTAATAAAATTGATTTATTTTGGTTCTCTTTTTCATCGTATATAATAAATTGAATTACTTTCGTGATAAGAAGAGGTTTTTGAGATTTCAATTAAAAAAAGTTTTAATTAGAAATATTGAAATAAGAAAAAGCGTTTTTAGTCAATTAAATATTATAAATAAGCAGGTCGTTTTTTGCAAATAGATATGTTTTAAATTGGTTTTCATATTAATACTTAATTATTTATTTGTCTCCCATTTATTTATTTTCTTAATGTTTATACTTTGATTTTTAATTTTTAAAAGCCCACAGCTTCGCCCGCGTGGAATTCGGTTTGAGACTTACAAGAGTACCAGTGAAAAATCAATATAATCTATATACTCTTCCAAACAATGTTGTGTAAAAGGCAATTTTTATCTACATAAAATTTTCCTGACGATAAGTAAATTTATTTTAATAAGAATTTAACATGACCCACTTAATTTAATATTAATTTTAAATATATATTTTATTCATATTTTATCAATTTGTGAATTAACCTAAACATATAAATATATGTCATGTCAGTTCTATAACTTCTCTTTAATAAGCATTCAGTTATCTCTTACTGTTAAGGCAAGTTCGTAAGAAACTCGTTCGCTCGATGGCTTTTTCGTCGACTTTAGTTGTAAAAAAGGTCACCACGAAAAGCTATTTTATTTTAACTGGATAATATATAGCCTGGAAGTCCATTCTAAATATTGATGAAAGAACTTTAGAAATCGGATGAGTAGTTTCGGAGATTACCTTCTACATCCAAACTTATAAACTCACAAACTTAATCTCTTTATATATTAGTATAGATAAAGACTTATTAACCAGCAGACAAGCGTGTAGAAAGTAAGCATTGTTTATTTCACTATAAATTAAAAAATAAAAACCTTTTTACCTTTATTTTTTCAGGAACTCCATTTTGGTGTTTATTGGACATCGTGCCCATCAAAAATGAAAAAAGAGAAGTGGTTTTATTTCTCGCCTCTCATAAGGACATTACCAATACCAAAATGGCAGAAATGTCAACGACCGAGGACTTTGACAGCGGTAAGAAAACCAGGTTTTTTTATAATGTTTTGTGATTTAATTCTCATACGATTTATATTGATGTCAGATGTTTGTTATTGGCTTACGTGCTATTCACACAATTGTAACACAGCAATTTTGTTTTGTTTATTTTATGTCGTATGTCATTTTTACACTGTATTTATTTCGTAACATTTACACAACTTTACACTTTAGTGTCGCGTCAGTTAGATAAAAATATGCTTGTGGTTAATAGGTAGTCGGTAAAATCGATTTTTCTCTCATTGTAGCACTTACTCTTAGCAATTTTTCTGAGTAATCCATATTGGTTCTCGATAAAGCTGAAAGCTTTTGAATGTACATCATAAAACGGTAAATAAAGCTTGCTCTCAGAAAAACGAACCCTGCAAAATATATTATAAACATATTTGCGGATCATACTATAATGCGAACAAATCTAACATATAAAAAAAATATTTCAGAACCTTGCTCTCAGTAATTTAATTTAAACAATTTTTACGAGATTTAACATGTACAAAGTAGGTATATTTCAAAAAAAAATTGCCTGAATATTGAAAACGAAAAAGCGCTACGAAAACTGTTATGTCGAACAACGGAAAAATGTTCGACATGCAAAAAATTCAATGCATTCATTGTGTTGACGAAAAATCTCACAAAACGCGCGAGATATTTCAATAGTGTTAATAAAAACTTCCATGAATATTTTAACTGCTTTTACAGTCAATTGTGCAATATTCTTCCGGTCATGCGTTTCATGTTTTACGTGAGAATACACTTATATATTTTAAACAAATACATTATGCACGCCATTACTATTTAAAATATTTTTATTTATTTGTACACTTAATATAATATTCCATTTTAATATTTTTCAATAATTTATCTTAACCATTAATTAGCTCTGATTATTATCTTATATTTTCGGCTTTAAAAATATAGTTTCAGGGGATATTCGCAATGAAATATGTTTTTTTGTCATAATAAAGGATATTTCGGGACCAAAAATCCGCTTTTTGTTTTTTTTTTAATATGTATGTGTAATAAGTCTAATTATGTGCAGCGTGTCCATGAAAATATCCACGTCACATAAATATTCTTAAGAATTTTATTAATTATTCATTAAAATTATGATAAGTTTTAGGAAAATTTGGACGAGAATGACGACGGACTCTAATACTCAGCCATCATCTTATTGGCAGAGCTAACAAATGAAGAATTAAGATGTATTATGGACTCTCACAAAGACGAAGCTATTTATATGGGAAACGTGAATTAAATTCAGTTAAATAAAATAGGTAGGTATCATTACTAGCGGCGAAATCTATGTATACTATGTCATGGGAAGAACCATAGATGTCTCTACCATAGCCCCTTCAAATATTTAGAAGAATACAGATTTAGAACATAAATACAACTTTAAAAAAAAAGATAATTTTTGGATATTCTTAGTGTGGAATTGATGAACATTGCATTGTGTAAAGTGATCTCTCAAGCCAGCTCGCACAGGTCATAATCCCTGTGGCCACTCTACACAGAATATTCGTTTTCCATATAAATAGCTTGGACTTTATAAGAATTCCATAATTAATCTTAATTAACAATTATCCCTCTGTGAACAAAATTCAGTAATTGTGTTCGCAGTATGTATTTTTAACATATGGAAATATTGTTAATAATACTAATTAATTATAAAGTTTGGGATTAAAGCATTGTTATCATTGAAGTAGTATTGATAATCAACAGCAGTAAAAATTACACACAAATATTTATAAAAATAACACGTAAGTTTTCTTACCGCGATGTTTGTCCCATTGTGTTCTCTCTCGCTCGTGTAACGATTGCGGATATCCCCATTCCAAACCAACTAACAAGATATGTAAAATATTTTACCCTCTTCTTTTATTTTACCAAATTAAAAATATTAAATAAATGTTATAAACTTTAAATACAATTAGCTTCACCATATACGTTATAGAGATATAATATATATACCAACGGAATACGATATATCATACACCCCTACATGCTGCATGCGGTCCACTCGGTGCATGACATCCCACCACATATAATTAGCTTAATTTTCCACTACAATAGCTAATTATCCTTCTCACATTGTTTACATCCAACATCTACACAGATCCAACACGGGTAAGTTTCATTCAGGTGTAAAATGGTACAGATTATATCAGAGTTCAGATTACGACAGAGTTCAAACTATACCGGGATTCAGATAAACTAAAGGTATGTATGTTGACGTAATTTATCACATGGTTAATAGAAAATTCCTGAGCCGTATAATTCATAGATTAACTTCGTTAAATTAGGATTTCTTTTTACGTATAGTAGCGTTTTCGCACACATAAACTTTTAATGGATATTTTCAATCCAGGTATATTCATATCTCTGTTTTCTAGGTGCACTTGCCACGTATTCGTTTATTCCATCGTTATTAATCGTTTCAAATTAATGTAATTTGATAGGTAAGATACTTCGTTTGACTTTACAGCCTTAAAACTGGATTTTGTAGTTTTTTTTAAATTTCTTTATAAATTCGCTTTTCAGTGATACGCCCTTATTAAAATTTCTCATGTAGGCTCTTTATCAAGAGTTATTTTAGATTAAATTTATCAATTTAATCGAGCAATGAATCTGAAGACGTAATGACGTAACTTGCAATACAGTATTATAATTTATATCATGCGTTAGGGAATAAATGCCATTTAAGGCATTACGAGATTCGTTTACACTACATTTTTACCTAAATATTAGGTCCTTACCTAAGAAATTGCCGTTTTCTAATACTGACTAGTTTGAAGTTACAAATCTTGCATTCGACTTGCATTTCAAAATCAAAATAATGTCATATGAATGCTATGATATTCCTTTTATTAAATTAGTTATTCATTTGTTTTACCGTCGTTTTTTTATTTTTTGGTATCGCTGTGTCTGCGAAAATGGAAAAAATGAAAATTCTCGTTATTTTCGAATATGAGTTCCATCGTGGCTAACACTGTACAGACGGCACGCCATATCAACGACATGTATGGACCAGGTACTGCAAATGAACGTACAGTAAGTTTTTGGTTCGATCGCTTCCGTTCTGGAAATTTAGACCTCATTGACGACCGGAAACTATGGTCGGTAACGACGAATTGAAATCTATAGTGGAAACGGATTCATCTCAAACCACGTCAGAATTAGCAATGGCCTTCAAAGTAAGTGACAAAATGATATTGATTCATTTGCGTCAAATTGAGGAAATAAAGAAGCTCGTAAAAAGATTACCGTATGAAGTTACTAAAGGACAACAGAAAACTCGCGTCTTAGAGGCTTGGCTAAATTTGTCGAGTCGGCCCAAAAATGAGATAATTCTGAATCGTTGCTTCTGAAGTGTTACTTGTGATGAAAATTAGATCCTATATGATAATTAAAATTATTCTTCGCAATTTTCAATTCAACCCAGGGGAAGCAGCCGTACAATGTCCCAAACGCAAATTGAGTCAAAAGAAACAACTTGTAAGTATATGAAGGACCTGGGACGGCATTATTCATTACAGCTTATTGTGATCTGGCACAAAAATCACTGCAGAGGCATACAATCAAGATTTGAAAACAACTTAACACAAACTGCACAACGGACCATCTTAAAATTACAGAAGTTTTGACTGGAAACTCTCCATCACCCACCTTACTCGCCAGACTTCGCAACTACTGATTTCCATTTCTGCGGAATTTGGAAAAGTTTTGATAAGGGAAAAATTTCAACTCCGACGAGGCGAAGAAAACGCATTTGAAAATTCATCGATTTCCATCCCCAGGATTTCTATAGCATAGGCAACAATGCACATCTATTTAATTGGAAAAAGTTCATGCAGTACACAATAATGGTCAATACATTGGTTAATTAAATATTTACTTTTAAAAAAAAAAATCTGTATAACAGAAATTTCTTAGGTAAGGACTTAATAGAAAACCGTGATTTCAAACCTAAATAGAAACTTCCCCGTAGACAGAACTTTTTCTCCATCATCCGTACAATCTTCAAACTCACGCATGATAATTTACAAAACTCCTAACTGATGTAAAATAAATATATTCCAAACTAAATTTCACATTTTCAACATTCCAACGATTTCTGACATTTTTTAAGTAAAAATAACACAATTATTGTTAAAATTGACTTAAAACATGATTAATAATTTGAAGATGTGAAATGTAGTATTACTGTTTGACCAATACATTACCAAAATAATAAAAACAATCATTTAATAACTGTAAATAACAACATTTTCCAAAACGATGCCTTTTCACAAAATCAGTCACAAAACGCATAAAACCGATACATTTTTTTTTTATTTCTGAAATAATGTAACTTTTCTGTTACTGGTGTGTAGGGAAACTTTGACTGCTTTAATTCTCCCTTGTATTATAAAAGTTACAGCTATTATTTGATTGCGATATGACGCGCCATGTCGCGCGATGATCCCTCAAGTCCCTCCGTTGTGACGCGGTTCTCCCATACCGGTGTGCCTTACATGTGGAAAGTGCCTGTTTGCTTAATGTCCCCGCATCACTGTTCTGCAATGGTTTGTTAGTGAAACAGGTAATTTTGTAAATAATCAAACAGGTTTTCCTTTGACATTTGGACAACGTTTGGAGCTCTGTCTCATTTGCCATTTGTCAGAGAGATATCCCGTATTTCCATTATTGAGGTGGCTTTCAAAAGATTAAACAGCTTTGCGAGTTTTGCTGGTATTCATTTCAAAAAATTATCTCTATACGTGTTTAATGTTTTTTCGTCCAAAATCGGAATGTTGTTTATTATCTTTTGATAGTCACCGGATAAAGCATGAGTCACAATGCCCGCACGCTATACGTTGACTATCGACATTAGCCTTTATATATCAGCTAACCTTACTTTACACATATCAAAATATCATTATTTCAATACCCCGCTTGTTATGGTCTTATGGTCTTTCTAAAAAATCCCAAAATAAGGCATGTTATACATATATAGACCTATTTTATCTAACACTTTATTTACCTTAGTAATAGATAAAATAGATCTTTAATATTAATGTATTTTTTACCACACAAATTAATAATTGCGGTATATTCAATTTAAACAACATAATATATAAAAAACCGATAGTAATAGAAAAATCTTAAAACTGTAAACTCGGGTTTATCTGTATGCGTATAAAACAAGCATTATTCACTTTAAAACACTTATTACGTATATACATACCATCATTATGTAATAATGTGTCATAAATAAAATGCCTGCAAATATTTCTGACAACACTTTTTGTAATTGTGTAACTGACTGCCTTATTCGGGGAATCTTCTAAATCCTGTCAACTTCATCAATACATTGAGTGTGCTAGACCGCAAAATTTCTGTAATTCCCCATCCGCAATACTTAAAGAATAAGTTAGGTACACTAGTTTCATAGATCACATTAGCTCGAGTAGTTATGTACTTCGCAACTACATCCCGATAACATCACGAGGAAAATTATTGAATTTCGTCTTCTCCGACCTTAATAGATAAAACTTTGTTGGGTATCGTAATCAGCTCATTGAAGAACCATTACAGAACCGCCGACAAATCCGTTGATAATTGTTGCTTTATTGTATCTAAAGACTCGAGCGATTTCATTTAATAAAATGGAATGATTGCAATAACATCCATTTAACGAATTTTGTGTAATTTATAAAATTATTATATTGGTATCGGGATACAAAATCATTCAGTATAATTCCAGGCTTCCAAAATCGAACCAAAAAACAATGTGTGTAACACATTGTGATTTCAAGCGGGACTATTAATTGAATAGTAGCCGCGGGCACCGCATGCCGACGTTTTATACGTACAATCAAATAATATTATTATATAATTTGTATAATGTCTTGCCGCCGGGCTTTTATCGACAGCACCTGATGGACATTTGTGTAATTAAATATAGCGGTTTGTGTCTAGGCTAAACATTTGAAACTGTTAACATATGTGTAGTAGATTATTAAGAGATCTTATATTTATATATCTCAACAAAATTATTTAAAATGATGATTTTAGGTAGACGTGTTTAGGGTTCAGATAACTTTATAACTGTTATATATGTATACATTTTTAAGCAATTCATATCAATTTTATTTTGCCTGATATTTACTATAATATGCATATTAATTCTTTACACTTAAATGTACGAGGTCGTTTCAAAAAGTAACAGCAAATGTAATATTTTTAGATATATTATTCAATTAGAGATACAAATCATACATATTTTTTTAAATATGTATGATTGCTAATTAATTTCAATTATCATTAATATTAATTATCAGGGATCCAAATCCCATGATGAGAGGGAATAAAGCCATCGCTGTATAAGGTGCTGTAAGACCTGAAATCTCAATCTTTGAATGGTGTCCACGGCAACAGCAGCCGTGTGGGGACACGCTTTATCCTAAAAGAGAAGAACGCCTTTGGACAAAAGCCCTCTGCTGTAATGTATTCGCCCATTTTTAAAGGCATCTAATACTAGCACGGTCTTCTTTCTCCAATTATTGCAGCATTCTTCTATACAAGTAAATTTCACACTACCCGACCACAAAAAATTGATGGTTAAATATTTGTCCGTCTGGTGGGGTGTTAAGGTATCGCATTGGTAAATTGATGGTCGCCAAATTGGTAGTGTGAAAGAAGAACTCCCATTCTACTTACGGTAACTTCCAACGTAAGTAACGTCACTGGCCCGTGATAGCATAAGCGTATTGTATATACCAGTTTGCATACACATTCTTGTATATAAGTATTCGAGTGTAGATTTAAAGATGACTTCTTAAAATAAGGTGTATTAATAGAGATACTAATGACAATATAATGATCCAAATGCAATAGGAAAAATAATTTAAAACCTGAAAATTTTTATATTTTAACATCATATTCTGCATCTCATCATTCCAAACAATATTGCGAGTTGAAATACATCTACAATTGGGGTTACGGGATAATCGTCAACACGATCGCTTACGTTCGATAACTGTTAGACAGGCCAGCACTACAAAAAGAAAAAGATCACAATGTAAACAAAGAAATGTTACAACTGTCCAATTTTGTAATTGAAACAAAATAAAATAATCTAAAGAAAAAAATTTAAAAATGAAAACGTTTTTGAGTTTGAAAAGTTATAAATGCATTAAAAGAGTTTAAAAAACGAAAACTGGGACCCATCCATGCAAATTGAATTTCGTGTAGGTGTAGAGTATGCCGGAGTTGCATTCTTTCGAAAGAAAATGATATTGTGCATCTATGACCTTACCTCAATTTGCGAAAAAGAATGATCGAATGCTATGTGTTCCATGTATTTTTAAATTAAATTGAATGATGGACGCTCGCTAAAACAATGCAGAAGCGACATGAAGCGTTTGAGGTGTGGTTCTACAGACGGCATTTAAAAATAAGCTGGATTGGTAGGGTGACCAAGACAATGCAATAATGATCCGGATCCGGATGATCCGGAAATGGAAAAGTCTTTAAAACATAAAAACCTGTAAATTACAATATTTTGGCCATACCACAACGTTTGACATCCAGAGAAACACCGGAACGATTAGTTCACGTCTATATATTTTGGTGGTCTGTAGTTACAACGGTTGGTTAACAACAACCTAAGAAGTTACGCGCGTGACTTCAAAGTCTTGGTATTTGTTTATTGAAATATTCGACCGCATTCCAAAAATAACAATATTGGGGATCTTAAGATTGTTATCCCGATACACAATAGACGAAAATAAAAATAAAAAATAAACGAGACGTAGGTGTACGTCGGTGTTTGTCGTACACAAATAAGGAGATTTGTATATTTTCAGACATTTTTCTGAAATTAAATATCTTTATTTGCGGTGTCCGATGCCTGCAATGCCTTTAGAAATGTGGTCTGGTCTGACAGGGTTTCAAACGGATTACCAAAGTATCTATCGCAAACTTAACCTCACAATTCTCCCACAGCATTCAGATGTAAAATACCAATTTGGAATACCACAAGGGATAGTTCTGGGTCCACTCCTATTTATAATATACGTCAATGACATCTTCAAACTTAATCTGACGGGTAAAATCATATCATATGAAGACGACACAGCTATTATTATAAGCGGACCATACTGGAACACAGTAAATAAACACTCTAACAGAGACATGAATATACTGAAATCCTGGTTTAACAACGATGTGCTCTCCCTAAACTCCGATAAAACATACATAAAACCATAAAATACCACCTTACATAAAAATTAACATCCACAATAACAACTGTGATAGAATGACCTGCAACAACTCATGCTCAATAATGAATCCAAAAAAGGAAATCAAATATCTTGGAGTAATTATAGACCAACACATTAAATGGCATAGCCATATCAACGAGTTGATGAAAAGAATTAGAAGATGTATATATATTTTCATAAGACTTCGAAACATTCTAAGCATAGACAATTTAAAAAAGGTATACTATGCAATTACTTACATTCGCTACTCCAATATGGAATAATAGGGTGGGGTGGAACTTATAATAATGTAATAGATCGAATTAAAGTAATTCAGAGAACAAAATTTTAAAGTCAAACTTAAAAGAAAATAACATTCCCCACATAAACACTATTCAAAATGTTTCCAGTCCCAAAGGTGGAATCTATATACAAAAGGGTATCAATTATGCAACTTATCACAGAAAACGATCAGGCAAATTTCGAAAAAAAACACAATACCAAGATTAAGAATATGCAATACAAAAAAATATCAACAAGGTTTCATATACTCAGGCATGAAACTTTTGACAACCTTCCAATCGAAATGAAAAAGATACAGGATACAGAAAAATTGAAGAGCAAATTGAAAGAACTTCTCTATGAACTGAACTAGACACCATTACCTTCAAAGTCAAAGACGTTCACTCTACTACTTCATCCTAGATATATAATATAATATAAAATAATTAAATGTAAATAATGTAAGAAATTATATATATAAATTCAAGGTTCTTTGTCCGAACACAAGAGCAATGCTCTTAAATGGAGAGGAACAATGAATAACACAATTGTGTAATAAATATTATTGAACAATTGTACAATTATTGCAAAATTGTCATTGTCGTGTTGGACTCGTATTTGTATTTTGACGTTTGATGAATAACTGTCATGTCTCGCGTCGCATTATCGCGTTCTCTCTCCCTCTCTCTTCTCTCTCACTCTCTCTCTCTCTCTCTCTCTCTCTCAAATAGAAACTGAAAGAAACAAATACCGACGTGTCGTTTGTTTTTTTTATTCTCGTCTGGACAATAATTTTAACATTGCTATTTTGCCGACATGCTGTTACTTTTGAAGCGCCCCCTACCATTTGAGTACTTTCACAACAACCACCACAGAACATGATTGTGTAAAAGTGTTGCAATTGAGTGGTCTGGCACACGTGTTTGTCCTTGTTCCCCCAGGGCCCGTGAGACCGTCGGCGGGGGTAGTGACTCTAGCTTTATCCCCTTTTGTGCCCGCAGCCGCGCTGCTCGGGGCGCGCTTCCGGGCTGACTCAAGTTGCCTCCTTGCAGAGTCGGGCGGGCCGCTGGACCTGGAGGCCCCCTCGCCCGCCAACATGGGCCGCCGGCGCTCGCGGGCCGTGCTCTACCAGCTCTCGGGCCACTACAAGCCGGACAAGATGAAGACCAAGCTGAAGCTCAACAATGTGAGTACCCGACACCGACTGCGGCTCCCCCCTTCACTCGGCCGTGCAACAGGCGCCATCTATTGGCGCTAATGCTTACTAAAGCCCAGTCGCCGAAAAGAGAGAATTTCGTAAATTGACCCTACGTTACGTATCCTTGTCGCTCGCATACAATTATGTTGTTGTCACGCTCGCCCGCTGTGCCTGTGCGAGCGTGAAGCAACGAGCGACAAGGATACGTAGCGTAGGGTCAATGTACGAAATTCTTTCTTTTCGGCGACCGGGCTTTAGACAAAAAGATAACATTTCGGCTACAATTTTCCTGCAATTTTTTTAATTAATTTATTTGTAATTCAACAGTGTCATTTACGCGTTAGATATAAGTGTGATTGTGGGATATAAAAACAAAGACAGCAATATCAAAAAAAAAAAAAGTTTTGAATGTCACCTAGGATCACCAATGTACGAATTATAGATTTTATGTATCTATCTCTTCCTATAAAATCTCTAATTTACTACATTTTAAATTAATAATCCTAGAAGACTGCTATAATTTTTTTTTTGGATACTGCTGCCTTTACTTTTTATACCCCACAATTATAATTTCGATAGTGATGGCTAAACCGTTATTTTAACCGGTTATTTTCAGTACAGTTATTTGGAATTTGTATCTGATTGTATCCCCGTCTAGCCCAGCCCGTATAGCCCGTCGAATTGCAAAAAATCAGTTATCAATCATCGCAATCGCAAGTAGACAAAAATCTCAAATAACTGTTAGTATGTCACCGGTTAAAATACCATCACTAAATTTCGAAGGTTAAAAGCCAAAAGGGCGTTAGTGGATATTTAGAACTTTACAGCAGACCAAAAAAAAATTCTGTCAATCTGATATTATCAATGTTTTGTTTTATTATTAAACGATTTCCATACTTATTTACATAATACATATGGAAATCGTTTAATAATAAAAAAAATGTTGACAAAGTCATATTGACAACACATTATTTTGCTCTTCTATAAAGTTCAAATAATCACTAACGCTCTTTTGGATTTCTATCCTCGATAATAATAAAGCCGTGACAGAATTCACAGAATTACGTTTAAAACAAACAAATCAAACGAATTAAGATAAAAGTAATGTTATGTGAGAGTGGATAAGTATTAGTGTGCTTGTATGCCTGTGTATCTGTATGTGTTTGTGTGTGTGTGTGTGTGTGTGCGTGTGTACATGTTTGTGTGTTTATGTGTATGTTTGTGTGTGCATGTGTGTGTGTGTCTATGTATGTGTGCAAGCCCGTTAGGTTACCAAGTTATTCCTAATGGCTTTTAGGAGAGCGTTGTAAGTTTCGTGAAATATACCGACACTGTGAGAATAACCTGACTTTCTATCCTCTCTAATAATATAATAAACTAACGATAAAGTGTACTAAATCTATAATAATCTAAAATCTCTATATCTGTGATTTTATCCACACGGCTCTCTCCTACAAAATGGACGCAATTCTTTCTATTCTCTGCATAATCATGCGCTAGCATTATTTTTTCTTGATAGACTGTAACGATAACGCGCGATGATTCTATAACAATATCTATTTACCGATTTTACAAAAGTGATACATGATATACTAAATATATTATGACGTTGCAGTACCGACGAGCTATTCCGTTTAGGAAGAAACACTCCTCGGACTCACCGCAACTTCATTCCCCGTCTAGTCAGAAGGTTTATGCAATGAGAAACGGGTTCATCCGATTAATAAAAAAAATATACTTTAAATTGCCAGAACTTTAGACATGAGGTACATTACTTTGCGGAGACCAGATAGGATTATGATAGATTGATAGATTATGATAGTTGACAAAAAAAATTATTTAAAAATACAAAAAAGGTTTATTTAAGATATTAGACAAAATTTCTCTCTCAGATTTACAAAATGCAGACTTAAAATTTGGTTAAGCCAAATTGCACAAAATATAAATTTAAACATTAATTTATTTCAAAGAAAAAAATTAAATTAAAATTTTATGGTACTTTAAATTTTATAAGAAATAGAAACATGGGGGTAGCATGTAAATTATTAATGGCTTCGCGTGGTTCGTTTAATACAAAATAAAGAATTTACACAATCGATTGAAAATTTTGAATAATACAATTTAGAAAACATACTATAGGTTCGTTATTATACTAAGGTTTAAAGTGAAAAGGTGATTCCATCGTAGACTTGCTTTAATCGAACTTTTATTTTATTCCATCTTGAAACAACCGGGCCTTAGCGCCGGTTGTATCAAGTTGGATTAAAGTAAGCGTTCTTTTAAAGCATAGATTTTTATGTTCTCCACCAATCAGACGATCTGCTTTCGTAAAAATCTACGCTTTAATTGAACGCTTACTTTAATCCAACTTGAAACAACCGGACTTTAGTCGGTGATGCGCCACGAAAGGCTGCTACGCTGCCTCCACCTGTCGCACTGAATAATACGTGCAATACTTCTCAGACGAGCGCTGTTTTAAATTGCGGCAACCGCAAGTCTTGAACGATTTTACTTAGGCAACCTAATACCATCGTGTTCGTAATAAAATTACCTTTATTTTAATATTAATTTCATTTAGAAAACATATGAAATTTCTAGTATTAACTCACCTATTTTACCTGGCAACCTATAGTATGGACCAGAAAAGTTAGGCAACTCAACATTTTCTTGTTCCTTATGCTTCCTCCTCTCAATCAATATTGATTTCGTTTGGTTAACAGATAAGTGAAAAATTGAAAAAAAAATGTATCACATTAATTTTAATTAAAGGTTGTCTTGACTCAATTTCACTAGTCAATCCATTCGCAATATGTTTGTTAATGTATTATAATTGCTAAAAAACTAACCCATAAAAAACAAGTTTTTATTTTACTCCCTATTTTATTTTATCAGGTTTCGTGTCTGCCAGATGCGTCGCAGTCTCTTCATACGACTTACAGATTTATATGAAAAAACCATTAAAAATTTCTAAAAATCCAAAATTATACTATAATTATTAATTTTTTTTAACGAAAATTTGATAGATCTTCTTGATCGTCGCCACTAGTCTGTTCGCAAAGTTTCAGCTCGATTAGATCACGGGAAAATTAAAAATATATTTCATTCGGTAAACAGATGGGTGAAGGTCGACCTTAGTCGGGATCTTGTACTATACCTAATTCTATTACTTTGTATTGTATGGTTTGCTATTGGTGACAGTAAAGCGGTTTTGTGTGGACGCTTCCCCGCGCCGCTTGCACCCAGTGCACTTTAGCTTAAAAAATGCCGAATTGGGTGGCGAAATTGTAAAGCCGATGTGGGAGCTATGGCCTTGTGTGTGTGGTGGATATCGCATCTGCCCGTCTACACACTGGTCTCTCGAATTTGATTATCTTGCTTGTGTACGAAGTATTTGTGTATGGGACTCCTCTGTTCTCTTCTGTTTCCCAGCTTCTTCATAATATCTAAAGCGACACGTAGTTCCCGAAGTATTAAGTTCTTTCTCCGGTTACGGTACCACGTTTAAGGCCATATATTTTGCCCAAAACTTTATTTTCAAAGACTTTATGACCTACTTTCTCGCGCCAAGAATTCTTATATTAAAATATATCGTATATAAAATTATTCTACATAATTAAGAAGCATACACTGTATATTATTAACCCCTAAATTGTCAACATATTTATCATATGAACATGTGTAAACATATTTTTAAGCAAGTGGTTATGAGAAATTTTCCATATATTCCTTCTTCATAACCTCGTTATTAGTTGAAATTTAAAACAAAATTAACTTGATTACCGAATAGATCTGTAGAAGTTATTAAAAATTTAAATATCGCCCTCCTTCGGTAATCATAGTTGAATTTTGTTTTATTTTATCTCAATATCCTAAATTACATTAAAAAATTTGCTTAATATGATATTTTTCTTCTATATTTTCACCATAAACTTTTAAAAAGATATTAAAAACTAAGAATTTTGTAATTTTATATATATTTCATTAATGCGCTAATGAAATATCCAGCATTTTGATAAAACAATATAATCAAATGAAATAAAGTGTATATCGGGATAAAGGATATAAATAGTTGATAGGAATATCCGTTGTCACAGGGTTGTGACTGTGGGAGGAAAATGGAACTCTAAAAATAACTAAAAACGGACATGAAGTCACTGGACATGAATTTCATCGGAGCACTGTTCTTAGATACACTCATTCAATATTTCACACTTTGTGTGAAAATTCTAGAAACATTTAGAGTGAATTTAAATTTCACTTAATTCGTTCTTGAATCTTCGCTGCACTTTTTGTCACTCCTGTATAAATTGCCTCTCATATGCTGATGCACGTTACTTGAATCGCTCAGATTCGCAATAGAAAACTTTTCGCTCGCCGGTGGGTACTTTCTTGATTTACTATCGCTGTATTTCACACATGCTGACTACACTGCTAGTCTGTGGACTTGTCGCGCTGTCACACTGAGTGTGTGTGGTCGATCTCTTTTTAGATCTGGAATAACCCAATAGATTCTGGAACGATCGCGTAGAAAATTCTAATTTATTTTTAAAAAGTGTAAGTAGCGTGCTGTAGAATCCTTTATGTGCAATTCTTTCTGCTTCTATCACCGCGTAACACTATTATTGACACTCCGTAAATCATCACGTGGCTACGATCCATTAAGGATCTTTGTTATTTTAATCGGTAGTTTTTGCCACCGAAAACTGTTAGTCTGTAATACATTCGTAAGAACATCTGTATTTTGTATTTGGATGTTAAAATCTTTTACCGGTTTTCAAAATTTGTAATATTTCGTCCAAATAAAAATTAAGTAGTTGTAATGCACTTGTATTTCAAAATGGATTTTATATTTCTTTATTTAACCTTATTATAAATTTATGGATCGGTAGACCCTCGATCACATCCGAGTACGAATTTGGCCCATTTGTAACAAAATTGGCTGAATCTAAATTTGGGTCTCGCTAAATATAGATGAAATGAGCTTATTGCTCCTTCCATGAATATATTTATAATTCTGAACTGCCTAAATGTATTTATAACTCATTCCATTAATAAACTTTCTAGGTCTTACAATTCTCGTACTATAAAATCTAAAATTAGAGTTATTTCCTAATAAGTGGACGTTAGTTACTATTAATAATGTATCATAAATATTTATGTTATATGAATGAATAATGAAGTTATATATTCCAAAATAAATATTCAATTTCAATTATATATTCCACTAGAGTTTAAAATCATTTACTTACGAACAGTTGTTGATGGATGGGGTAATTTTTTTTATATCGTATGTTATTCTAAAGCAAGACCATCAAAAACATTAACTGTGCTTTACAAATGTTTAGCGACCAAATCTGAAAAACCAATTTATAATATCTTTATTACATTCTAACGCCTAATAATGTAGATTGCGTCACTGTGTATTGTGCGAAAATTACTTATATTATTTATACATTTCGATATATTTATTTATTTATTTATTTATTGTAATTCGTGTCGTAAAAAAAGGAAAAAATTTGCTTCAACATTACTATTACGGTAGATTGTTTTTTTTCTAAAACCGTCGCATTTTTCGAATTTAGTGAAAAAAACAATTACGATGGACTATTTACGCAAATTTATAATTAATTTTCATGATTTATTAGTTGCATTAAACTTGAATTTTTGGATAGAATTTTTTCTAATTTAAAATCATTAACACTGGCAATCAAAAATATGACTTATATTAAATGGGGCAGTAAGGGACAGAATATACAGAATATCATGTCGATCTCTTTTAAATTCGATAGGTTTGCGTACACAAAAATTAAAAACGACATCTCCAATTTTGTAAAATATATAACTTTGAAATTCAAAAAGCCTTATTGACTTTTTTATAACTACCGTATTTTTTTTATTTACGTATTTTTATTATAACAAAATTTTGCATCTATCAGAAAACAATCGACTGACAACAATTGATGTTGACAGGCTCTACAGGCTATGGTAACTATAATCCTTTTGAATATTGATCAAACAGTAAAAACGACCATATTCATATCCCTTATTTAAAATTCAATGAAAAAAATGTGGAACGATAAAAATAATACCATTAAATATTTCTACTAAAATTAGATATGAAATTATATGTCCACCGATTCTGCTAGCACCATCAGTATTGAAGTATTGAACGATAAAATTTTGTATCAACTTTATTCACAAATCTCACTCTCTCTATATATATATATATATATTATATATATATATATATATTATATATATATATATATATATATATATATATATATATATCTATATATTATATACCGATTTATATTGAAGTAAAAATCTTAGTGAAGAGCAATAAAAATGAATATTTATGAAAACGAAATGAATGCGGCAGAAATAAGATCACTAAGATGTACGTGGGTAAATTCATTTATGACAGAGTAAAGAATGAACAAATCATAAAGAATGTAAACATTTTAGCGTAATGATTAGAATTAAAAAGGTTTCGCTTGGGTGGTTCGAAGATGATGTAGATGTGGTATGAATGATGAGACGAGAGTTGTGTGTCAGGACAGAAGTGTATGGTGCTCCATTCTCTCTGCCTATCCCACGGGAAACGGCGTGATGGTAAGTAAGAACTTCGATATGATTCTTTAAAAGATGATGCAAATTTTGATAAACGCAGTGCACGTCTTCAATTAATTACAGATTTTTCGATACAAATATCATTGCAAACTGACAGGATAAGAGCGATATCGGTATAATAGACATACAAATGAACGATGTTATTTCATCTATGATTGAAGTTGTGCTTCAATAACTTCACCTTTTTATAGGACTACAAAGAAAGGAAAGTATGCTGAGATTCAAGCATACAACTTTTTATACACGTCATTCAGGCTTCCGACATTTTTCTCGTTCATACTGCATTTACATGGTTAATTATTTTTTAAAAAGCAACATTACAAAGCAAAGAACTGAAAATCTCAAGTACTTTTTCAATATAAGGGAAGAAGAAAAACAAGAAGAATGCTAGTGGCCAATTTCAATTGGATAAAATATTATGAACATTTACAATATTTTAATACAATTTGCTTTTTCCAGAACCTTCTTCATTCCACTGACCCTCCACTTCCAGAATATAAAACGTCAGCCATCAAGAAGTCAAGATTCATCATTTCTCACTATGGAGTCTTCAAGACATTCTGGGATTGGCTTATCTTAATAGCCACATTCTACGTGGCTGTTGTGGTTCCGTATAACGCCAGCTTCGTCAATGTTGACAGACCTTCCATGATCAGTGACGTGGTTGTAGAAGCACTCTTTATCGTAGGTAAATAAAATGATTGAATGAAAATTAATATAACTGATCAAAATTCAGCTAGCAGAAAGCATCTGTTCAATTCTGCGACCTCTGCCGATATTTTATGATGAAATTTTATTATATTTCAAAATTAAGTTGATTTTATATTATTTGTCATTCTTAAATATCTTCGCAAGTGTGAAAAATTAAACCTGTACTTTCCCCTTGCATTTAAATAAATAAAATATAGTAATTATAGAATAATAAATAATATCAAATAAATGTATACATCTGTAAATTGAAGAAAGACAATTGAATTAGTGTTTACGTGTATAAACACCAACACAACGAAGCAAAAAACCTCGTACGCATGGCTTAAATACCAATTGTCTTTCTTAAATAGAAATTGGTCTACTTAAAGTAATAATATAGAAATTAGATAGAAATACGTACCAACCATAGAATATTATATGTGTGGTTTTATGCATAGTTCTTGAGATGTACAGAGATATATCTGTGCTTAAATATTTTTAGACGTATATTCATGCTAAATTTTTTGATTTCCATTTTGATTCTCCTCTCCTATATCGTTTTATTAATTTCTTTGTTTTTTACTGGCAAAGTTGGAATCCTAACTCAACATAATAAGCCAGTTCAAAATCATTGTACCTAATTTTCAGTAAATAATAAATAAATATTATTCTAATATTACGCGGTCACATCTTCAGTGTATAGTTTTATCGGCTATTTTGCCATATTTCTCTGGGTGATGTTTGGGATTCCATTGCAGGGCTAGAAATATCGAAGAGATGTGCGGCAGAATAACACAGAAAACTCTACACAAAAATTTCGTCGATGAAAACCTGAAAACACCCTTAATTTTAATAAGTTTTCTCATCATCTTTTCTAAGATAGAAAAGCTTTGTAAATGGATAGGAAACCATTTAGAAAATGTGCAGATTATAAATTGCTGCGGCGTCATGCATGAATTTTTTTTTAGCAAGAATTTGTATGTTGTTGTGACGCTTTTGTTTAGAAAAATATTTAGTAGATTTAATAATTTGTCTTTTTTCAGATATCATTTTAAATTTTCGTACGACGTATGTTAGCAGAAAGGGAGAGGTGGTGTCTAATTCCAAATCAATTGCACTCAATTACCTGAAGAGCTGGTTCATCGTAGATCTTCTTGCAGCACTTCCTTTCGACCATTTGTACGCCTCTGATCTTTACAGTGGAGAGGTATGTTCATATTGATATTTTTTTATTTTTTCAAAGTAAATATGTGCCCTTTAAACAAATAAACTCGCTTCAAAGAGATTCTTCACCATACTGCTTCCTACAAATACCATTTTTGGACAACCCTCCGATATTGTTCTCGCTTTTATATTTCTACGCTGTGTTTCTAGTATCACTTTACATAAGTAAATAATAATTTATTTATCAATGTTGCCAACACAAAAAACATTGACAACCAACTAAATATTTCCTTAAACAAAAAGAAATATTATTACAGGTAGTCTAAATTTAAAAAACTATGTATTTAGTATTGACATTATAATACATAAACCTCCAACATTTCAAAACAAATCAAATTTATTGTTTTAAAAAAACATTATTACATAACTATGTTTCTTTAAACTTTAACATGTGAAGTGTATTTCATAACATATTGCCTTCACACATTTTATTAATTGACTAGCTTTTCGTAACCGGCGTTGCACGGGTTAAGGATTAAGTTGAAAATAAATTTGTGTGGGGGAACAAAGGTTCTATTCGAACGGTATAGATTTGCATCGAAAATATATCTATATAGGGAGGGGAAAGGGTAAAAGGAGAGGGATAAAATGTAACCTTTGTTACCCGCCGGGTCCTAAACCATAAGTGTGCAAAATTTGAATCGAATCGGACAAACGGTATAGATTTGTATAGAGAACAAACAGAGAGACAGACATTGAGTTTTATAGGTATAGATGATACTAGGACAGGCTCATTTACGACCTGTTGATGATCTGTTTGTTAAAAAATGAAATATCGTCATGGGATACTTATTAATTATCGATTTATTGATTAACTTAAAGCACTGGACTCGATTTAAATCGGAGTACTGTTTTTTAATTCACTCTAATTGTCACTAGAATATTCCACACAAGGTCATTACGCTCAAGTTCACACTAGTTCGCACGTAAGTATCCACTGTACGGCTTTACTTTAGTCTATTACATGTTTATGATATCGCGCGGGTTCCCAATTCACCCGCTTCTATGTCACGTGTCGCCTGTCATACAACTCTCCGGTCAATATCCTTTTACAGTCAACGTCGCTTAACAATACTTCCAGAATCCAGTGGACCGTCCCAGACTCTTCTAGCAATTTTCAATTCACTGTGAAAGGTGTAGTAGAGTGCTGTAGATTCCTCTACCATCTCTAATATTATTATGAAAATTGTGTTGAAAAATCAAGTGAGTAGGTAGGCGCCTTGTTTTTATATAATAAAATACACTTATTATTTAACAAGTTAAACCCAATTTCTGAAGAGGACAAATGAGATTACATGGAACGGGAAATAAATATTATCTCACGATACCATTTGTCACCATTTATCAGGTTGGCAGCATCTCGGCTCCGATAAAATGAAAGCAATCAAAAAGCAGTCCGACCCGATTGTCGTTTATGGAGGCAACAAGCTGACACATTTCTAACCAAAAATCTATTACAGTCGTTAGTCCGTAAATAAGGTTGCCAGATTTTTGCAAAAATATGATTGGGATTGTTATTCTCGTAAAATAAAACGAACCACAACGCAAAATAGTTTCAATTAAAATTATTTTATTAAATTTGTTATTTTATGAATGTATAAAATTTTATTGCCCATAAAACAGTCGTTAAAAGAAATGAAACAGTATAAATTACGCTAATCTTAGTTATTTATGATTAATTTATATTTTTTATAGTTTTACGTTGTAAACAGTACCTACTGGCCTTAAATTTGTTTAAATTCAAATAATTCGCTCGTATTAAATAGTGAGCTATATTATCTAGTTCAGATTTTATTAAAATGAGTGCTAAAGTTTTGATCCTGGTACTATTTTCACAATACTAAATCATTATTTTTTCAAGTCATTCCATACAAATTACTTTATACACACACACGCGGCTCGCATTTACAAAACCATATTTTATGCGTGTACAAATTGATGATTCGTACATATATAAGGGATGGCGTAGTGGGGTGCGTGGAATGAAACGTGCGTGGGTGAGTGTTGCAGTTGCTTGTGAATGTTTATTTATCACCGGAGATAAGCTCCAAGAACAAGTGAAGGTGTACAAGTAAAATAACAGAGTAACACTATGGACGGCAGAGTCCTGATTTAATGGTAGATGCTCGATAATTTAATATCCTGAACTTCGTGTTCCAGCTCGTATATATGTATATATCTCCGCTGCGGCAAATGCACAAGCTCACTGACGGTGCAGTATTGAAGGATATCTGGATTCCCAGTCTATTACATACTTGTTTGACCTTACAGGGCTCAGGAATATTGCCGTAACAAACAAAACTTTTTGACCAACTACGAGACACCTCGTATAAAACTAACTATAATATAACTGGACCATAATAATTGGTGCTTCCGAGTACATTAATTAATGAATTCACGTGTATGGTACTTTTATTCGAAATATTTTAGAGGCTCGGTACCTAATAAGATGTGTTGTTTATTTTGAAGGTGAACTAAAAATCACCCACAAAGTATTCGGTTCATATTTCAGACTTTGCTGCTTACAAACATTTTATTCTGCACAGCAAGTTGAAAAATCAGAGAGAAAATTGCTCGTAACTTCTGCTGTTGCAACTTCTCCTCGACAGTGAGTGACACCTTTCCCACTTGACATTTGAGTCTTCAGAGGGCGAGGGTTCGTATTCTAACGGGATTCTCTGTTGTCGTACATAGAAGCAAAAAAGGTTTGAGCTATTTACTCAATGAAAGGAAGTTTTAGGTACCCATTTCTGCTACTTATATTTCTGTGAGGCTCTCTCGGTTTCCAAATCTAATATCCTAAGATGAATTGCAACAAATTGTGATAATTACCCACTGTGTGATATTATGGATTAGATTTCTTTTCAATCTTAATCATGATCAGAAGAAAGTGATTAATTATATCGTTAATTACTTGGGTAATAAATAACACCACAGAAATGTGTTTTCATCTTCAGGCACTTCAATCCCTTCACAAAAAGGCAACAATACGATGACGACCCAAAATTTCGAAGTTCTACCCCTGAATGTTTTGCTACGTCTAATTAAAACTAATATGAGAACGGGTTGTTCCTTTAACGAGACTTGGAAATTTTGCGAACTATTTGGAAATTAATAGATTTGTTATATCCGACACAGAACCTTTACAACCCGATGTTCATGAAAAAGCATTATTGTTCAAAGCGAGCCGCGATGCTCAACACTTTATGTTTTCAGTTTCCGTATACTAAATAGACACGATTTAAGCTAAATTCGACCGAATTGTTATTTTTATGCACCTATACTGATTATTATTATGAATGTTTTATTCACTCCGTTGTAATTATGTACAAATAGCTGTAACACATTAAAAATGACGATACTTTTACATGTCGGTTCCTAAAGAATAATTATTTATTTATAATTAAGAAAAATAAAAGTAACAAAAAAGAAAATATATATTTTAATAAAAGATGTTGCGGACGTTACAGTAAGTTACGGACAGACAAAGAGACAGACAGCGAAATTATTATCGTTGGATTAAGACACGAATTGCAAACACAACAAAAATAATATTCAGCACTCAAACAATTTTAACAAGAAGTTAACTCCTATTAAAGCAATTTTTGTGATTTTTTTAAAGGATGTCTTTATAAAATTATAACATTTTTATTATTTTTTATGACAGTACACACTGTTAAAAATATGTTAAATTTTTTTCATTAAAAATATTCAATATTGGCGGAAAATTCTTGGGTTCTGTCGACTGCCGCAAAAAAATGGTCCTCCGCGGTGATTCCATTTCACCTGTAAACATAAGAATGAAGAAAACAAAAAGGTTATTAAAATTTACACTATAATTTAGTCTATAACGTAGGGGTTTTTGAAAATATCTATTTTTGACAAAATGGCGGGCGTTTGAATTTAAAATTGCTATACAGGGAAAAATTCGGGTTTGGTATGTCTATAAAAAAAATTACTTAAAAAAATCCTATGACAAAAACTAGATAATTATGTATAGAATAACCACTAGAAATTTCAAGTTGATTGGTTCAGTGGTTGCCGAGATATTTTGGTCACCGGTTTTTAAAACATGGTTTCGAGTAAAACGCGTTGGAAAATTGAGCAATGAGCAAATTGAAAATTTTTTCGACTTACATACAATCATCGATTCCAGGTCCATAATATAAGTCCTCCACCTTGCTTAGAATTCCCATATCATCGAGCACTCTTCACAAATATAATAGAAACAGGTCTAACGGTGATTCGGAAACAGCCTGACTGGCAGCTACCTGTGTGTGACCCGACCGCTATGTGGCGCAGCGAATACTCAACAAAGGGATACCATAACTTAGTTTTTTTTTTTTAATTTTTCCCTGAATTTTTCACCAGACATTCTTAAGACCTCAAGCATTAAGAAAAATTTTTTTCATTGCATGCAAAAATTTAAAAATCGATTTTTTTTTTAATTTTCTAGGTGAAAGGTTCCTTAAATTAATAATTTGATCTTTCCGATTTTTTACGCTCCTTAGTAATGACACTGTCAAAATTATCACGAATTGTGAATCATTACAGATATCTCTCGTAATCATTAACAGCGGTGGAAAATCATAACATCTGAAAATATCGCGACCATGATTCTGATCTGAAAATATTGTCAACTGGGCGGTTTAATACGAAATGATTTTATTTTAAATTTAAAAAGAAATAACGATATTCTATTATAAATTTAATTTAATTTTTTTCTCCAATGGATATTAAAATTATTGTCTAATAGTGTGCATGACACCGAAATCGTGTTGGAGGTACCTACTTCCCTTGAGGGCTCATGCCTAGTCGGGGGCTAAAAAGACCTATTTTAAAAAAATAATGTGTCAAACCCATGAATCACCTATAAATAATATTAAGTACATTTAATGATTCTGTACACAACTTTTTATTATAATAAAATATTCTGAAATTGATGAGATGCAGCCATTGACCCAGACCACTTCTGTGTGGATTTGGATTTTTTGAAATAAAAAAATGAAATAGTTTATTATTACATATCATATATATGAGTACTTGATTCAAGGATTCCGAAAAATACCGATTTATTAAAAAAAATGGTAATGGTTCTAAGTGAGAATTTCGATTTCACGCTTAAAAATTATTGTGCTTTTAATTTAAAAAAATTAAAAACCTACATTAAGTTTTTTGATCCAGAAAATACTGGTAAAATTAGAAAAAATTGATTGGATAATGTTTTTATTTCAAGATGTTTTGGTCGCCGTATAAAGTTTAACGTATTTTACATTGCTATAAAATGCTTTCTTTAAATTCTTAGAACTCAGTTATATTTGTTGTATCGATTAATGATTTTCAGAGGATATTTTCGAAGCTAAAAAAACATCAAAATGAATTTTTCAAAATTGTGACTAGGCATGATCCCTTAAGACTATCACTTTGTCCCAGGAGTCGGGTCACGGGCACATCCATCTGGTGAAGCTGACTCGGCTGCTGCGGCTGGCGCGGCTGCTGCAGAAGATGGACCGCTACTCGCAGTACAGCGCCATGATCCTCACGCTGCTCATGCTGTCCTTCACCCTGGTGGCGCACTGGCTGGCCTGCATCTGGTTCGTCATCGCCGAGAAAGAACGGATGAGAAACGACAAGGACTGGGATCTTGGTGAGTTTTCATCCTCTTCAAATCAATAATAAATTTATTTATTTTATGAATCTCAACAGTACCATTTATTATAATGAGACATTGTATTGTAAAGTTGGTAAAAAAATTACAGAGATCCGTGACGTAACATGAATTAGTTAATCAAAGCAAAAAATATAACAATAATTAGAGAATGTAATCAATAAATCACAGTTATCAAAGTAGTACAAGTAGAAAAGAAAAGTTTTGGAAAAAGTAAACCAAAGCACGTGGAGATACAGGAATAAGGAAATTTTTTTTTATGTAAACAAAAATAATACGATCAAAATTGAAGATGCTAAGCTTCATTATACACTACAGCCGCCAGTTAAAGCCGTTCTGCTTTAACCGACGGCCGAAATATATTTTTAAAAAGTACGTCATTTTTGACGGGTTATATGTTAAAATCTGAACAAAATTACAATAATTGTATTAGAAGCATTACGAGATACATAATTTATTTCTTAGAAATTCAAGTTGAGAACGGATTGTTTCACAGTGCCGACTGCACACTGCTGAAGTATAGAAGTCTAAATTTTTCGTGATCATAAGTGTTTGACATGGCAAAAAATGTTTATCGTAATTCCCATGTTTCACATACATGTCTTGTTTTTTTTCGTAGATAGATTTTTCATAGTCAATAATCAAACATTTTTTCGGTAGATAGATAGATTTCTTTATGTATGTATATCTTCTATGTATTTGATTCATCTTATTTGTTTTAAAGTACAAAGAGGAGTCTGGTTAATTCTCTAATTAGGGGAATAACATCTACACGTCCCATTGTTAGCTTATTGTTCAATCTGGGTAAGATTCGGCGTGGGATCGGATGAAGAGAATTGCCCGCCCCGACCTCGGGCCAAGAAGATGTCAATATTTGATCATTTGATTAAATCTGCCGGCCGCTCAAAGTAGTTCACTGCATGTGTTTGTTTAATATTATTATTAAGCAAAACAATAAACATCATACACCCCTGATCACCATTTGTGGCCTATTTTTTCTATAATTCTTGTATGTTCTAAAAATATTATATTATTATATATTCCTCGTGGTCATAAAGCGTAATTTAATTATCTTACATACTACACAAAAACTTATCTTCAAATTGTCAAGTTTTCAGAAGAGAAGATAAGAAGTTTTTTGAAGATTGGATTAATTTTTAGCTAACTTAAAGTAACATCATCATCATCATCTTCATCCCCTTGTTCTAGTAGGGTCGGGATATATATGGCGGTCTGTGGATATGACCTCTCTCATCTTCTTTTTCTACTCCTTATCCTATTGGGTCGGGGTCCCTGCGCCGTACAAAAGTCCAACTTTTTGTATCTTGGGTTTCGCTCTCCACGTCAGCCCTACAGAAAAAAAACAAAAAAGAAATATTTCTGATTCTGTCCCTTCTGGTAACTCTTACTATTCCTTGTTGAAATCCCGTCGCTGCGGCCTGTAGCCTTAAGAGGGTTCTTTCGGTCAAGATCCAATGGCCGTATCCTAGGGTTGGCCTGAAAACTGATTTGTATACCTACTGCTAACTTTGCTCGCTGGCTGAGCTCCGCTTTTCTAAGTACGGGATAAGACAGGGATCGTACTACATGGCTTGCGGCACCTATCCTCGTATCCAATTCGCTTTCTTACTTTCCATCCTAAAATGTTATTATATGACCTTTGCTACTGAAGATATATTTTTCATTTTCATTGTCAGAAATTTTAAAATAAAAATTGTAAAACTTGTTTTCAAGACCATTCAAAATCCTGTGTGTATGTTCCTGGAATATCCTGCCGTATATATTTAACCTCTTTGGCTGACGTTTTGGATCTTATAGCAGGGTCTATCATCGGGGCTAATTTCGTCGGCCAGAGAGGTCAAATATACATGGCAGAATATATTTGAAAATTATTCATTGTTTGTAAATAATTCTTTAATAAAATTACGCACCTACATAATATAAAGTATTTTTACTACACACCTACATAATATAAATATATTTGTCAACGAGTATAACCATTTATATGTTTGATCAATCCTTTCCTGTTTTGATTTATGAACAGCGAAGAATGGTGAATAAATTGTCAAATTTTATTCAGGTTACTATTTGTGTATAAAATTTTGGAAGACATACTTAAGTCTTCCAAAATCTTATTATTTTAACTCACTTGAGATCTTTCACGATTTTTAAAACAAAATCGCAACATTTCATAGCTTTATTAGTTAAAACCAAATTAATCAATCAATTAGAAAGACATACAGAAAAATCTAATCCACGAAAAAATATTTGGCTACTACCGGGATTCGAACCCGGACCACCTTCTTTCCGGGACCGGTGCTCTGACCATTAAGCTATAGGAGCCTTGTAGATTCCGTGAATATTTCGACCTTATATGTAATTCTCATTCATATTAATTGATTTTTTTTATTTGATTAAATTTTTATTTTTATTTGATAAATTAATCAATTAATATGAATGAGAATTACATATAAGGCCGAAATATTCACGGAAATATACAAGGCTCCTATAGCTTAATGGTCAGAGCACCGGTCCCGGAAAGAAGGTGATCCGGGTTCGAATCCCGGTAGTAGCCAAATATTTTTTCGTGGATTAGATTTTTCTGTATGTCTTTCTAATTGATTAATTAATTTGGTTTTAAAAATTTCACAGAACTTTGTTCTGAAAAATTACAACTTCACAAATATGAGAATATATTCTTGAATATATGCTTTATTAGTTACTACATTAATCAGAAATGCATTATTATTACTTGGTCCATGAAATATACGTTTTTTTGTTATTTTAATGGAAGGTAACATAACATGTAGCAATACACATACCAAAATCCATTGAAATGTTTCATTTCATCTTTGAGTTATCGGTACACGAAGTAAAGTTTTAATGCACTCTTGAATTTGGCTTGCGAATTCCATCTTAGATTACCGAGTCGGTAATGCAGAAATAGATTAACACGGTGAGGTAGAAACTAGAGTACTCTCCACTAACTTCGGTCTACGTGGAAGCTGCGGTTGAACTTCCAGACTGTTTCTGGAACTTGCATCGAGGAATCGCAGTAACTTTAATTATGAACAAATTAACTTAGACAATTTTTAATATCAAAGAGTTATTCTTTTTCTATCACTATATAGAGTGGAGATTTAAATTGTTTACAGGATCTAAAATCGGAATATCCTTCTATTTTTTTTTTGTTTTCTTTTTTCGATAAACAAATGAAAGGCAAAAGAAAATTGTCACGGGATCGCTGCATTCAAAATTAATTAATATTTTTTTGAATAAAAATGTCACAGAACATAAATTTGGTCACTATCGAGAAAATTTCACCTGTGTGTGGGATACTTTAGTAAGTTTTCCAGAATATTTGCACGTCTGTGATCACGCACCTATTCACTATCGAACGCCCGGTAGGTACTCACGTACTTTATTTTCGCTGGACGCTTCGCACTAGTCACCGTCGGTTTCACTTTTTTGGAATCGCTGAACCGTTTTATGTGAAATGGCCGTTCCTTTTATATACCGTTTCGGGTTTCCAGACGTTTCAAGAATTTAGTCGGCATTTCTATCGTTTATTCTTCCGGTTAGAATCATCTAGTCATTTTCAATTTAGTATTAAACTTCCAGAGTACTGGAAAACCGTTTTTGTTTGTGATTCTTTCAGTTTCTACACCGTCATGACAATATTTTATAAAGAATAATATCACTTAAAATTTACCTAACATCCATTTACATGTTTCCTCAATATTTCAATGAATTATTTTTCCTTATATTTATTTAGTCTGTACCGACAAAGATTTAAAAAAATTTTTTTATAAAGTTAATGATCATTATCAACCATCTTCTGTATACTGCAGGATGAGGGCCTCACCATGTGCCTCTCCCGCATTTTCCCCAAGGATTTGATAATCTCATCATTTCAGCGAGTTTAGCGTCATTCATCCGAGTGATTGCATTCGTCCAGCGATTACCGTGATTGTAATATTCAAAATTAAAAATGGAAAGAAATAAAACTAACTACATACGTGTAAGCTAAATAGGCGAAATCGCTACAGTGCAGAAATATATGTTTCTCTCACCCACACCGATGTCACATGGAGTCTTATGCGCATGTCTGAGAATTAGCGCCAATTTATATTCAATCAGCCCGCCACGTGAGATAAATGAGAGTCACGACGCTTGCGCACAACAGGTCAAGTGACATCAATGAGACAAAAGTAGCATTTTCTGCCCCGCTTAGTCCGTGACACCTCCACTTATTATTAGCAATATTACGTATATGGTGTAAGAATATTTTTAAATGCTATTTATTTTGCCTACAACTACTCCCTTTAGCCGTTGAATAGTATACAATACTTACTAAATTAAAAAATATATTACCCATCAGCTTTGATAGGCTGTTGCTTGCGCCGTTCTAACAGCCCGCAATTACATAAATGGCCGAACGTTTTATTCCTAGATAATTTATGGTGATAGATTATTTTTATTACATTCTTTATTCTTCTCGGATTTAACGCGTAATGCAATAATTAATCGAGGTTGCCCGGGACTGGAGACAGGTACTAGAAATGAATTCTGTTAAATTCTGATATCTGTCAGATTATTGATACCATGACATTTAGAAGAAAATAAATCGTGTAAAAGGCTTCCGGTTACCTTCAACAAACAGCTTTAATTGTTTTTCCATTATAAATTCTTCATAACAAAATTTTAAAGTAACTTCTTTTAAAAAATAAATGATTCAATTTACGTTAACTGAAAATATAAACCTGCGCTCAAGCACCTAGTAATACGCATTGGGGATCTAGTTATTAAGATTTTGTAAAAATAAAATAGAATCGGGTCTATTCCGATTGGTTAGTGTTATGTTAATAATCTTGTCCTAGCCACTATTGTATAACATTGTACACTTCGTCACTTTCGACGTGATGATATTTGACAGATGTCTTGACGTTTCTCGTAGAAACTTTATGCGTACATAAATAAGTACGTCCCATCTATTTGTCTTAGGATATTATAACGACGTTGTTAACTTGAGAATAGGGGAATATAATTCATTCCATAAGATAGGATATCTTCCAATGTCACGAAAAACAGTTTTCCATTTAATATTTTTTGCTCCGAAATCCGGCCGTTGTTAGGTTTTACTTGGGGGACTGTATTCGATTATCTGAAAAACCATAAATCAAAAAAAACAAACACACGAGGGATGCAAGATCTGATAAACAAAAAGGTTTCTGCATCCCCAAGGTAAAAGTATCAAGACAGATGTACCTACCCTTACAAGCAGTGTTTGGAGTGAAATATATCTCTAGAAAGTCTCATAGCATGTCGATGTTTCTAAGGAAGGTAGAAACTAACGTGTTATTGTATAAATTTTTTTAGAGATTATCCGTTGTGCGAGTATAGTGAGGAATATATCACTTTATTTAATTAATCATTATACTCTATACGATTTATTCGTAATATGCACAATTTCAGAGTTTACATTACTGCATTAAATACTACGAAACCGGCCCGGTATCAATAGTAGGCTGCATTACAAAATTCATATTTTATAAAAACGAGGGTTACCATTCTGGGCTTGGTACGTTTTTTTTTTACAATATAAAGACCAAAATGCTCTGCGACGCGAGATATAAATGAAGTTTCACTTGGATATCTTATTGTCTATGTCTTCGTTTTATTGTCACTTATTTCATTATGTTATTACTTCATTACTTCAATATATTCACTTTTTCCATATTATTGCTACTGTTCTTATCTTCTACTCTTTATTTGTTCTTCTTGTTGTTTAATGAATGAATGTATTTCAAATATGTTTCTATGTGAAATATGTTGAATATATCTTATATGTTAAAAAATATGTAAAAATAGGATACAGGTTAATACGTTCGATTCCGATAACTCGTGCTCTTATTCATACATATCATTAAATTATGTCTGTTTTATTTCCGAGGTAAACAAATTGGTCCACGGGTATAAGCACCAACACAACAAAACAATATGTCTCGTACGCACGGCTTGCACATATGTACTTATTCGAGTGCCTTTCTTAAATATTTTTTTTACCTACATCCTCTTATGGGATCTACCACCAACCACTATAGACAGACTCGTATGAGAGAAATAACTGATCAAAAGATGTAGGAGGAAAATAAGACCATTCGTACTAATACTTATCTCACTATTTACTCACTGTTATTATATTTTTCTTGGTTTATATAAATTACAAAATTTCGGTTACAATAATAATACTAAAGAGATTGTCACGGGCATTGTTCACTTGACCGGGGCATGGCGAATAAAACTATTTATTCATTATGTTTTTATGACAAAAAATTATATTAATAATTCATTTATTTATTTATCAAAACATAGATGTCATCATCAGTATTATATTCCGACACACAACAATTTGGCAAGAAAGGAAGGAAGGAAGAAGGTGAGGCAACCATAACAGCGTATGAGAGGTGCATAGAGCGTCCGCCAGATAAATAATGTCAAAACTTACACATAAAAAAATAATTTATGTAATTTGCAGGTTTGTAAATGTGTTAGTAGAAATCGCATCGTTGATTGGTTAAAGCCGGACGGCAGACCGGCAGGACGGCCTTGACGGACTTGCCATGACAATTTTAGTACGTATCCAACTCTTGACGCGGACGCACGCTTGTTTGTTAAAGAAAAATACGGTGACCATGTATGAGACTACGAAGTTAGGAACATAGGACATCGAATTCTAAGAAGGACGATATTATTGAGTGGTTAAGGTTCACATAAAAGCATTTTCATGGAATTCGTTATCGATAAGTTGTTCATCGAATATGGTCATGACGTATTACGGCTTCAATCGTAATCGTAAAAGGGCATGTAGGGTCTAGAAATGTGGACATGACGTTAAGTTCCGTTGAAAAATTAGTCAAAGAAAAGGCGTCATCAATCACTAGCTTTGAGTGCGGTGATATCTGCAATCATGTATGCAAAATAAATATTAGAAACGGGACATTGTATTTGACAATTTCACCGATAAAAGTAATTCAATTTTTAATGTGTCTGATGACGAAATTGATGGCATATCTGATCGAGTATATACGATTTATAATTTTTTAGATTCGTTTAAAGTTTGTTTTATTTTATGTCATTTTTCCTAGTTAATATTTTTTACATTTTCAATACATATTTTTTATATATAGTATTATGATTTTTATATTATTTATATAATGAAATATATAAACCTAATTATTTTGTTTAAGTGGTCCTTTACCCTGAATCTAAATTTATGAGCATGATTTTAAAAATTTGGATATGTGGTAATGTTAAAAATAAAATGAAATATTTTTGCATTTTTACATCATGCTCACCTTATGAGCTTTGGCATCTTTAACTGGCGGACACTATACCAGAATCTTTGGATTTTTAAAATAATTTTGACAATAATCATAATGTAAATGTGGGTGTAAAAATACTACCAAATTTTCTAATGCTCTCTTTCTAACGCCGTTTTTGTAACAAATTTTACTGTTGGAGGCTCTAAAAATATATTTTTGCTGTCAAAATAATTTCATAATTTCTAAATAATATTGTCTAAATTATCAAAATCATAACGTTCAGTTAATAATTATATTTATTAATTTTAATTAACTAAAAAGTTTGAATAAACCATATAGGCAGAGCCATTCATGATGTCCAAAGAAGACGTAACCTCACCGATGGTAACTCGCCTATTCGCTATAACCGTCTCTCGGTCACGCTGAATCTTGTCGCCCATAGGGGAGGTCGACAGGCGTACATCTCCCTCTTTGCGCATCGTCCAGTCACTTCAAATTTCTCAATCCACAAAAAACACTTTTACTTGACAAAGCACTGTCCCCGTAGTGTGATAAAATCTGCGATGAACAGCCCCTTTCCCACTCTCAGAGAAATCGGATCACTGCTCGATCCTCCCGCATGTTACAAATGGACATGTTTACACTGGAATAGCCGGAAGGAAAATGATGCGATCGGGATAAAATTTCGCAATCGTGACCACACTAACTCTAAGCACACACGCATAGAAGGCAATGACAACCTTGCAGATGACTTTTGTCAAAAGTGTAGATAATTTTTGACCTTCCGTCGTATAAACTACGACTACCATTTCGAAAAAATCTACAATAAAAAAATTTACTATGTTCAAGGTAATTAATAATCAAATTAAATTAATAACTTGTAATTTTTTAAGTTTATATTCTTTTTTCTTCTTTAAAGAGAAAAAAATGGATTTTTAAAAATAAATGCTCAGTAAATTCTTATTAGATGTGCTCCTTTAATTAGACATCCGACGTAAAAAGTGCTATAATAAACGGTATTGTGATCAGATTTGGAGGCGATCTCATAATCTGATAATTACAGGGTAGAAAATCGCTGCGAAGCGTAAAATGTATTTAAAAAAAATATTATAAAATGCTGAAAACTTTCTCTTCCGTTCTCAACCCTCAATTATTTTTTGTCGTTTTGTCGTAGCTGTTAACAGTGCGAAGGTGAATTAATAAACTTAAATAGTTTTTTAGAAATCCCATTTCATTATATTTGTGGAGTGAGGTAGGTTTCTTGATAAATTAGTTACAATTTGACTTACAAAAAAATGTATAAAAATATACAGTTGCTAATTTTTTACCGATTAAATAATGGCAACTATTTTGTTTATTTTAAGTCTACTAATTTAATCATTTTACTAAGACTAAGAAACACTTTTTGCCCAGTTTTATAAAACAAAAATAGAAATGAATCAAAAGTACCGTAACAAAATTATGTAATTTTTATACGTATTTTTTATTCAATAAATCCGTATATGTGTATATATATATATATATATAAATTTTTTATTTTTTTTTACTGCTTATATAGTGCTATTACAAATCAAAATTTCCAAAGAAATCAAAATATTTATGAATCACTTCTGGCTAGAGTTTATCGGGATATTCTACGACGTTTTGGATCCCATTGCAGGATCTGTCATCAGGACTGATGTGTTTTTATGCGTGTTGATGATGTTGTGGTTAAGTATTTGACTTGCAAAACCGTGTCGAAAGCGAAAAACACGGCAAAATATCACAAAAAATCAAGCCAGAAGATTCTGTACGGCCGTGAAAACCTAAGAACATTTTCACACAATTAAAGTTCATTTTGGAATCAAGAAAATATAGGAAATAAACCAGTAGCTTGTTGGTCTTGTGGTTAGTCGCTGTTTTGAACCTCATTCCAGACCAGCAAGTTAGTCCTATTTTCATAGCACAAGCGTTTAGCTTAGTTTGAATATAGTGATAATATTGATGTGACACGTATTCCGTGTTCGCATCTGTATTTAGAAAAAAATAAAACAGATGAATATGTTAAAAATAATGTACAAGTTATATAAATATCATATATGTAAGGTATAGAAGAGAAGGCAGAAATATCCAAAAAATAAATTAATGCAGTCATCGAGAATAACTTATTTATAATTTAATAAATTCGAGATTTTATAAGAAACATACCCTATAAATTTATAGGAAACATGATTTTGGATGGGGTAGATACAAGAAATCTAAAATTCAGTAAATTTTAAATTAGTTTCATCTACAACACGTCTCAATACATTTCTTTGTGGAATTTCTGTTCCAATTGCGAATTCAAACGAGTTTTACGAGAGACAAAATTATTCAAGAATTCTTCTTGTAGTAAAGTTTACGCCGCATTCTCAACGAATAACATTTCACTGAAGGCTCACAAAGTAGTCTCGGCGCCCGACACTCCTTGCACAGAAGTAAAATATATTCAAATATTTTCCGTTACGTTTTAGAACAAATTTGACGTAAGTAGGGCATGTGTAAATTTATCCCGAATCAGTCATACTGCATAATGATTCATTTATCTTGATTCATAACAATGTTATAGCTTGATAACTGCATTACTCTTGTACCCAGACTGCACAGGCTAGGTAACACCTATGCGCATATCTCTGATATTTTTAATTTCAGATTAGCACAATATAAAGATTCGCTAATAATACTCGCAGCTCTACACCCTGCCGTCCTGAATTCATAATACAATCACAAAAAACTATTTATTTAACCTTATATATATTTCACATCACCTTATTCTATTTTTTTTTTAATATTTATTAGAGACACTAACAGGATAATAGGTACATGATACTCTAATAATAAAACATTATAAATGAAGACTATGCCCATTACCCCAATTACAAGTGTCTTCGGCACGCTCTAGTAACATGTATTTTTACATTTAAGTATATTTTACATGTACATTTATGTGTATTATATATTTAGTGTTTGAATGTAGTGCGATCATGTAAGAATATGTAAAAAATAAATGGATTTCATGAATCTATAGGTTCAGGTCATTGTTTAAAAAATTACGTTTTATCTTATATACTTCACACCTCCTTTTTCTAAATTACTGTATTATTACTTTAAACAACTATATGTACTATGTCAATTCTGTACTGTAATTTTTTGCTGTTCTGCTCTTTGGATTTTTTGTATATATTATTATGTAAACGGTACATCTGTGCCGTATATTGAATTAAATAAATTACTCATCAAGTCGTTTTATTTTGTTGTTAAAAATGAAAATGAGACAGAAATCACTTCGTGATTAGTACTCATCTTTCAGTTTGCAAACACAGGCAGCGAAACAGTTTCGCTGTATCCGTTTGTTTTGGTTTCAATATGTGAGAACGTTTTACACTAAATTGAAACTAAAATACTTTTATTTTTAAATATGTTTTATTTTAACTTTGTAATACACACAATTAAACATAATAATTTCGTTGTCTGCACGTCCGTCTGTTTGTCTGTCTATCTGTGTGTCTGTCTGTCCGTCTATAACCGGAATTTCTTTCGAATTCACGGTTAAAAAAAATTCAACGGCTGGAGATGGGGCTTGAATCCCTGAACCAGCAAATCCGAACCGGCTGCTTAACGCATGTTGCTACCGCTGCTTCTTCATGGGCCGACAAAAATATACTATAAATATATATTAGTGCTTATCAAAGACCCCAACTAATGTTCCGTCATTTTGACGGGTTGCAGTTAGTATTATTAATTACTACCACAGTTCTAGAGGAGCACTCCCTTTCATCATAAGGTGTAGTAAATAACTGTTATTTACTTTACCTGATGATGAGAGGGACTGCACCTCTCGAAACTCTAGTAGTAATTAAGAACTCATATTGTGTGTGTATTACAAAGTTCAAATGAAACATATTTTAAATTAAAATGTCACGAAGTAACTACCAAATCTTTCATTGATAAAATAATTTATTCACGAATATAAGAACATAATACAAGAAATACAAACGAAATAAGAATTCCAAATAGAAAGAAAGCAAGTACCTACTTACTCAAAACACTTTATACTACAAAGGATTAAAGGAATACAATTATCTACCAGAGAATATGAAAAACGAAGAAAAATCTACATATACAAGAAAGAATTGAGACGTTGAATAACAGAATAATAATAGAAGTATTTAATTATAATAACTGATTTTTTCTATAAATGGTTTATATTAGTTAACGATTATATAATGTATTATTAACAAAAAAAATATATTTATTAAAATATTTTTAAAAAGACATATTTATAAAATTTAAAAAAATGGTCAAAATTGTCTTCATTTCCCACAACTTGTTCATGTTCCGTAGTATCTAGACAATTTCACTCCACTGAAAAATGTTGGTGCATCGAAAGTCATACCAAAAATAAATAATGACGTTTGCCGCTAAAACCAAACAAGACACATTCTGTCGAGTGCTTCTGAAGCCGTACATCAATGATCCTCAGATCTTCCAATGACTTAAATCAACTTCGCATTATCGGAGATATGTATACTTGTATTCTGGTGAGCTGTTTTGTGGAAAAATAGACGTTCATCATGTGTTCAAAACCCCGTGTAACCAAAACATATATGGTGATTTAGGGCATACGGTGTAGAGTGTAGACGGTCCTTAAAGCAGCGTAGTGCAACCATTTAAAGGCCTTACCACCATACCTGAGTACTAACTATCCTTACATATTTATACCTTTCTTTCTTATTTGTCACACGTTAATCTGCACCGATATGTATACATACGTCACGACACACACATATACGAACACAGGAAGATTCTGCGGGTAGTGTCGGACCTTTTCTTTACATTCTATACATTTGTGAGCATCATCATCTACCCAGCACGCTTCATATATATGGTGTATCATAAAGTCGTCATCGGCTCAGTCTTTATCATGGTGGTACCATGGAGTCATTATCAGTCGTCCCTCGTTCCGAGGAAAATTATTTACAATTCCTTTGATGGATCCACAAATCTGGGCCATTTGGTTCGGGGAAACAGCGGCTGAATTTATGGCGGACACCCCAGGAAGGGCATTCGGGCGACATCTGTCGGACCAAGAACCGACACCTACAGACTACATGGAACCGGTCGACACCGCTTCAGAGCCGCTGCCAGGGGGACACTGTATTCCACACGTTTATCCAGCACTATATTTGGAAATAACTTATATTTGAGTCACGGGTTTGTATCTCTTTACTACCCTTCTGCGTTCAGTGGTTTACACTGCGACTTTATATTACTAATCTTATTGTGACTTCATCTGATTATATTTGTCAACGTCAGTAACATTCATTTCTTCATCTCGATGTATCCTGCCTCTCCAGCGCTTATAACTTCTTTATTCTGTTTGATTTTGTTCTTCTTTTATTAGTCTTCTCCTGTCTACATCATTCTCTTAGACCTTGTTGTAATCTTGGACTTTCGTGACCCAGGGGGCTCTAGTCAACCAGAAGGGTCACTCAAACTAGAAGGATTGAAGTCAGATTAAGAAAGTCTAGACAAGAAGCTGAAACTTTTTTAATTATCAATCCAGGCGGAAGAAGATAAAGTGTTCTCAATAGTTGATTGGCGAAGAAAAGACCAGTCGTGACCACGGTAAATGGAATGGAGAATGAATTATTTAAATTTATAATATTTAAAATAAATTAAATTAATCAATTTTAAAGATATACAGAAAAAAAATTGGTTATCGATAAAATATTTGGTTACCACCATAGAGTATAAAACATGTACCTACAGATGTGAACTAAAATATTTAAGAGAGGAGTATGTGTCACAGTGGAAATATGTCCCTCTCACTACTTTCTACGACACATTTTTACCGCAGTATTAATTCTGGCCTAATTAAATCCTCTAGTAATCAAGACGTTTTTAATATTCTCAAGTAAAAACGTATTTTTGTAATAAAGTGTGACATACGTTTTTAACGAGATATTTCATTTATTAAGATTATTTATGTGACCTTGTCTTAATTGTTTCAAAATTTTCAAGCTCGTAGTAATTTTTTTAAACAATGTGAACGTATTTGCACCAGGCGTGGTGCCAAATTGTAGACACGGAATTACGTAAAATACTTTGGTGGCCTCTGGTGTCACCAGGATACAAACTCAGAACTTTTTCTTATAATTTCGCCACAGTAACCATTTAAGATTATCATAAATTTTCTACTAATAGATAAATGTAGTCTTTATATAAGTCATTTGATAATATTGTAGTAAGTTTAATATAACCGTTTAATAATTTAATAATAATAATAATAATAATAATTTTAACGCTTTAAGATGATATTAATATAAACATAACGGAATGAAATTTTCATTGTATTAAATTTGAACACATAGAAACAAAATAATTAAAAATACAATACAAATTATATATACTTCCTTCTATAAAATTATTTTTAAAAATATAGGTCGTAATTACCAGCGATGACATCTCTGTTTACCTACTATGTAATGGGAATTGTTGATTTTGGATCATTACTGGTTATAGCATAGTTGCCTTAAATATTTGAAATATATCAGATAATGAACATACGTGTATACAACATTCAAAAATTTGATAATGTGTTGACTATTTTAGGGTGAAATCGGTAAACATTGCATTGTGTAAAATGATCACTTGAGTCAGCTATTACAGGTCATAAGCTCTGTGGGCACCCTTTAAAGACTTCCGTACCGGTTCCTAGATAAATAACTTCGTTGTTTCTGTGAGACTTCTATAATTTATCTTAATTAACTAATGTATAATTTCTCGCCGTTTATACGGCCTGACCATGCTACCTTTATATTTTTACTCCCTTTATATTAACTCGTGGCGTCTGCTTGCTTGCTTGCCGGCTTGCCGTAAAAAAAAAATTTGGATCGATTTTTGACCCTTTTTCCGTGATCCAATCGAGCTGAAAATTGGCAAGTAGACTCGTGGCGACGATCAAGAAGATCTATCAAATTTTCGTTAAAAAAATAATAATTATAGTATAATTTTGGATTTTTAGAAATTTTATTGGTTTTTTCAAATTGGAATCATTAGAAAAGTTTGATTAGCAACGGTGGCCCGATAACGTCGCGGAATATTTTCTAAATTTGAATTACTCCGTCGGTTTACATAATAGGTGCTTCACTACGAATGTCGAAAATCTAAATTGACTGACAAATGTTTTTAGAATTTAATGTTCAAAGCATGAAATGTCTTATCAAAGCTCAAAATATCTGACATTATAGAAATATATTAAATTACTGTAAATTTAGTTATGTTAGTATTTAGGTATGTTATATGTTTTAATTGGTCTTTTTTTGTTGTTGTATTTTACAAAGAAAGGGAGTATAATAAAAAATGTTTTTTATAGATTGCTTTTTTTTCTTCTTTAAATCATTCAGCCAACCAATCCATGTGAAAACCCCGCCGTGTAAATATGTAGATCTCATTATCGTTGTTCTGATAGAAAATTTTCCAGTTTACAATTTCAGTTTCGTACATTTTCAATGAAAACCTGTTTGCGAGTTAAATGAAAAACGAGAGACGTGAATTTCTCGCCCGACCTCACCCCCGCCAGCCCGGATTACGCAAACTAAACAGCTTCTACAACAATAGCCGTGAAAACGGCAAAATTAAAATGTACTTTTTTGTTTAAAGCACGATTTTCCTATTACCGTCACTGTGCAGTTTTTAAATATTTTGCATCGCTTATCGGATAATTGCAAGCGACTTAAGCCGAGTCACGTCTCGAGGAAGTCTTTTTACAAAATAAAGAAACCGTCAGATAGCCGAGCTTTTTAATCTTAGAAACCTACTTTCATTATCTTGAGGAAGACATACTCTGTATTTTACTCCCTTTCTTTTAACTCGTAGCGTCTGCTTGCTTGTCTGACGAAAAAACTTTGGATCGATTTTTAACCCTTTTCCCGTGATCGAATCGAGCTGAAACTTTGCAGGCAGACTCCTGGCGACGATACAAATGATCTAACAAATTTTTGTTTTAAAAAAATTAATAATTATAGTATAATTTTGAATTTTTAGTAATTTTAATGTTTTTTTCAAATTGGAATCATTCTTTATAAGTAATTAACCCGACGCGTGTATAGTGTATAATTTAAAATTGATGGAGCGTGTTCTCTTGTACGCGCTTACAAAATGTGTATTGATACAGTAATACGATATCTATGGAGATGATTACTATAATTAAATAACACTTTAATGTGGTTAAATTATTAATATTTGTTTTTGAAGTACAAATTTAACTATTGGTTTGTGATTGCTAAAGTACGAGATAAATGTCTTCGAATCAACGTCTCACGACGATTCCAAAATGTATGATGCGAAATATCAAAAAACGTGTGCATTTTCAAAAAAAGTGTCTACCCACTTTCATGTTTTATCGATTTTCAGTTCCGTATTCAAATGTTTCGAAACTATACACACCTAAAATCGTAATTCAATAAACAGTTATAATTTTCAATTCAATAACCAATCATTCATCAGCTTTTGAATTGAGGATCTTTATGATTGGTACTAGATTCAAGATGGTCGACAATACATTATTTATATTACTAACATTAATTTCAAGTGAACAAATTTTTTATAGTAATCGATGCGCGCGCATTTCGTTGTCTCGCATTCATTCATCGCAATTAAAAAATTCACTTATGCGCCAAAAGTAGATAATTTCAATAATTATAGAAATTTCACATCAAAAATTACAGCGACAAATTCAATTCTTTTGTAAAAAATGATAATTAATATGTGTATTTTTTCACTTGAGGGGATGGGACAGAGGTGGAGGGTAGATGACGCCTATGTTTTCCATAATGTCATAAATAATAATCCTGCAGATTTTGAGTCTGATCTGTCAAGCAATGTAGATTAGTATAGAGTGAGGGTAGGGTAAAGGGGAGGAGGGTAGATAGCGCCGATAGTTTTCATAGATAGATAGATAGTTTTTATAGGTAGATAGATAGTTTTCCGCAAGGTCCTATATAAAAAGCATGCAGAATTTTGATAGATTTGTTTAAAGGAGTAGATTAATATAGAATATTAATATGTCGGGGGAGAGGGTTGGGTAAATGGGGGATGAGAGATGATATTTTCTATATTTACACCTATATTTTGTATGGGTCCTAAAGAATGAGTATACAAAATTTAAGTCAAATCTATCGCAGAGTGTAGATTTGTATAGAGAACAGACAGATGGACATTGAGGGGTAGATTAACCAATTATGTGTAGAGAACAGACAGATAGACATAGGTGTAGAAAAACCAATTTAGTTTAAAACTGACTTCAAATTAGCCAGCTGCTTCTGGCGATAAATATTCGTACTAGACGGCGGGTAGTATTACTCAGTATTTCTAGTTTGCATTTTTTATTTTATAAAACTTTGATGTAAATATAATTATAGAACATAGATTGCAGGCAAAGAAGAATTTTTATTGCCACTGGAAAATCGTTGAATCAAAATAATACGATCAGATTGTGTTCACTCTCCTATTTGAGATAGGAGGGGCTAGATGTATCGCGGATAAAAAAAGCCACCTGCTTCAAAATTGAGACATTTTAACTCATACGAGTATTGGGCTGATATATCTGACGTGGACGTGGGTAGAAATTTGTAATTAAAAACCCTTGAGAACCATGTAAAAATTTAATGTAGCTTCTAGAAACTCGTTCTAGAGCCATCTAGAACAGCGATGGCGAATCTTTTCACGTACGCGTGTCAAAAATTCTCAAATATTATTTATCGTCTGCCTAATCATCCCAAGCGTTTTTTTTTACTACAAACTGCGTAATATTTTTTCTTATTTTTTATCGATCCTGTTATAATATTATTGTATACATGTGTTTTCTTGTAATTGGCCCAAGACTCTGTACATCGATTATTGTTTTTTTTTTCAAGATTGATTAATTATATGGCTGTAAGAAAACCAATAAATGTAAATAAAATTTTTTTTAAATAATATAAATAATCATAATTAATTTACCTAGAAACATGTCTAATAATACCGTGAGGTGGAATGGGTTCACTCATCCAAAATTTGTTCAGAATTTTCGAGTAGTGTCGGCCACATCCTTTTCACTGATATTTTGAATATCAGTAGACTGCGCACCTATGGTAGATTGACATCGAGATTCACTACTATGTATACACTTTTTGATACTATACACTATTTGAAGGGATTATTCTAGAGACGTGAAAAAAAAGAAAACAAAACTCATGAAATAGTAGAAATAGATTTCGCAGCTGGTAATGATTCCATCATAGTTTTTAAATTGATTTATTTTAATTTTTAATTTCTCTGTGAGACATCTTTAATTATTTATCTTAATCACAATTTCTTTGTTTACACCACTGGACATATTTCTGTTTTATTTTGTCATTTTGTGACTTTCTAACGAGAAGATATTATTTGATATTTTGGCCATATTGTGTGTTCTTCATGAATAAGTGTTCTTTAAGATTGAGAAAAATAGAGACAAAGATTAAGGAACATTTGACAAGAATAAAAAAATTACAATCAATTCAGAAATAGTAGAGCACGCGAGAACTGAGGGTCATCGTTTCGACAGTAATAGCGTAGATTTAATAAACATTTGTAAAAAAGGAAAGAAACAAGATATTTCAGAAAACTTAAAAGTAATAAAAATGGATTAGAGGAAAATGGATGGATATTCCCCTCTTCTTCGCCTAATAGCTCGGCCCACATACCCACCCGACTCTAATCTCCAACCCACTCCTCACTCCGTCCTTTAGTCTTATGTTTAGTAAGAGTAACATTACTGAAGATGATGCATGATTAGCATCGAAAACGTTCTAATCGTTATAAATAAATAGTGAAAGTTAACAAAGTTATCATGGAAGAATGTGTTTAAAATAAATGTTATGTTAGGGGAAAGAAATGACTACAATTAGCAAACAACAGGGAAGAATGGAAAAAGAAGAAAGAGGCCTATATCCAGCAGTGGAAAAACGAAGGCTGATGAAGAAGAAGAAGATGATATCTACTGTAAAAATCTATCATTGCAAAAATGATAAATGACCATGTATATATTAGTTTACATAGCATGTAGTTTACATAGCAATATCAATAAAGATAAAGAGATTTAGAATGGTCAAAGCAAAAATACTTTCATAAGTATGTATGATGTATGGTAGATGATTAGACAAAAACATTGCGAGATATTATTGTAATATTAAATGAGGTTAAGGGTGTTGTTGAATCAGTGTCTGGCAACAATAGTTCACACCAACACAATGGCCATTATATATACGAAGGCAATCATGATCGTGCAAAGTTTTCTCCATACAACAACAACAAACACATCAGTGGGAGTGAGGGTTGAAACTTTTGCTTCGAAATTCACGTAAATTACGTAATTCGTAACACAAAATTAGTGCGGTGCTGCCTGTCGTTCGTCGTGTTTTGAATTATATTTTATACGAAATGCAAAATATCCAACTGATGCACATCGATCTTTTATGACAAATCTCCAAGACGCGAGAAGAAAGATAGAACTTTTTAAAATCTTTTTTTAAATTTATTGATGGTATATTTACAACTTGATTATATTGTTTTTAATAGCATAAACAAAAACGTTTTAAATTAAGATAAATTGTAGAAGTCTCATAGAGAAGAATCTATTTATGTGATGAACGTGAAAGTCTTTTATACGATGGCTCAGGGCTTACAACCTCTGTTAGCTGGCTTAAATTATCACTCTACACAATGCAACGTTCACCAATTCCATCGTAAGAACATCCAAACATTATCAATTTTTTTAATTTTGCTCGTATTTTCCAAATTGAAACCTTCCAAATATTTATACCAAATAAAAAAAATACCAATAAACCAACATGTTTATTGGTATTTGTTAAAAATAGCAATAAACATGTTGGTTTATTGTTTTTTTTATTTACACTTTTTCTTATTTCCAAAATTTCTAATTTATCTAACTGTTATCCTGTATTAATACTTCGATTTTTAATTTTTTAGTATATATTGTATTTTGATGAAGGAACCATTGGCTCCGAATTATGTTTATATTTTCAATTATTTTATTATCTATTTTATTATATATCAATTATAAATTAGTAGTATAAACAAAGTATATTCTTGTTAATTATAATATATTCATTTTTTAAAGTTTACGAATAAAAACATGAAGTCCTTTTTGATTTTATATTCTGATGGTTATTTAATATATTTCCCTTTTCAATGTCTCCCTGTCAATCTCTACATTACATCCAAAAGTTGATTCCTTTGCATATTTAATTTATGCAGCAGCTATTGTACGTCCTGATGAAGATACGGTCGAATGGTAACCACCCTTTCCCGAAATTGTTATACGAGTTCCTCTCAGCAAAGCAAACCATTTATATAGTGTAGCCGTTTCGAATGAATTTCAATTAACATCTCTATAATAAAAGGATAAACGTACAATTTTGTTTAGTTCTTCATTTACTAATTTTCGACCGTCGTTAAATTTTTTAGATTTATGAGAATTTACAAGAATTACATATTATTTAATTAAATTACTTACCCGTTTAACGTGTCAAGACAGATTTGGTATCTACAGCAGCCACCCCCAGAAGGGGAGAATGAGAAGAATGTTTATAAAACTATGTCTACTCTACTAAGTTTAATTATACATTATTCTACTAGAGTATCGATAGTGATAGAACTTCTCATCGTCAGATGACGTATTAAACTAATTGCAGTGGAACCCTTAAACACGTCCGCTTTGGAATAAGTCCAACTAAATTGCGTCCTATTTAGACGCGACAGAATTTTTTGTTTGGTGTGCGACCTTTGTTTGGAATAGGTACGACTTCAACAAAGTCCAAACAAGCCGCAGTAGCATTGCCTGGAATCACCAGACAATGTCACATTTCCGAAACATTCTGAGGAGAAGGCAGAAGCAAAGGTCTTTGGACAACTTTTTAGTAAACGTCAAATCTGGTGATCCTCAACCAGGTCCAAGTAGGAAAAGAGGCAGAAAAGAGAAAATTAAAGTTTGTTAAATGTTCATTTATTTCATCCAATTGCTTTTGTATGTATGTATTTTAGTATTAAGCAATATTGATATTATATTATACAACCCCATTGCGAGGAAATATTAATCATTTTCCTTTTTTTCTTATGGGAAAATTTCGTTTAGAATACGTCCTGTTTGGTATAAGTCCAAGTTCTAGAATGGATTAAGGACATATTCTGAGGTACCACTGTACTTAATATAGAAAACTTGGCCTTAGTTGGAGATAAAAATAATTAACCAGGCACTCACAAAAGGAGTCAGAGTTACTGGTGTGAGATTGGGGGGTGGTTGTAATGGGAATATTGAGAGAAGGGGAGAAGAGTTGGTGAATGTGATATTATAAAACAAATTATTCAGTTACCGAGTTCAAAATTCTTTTTATTTCTAAACTTTTCAAATGATTCATTGTATTACCTTTACGCGCGATGGGGTGGAGAAGTTAATGGTACTCGAACGAAAATAATGATCCGTGATTGGTTCAAAGTTTTGTTAGTTTCTTGATGTAATATAAAATCTTATTTCCTAGTACCTTCTCGCATACACGTTGCGAATCTTTTTTTTTTAACAAAAAACACTTTTCTTTCATTAAATTCCCTCCTTTGGCTAAACGAGCCCCGATATATAACGTTCTATACGTAGGATAATGTTCGGCCTTTCCCGGAGGGAAAAAACATCCCTACCCTTCTCGGTATAACGGCGATCATTATCCGTCCCACGGGCCCGGCGCGGCGCCTCCGAAGCGCCCACCACCACGATTCAGGGCACACCAACGCCTTCCAGCGGCAAGCTCGCCCCTGCGGATTGGCTATGCAACACGTGCAAAATAAACAACGAATTTGTAACGCAGACGCGAGAGAAACTAACGGATACAAAGCGCGGGCACTCTAATCTAGATTTTACTTAAAACATTGCGGCACACAAGTTCTTTGAGATCGAATTGTTTCATTTTTTACTTTTATTTTTATTTATTTCTTAAATTAGTTAATTAATTAGTTAAACAATATATTGTAACGAGGCTAAAAATCCCGCACTCGTGTCAAGTGACAGTTGTTTGAAATGTTCTACCGAAGATTCCAGAACAGCCTAGCGTAATCTACAGCTTTCGAGAGACGTCTCCAAAGTTCCAGAAACATCTGGAAGTTACTAGACTTGCGAGAAAACACTATAAAAGTCTAGTAAATACTAGAGAAGTCTAGAAGGTTCGAAAATTCAACGTTATCGGATATAAGCAAAACGGATACACGCCGCGTGTTATTTTGACGTTTCCTATTACGCGGCTCTAGCGGCGAATCACGAAGCGAAAACAGTGTTACCATCGTGCGTTTGAACTAAGCGACAGATAATTAAACGAAGTACTTACCCTTGTGCAATATTTGAGCGAGTATTCGGGAAAAGTTTAACTCGTACCCCTTTCTTTTAACTCGTAGCGTCTGAGATTCCGACGCATAAGGTAGTCACTAAACCCGAAAATTTCTGTAATTAGTATACCTAGTTTCTGCACTTAAATTGCAAGAACGCCGATTAACATCAACGTAGACTTTTAAAAACTCACAGTCTTTGTGATAATCAACACATCTTTTTAGTAAAGCACCACAAACATAAAAAAGGCATTTTTTTCAGGAAGCGCATTTTTTTTCTAAAGCGGCGGCTGCGAGCGCGAATGGCACCGAAGGCACGGCCCTTACTGCCGCCGCCTTGTGCCCCCATATTCTATGTCAATGTGTGCGTCACAGTGCGTGCGTACACGGCGCCGAGCACGCACGCACACATTCTAATGGGTAGCGGCCAGTTTGTATGAAGACGTATTACTGTTCTTAGTATACTGTGATACTACTTCGAAGATCAGGAATGTACATATTTGCGTATTCGTACGTACACGTACTACTCAATTTCGTACGAAAACGCATCCAGTGTGCGTCCGGCGTTAAGTTAAATAGTGTTAAGAGACTTTGTACGTTTGTTTAATTAATTAATCAGTATTTAATAAATCCATTATTAAATTCCAGCGTTTGATTAATTCCTCCCGCAGCCACGACACGTGACAATATTATTAATAATGTTATTTATAATAACTAGGGATGGGTCGTCGACGTATTTACCGTCGACGAAACGAGACCGTCCACGTCCATCCATCGACGAGACGATCAACTAGTTGAATTCGTCAACTAGTTGACGCGTCAACTTCGTTACGCGGACGTTCTATCTAAACATTGGGACGATGGTCAACTGTCTACGGTTCAACGCGACGCTTCTCGACGGCTCAACCGTTGGCTATTTTTATGACGTTAATTTTTAAAATTTAAAGAAGTTCGAAGGAATATAGTTTCGGGGAAAGTAAAACCGCTACTTGTGCTTATTTGTAAAAAGAAATATTTTATTATTTATTTGTTTACGCACATTATAGGCTTTTACATATTGTTTTATATACTTCTTTCTATATATAACAAAGAAAGAAGTAGGTATACACAGCAATATCAGGTGTTAGCAGTAAAATATAAATATAAACTACATATATAAGCAGTGAAAGTATTGGGTATAAGCATTAAAATGTGAGTAAATAAAATGGATGGAAACAATGATTTTGCGTAATAAAGGCACCAGTTATGAGGTGCGGTAAAAAATACTTTACATTTATTTATAATCTATAAATTTATATATAAATACATAATTTAAAAATACTTTACATTTGAGATGTTATATAGAAATTTATTGAGGAATACATCTTTCAAAGTCAGGCTTTCACTTGTGGTGACATTATTAATAAATAAATATATCTGTATTATTTGTCAACTTTAGTTTAAGGCTCAATCTGAGAAAAGGAACATTGTTCCCGAAACATGTAAAAAACCAATAAAAAGTGGTTTTACAACCCGAAACACGTAAAAAACCAAAAAAAAAACAACAAAATTATAATAGATTTATTTTTTTATCTATAAAGTTGAAAATATGGAATTTTTAATAAAAATGAGTTAAACCTAAATTCAAGATCATATTACATACATAATAATTAAAGATGGACTCTTGAATAAGGACCATAGTTAGGTATAGAAAATTTTATTCCCTACAAGTTATATCATTTATGTGCTAAATTTGAAAAGTAAGGAAATAACACAATAATTAAATTTTAGCATCCCTTTTCAGGTAGATATAAGAAGTCGAGATCGATCGAATAAAATATTGACTTTAGAAAAATATCTAGCCGGCCTGTTAATTAATAATAGTTCAATAAAAATAAAATAATTAAACAGAATTGTTTTATTTTATACAGCGTAAAATTGGGAATTCACCGAATCGTCGCACGTGACATCACAAAAATCAAGTAAAAAATAATAGATAATAGCTTATTAAGCCTATCTCGCCCTACGCATGTATTCAAATTTCAAATCTCTAGTCATAGTTCGTGTACACAGATCTGCACTCTATGGTAGTGTACTTTAGAGTTGAAATGAAATTACCCGTCGAGCCGTCTATGACGTCTATGGCATCTAAAAGTCGACAGCGAGAGATGAGAGAGAAATAAACGGAGACGTTTTGTCTTGCTCTCGCTCGTTGCTTTGCATTGCGTTAATTTTGAATCGTCCACCGACCATGGCGTCCGCTGTCCACCGTCTACGAATTCAACTAGTCCATGCGATAAACGTAAACGGTCGACGCGTCGATGCAACGTCAACGGTTGATTTTAACTAGTCCGTCCATTCAACGCCCATCCCTAATAATAACTTACATGTTTACATTTACTCTTAAAATGTCGAGAAGAATCTTGGATTGGTGGATTGGACAATATTATTAATAATATACTGTCTATAATAGCTTACATATTTACATTTACTCTTAAAATGTCGAGAAGAATCTTGGATTGGTGGATTGGACAATATTATTAATAATATACTGTCTATAATAGCTTACATATTTACATTTACTCTTAAAATGTCGAGAAGAATCTTGGATTGGTGGATTGGACAATATTATTAATAATATACTGTCTATAATAGCTTACATATTTACATTTACTCTTAAAATGTCGAGAAGAATCTTGGATTGGTGGATTGGACAATATTATTAATAATATACTGTCTATAATAACTTACATATTTACATTTACTCTTAAAATGTCGAGAAGGAATCTTGGATTGGTGCCGAGAAATATATGGCTTTAAGATAACTCACACAGACGAAGCTGTTTATATGGAAAACACAATGGAAGTCTTGATAGGATGATCACAGGTCTTATGACCTGAGTGATGTACTTTTATATTTTTCAACAAGACAAAGAAATCGAGCGTTATATCTATCGAGGTTTTTTTGGCTTTTTTATTTCTTGAAAGATCTTTTATTATTTATTAAATCTTAATCTGAAATTTGTACACTATATACAATTTAAATTACGTGCGAAGCGGGTTAGTAAAACTGGTATATCATATATTAAATTCATTAATCTCTTGAGGCCTCCCGTTTCCAATCACGATAGCCATACGCCACAAAACGCAGCTGAACGCGACCGACAAAGCGGTACCACCAGCCATAATAAGGCGCTCATTCAGTGAGCTGCCGCACTCAGCGGCCTGCATTGCTTCCTCGGTCACGTCAGCAGCATTACCTATTGAAACTTCAACTCATCTGATACCTTTACATCACCATACACGCAATCCTTTACAAATCTAATACCTACATTGAAACGAGTTTTATGATTATCAAAAGAAAACCGTATCAAAACATGACAATAAATATTGACGCAATAATATAAAACCAACACGTAAAGCTTTTTTCTTTAATGTACGCAAGCGACATACTGTTTAGTGAGTGCGTAAACTGACATGGCATTATCATAAATCTGTTATTATATTATATTTTATATCATTTTTTGAAAATTATAAATTATAAAGAAAACCAGTTTAAAAAGTACAGTTTATATTCAAACTTTTTAGTACAATATAACGAACCATCATTATTAACTTGAAATTAAATTAATTATACTTCGTCATCTTCTTAAGACGATTTTTTCTTCGGTTTCCCATCTTCGTAGCATTTTATAATATTAACCCATCAATTGATATTCAAATTATAGTGGTGTGCACACTGTTTAGCAGTGCTCTAGATATATGTATATTTTTGTCACGAGATGGTAGCGGAAGGAACTGAACATAATCGAGATTTCACAGCACTCTCACCGCTTACAACGAAATGGAAATTGCTGGAAGGGTCTAGGATGTTCCACTGGATTCTGGAAGCACCGCGAGCAATATTTACTATAAAATGAGATTGACCGGGCCACTGCGCACTAAGTTTTTACGTTTAATGACAGAATGCGAACAATAGAAGCTAGCGCGAACGCGAATACACAGATAAAACGATGATCCAGTATGACCTAGCGACAATAAATTTAACGAGCGATTTCAATGTGGATTCTAACTAGCGTTAATGTACCTATCGACGTGTGAGAAGTGTTTCTATACCGAATCAGAGTGATACAAACCAGTGAATCAAAAATATTCTAGAAAAAATTGAGTGTGAATTGAAGAACGGTGCTCCGATTAAAGTCATGTCCAGTGAATTAATTAATTTAATAAAACGATTATCGATTTCCAGTGTTTCGTTTATCTTTCACAGCTATGATATTCGGGTTGTTGATCTGCGTGTCTATCTACATACTATCATTTCAATAAGTTGTCTTGCGTAGGGGTTAGTTAGTACAACCTTCGGGCGAACCCCAAAATAAGTTATCAAAAACTTGGCGTATCTATAATTTTTATAGGATTGTTGTTGAACACGATTATAAAACAACACGATCCCGTTAGAATAAACAGACATCATTCTTAGAAACTTATTACAAACATAATATTTTTACCCACAAACGCCAACGAGAGAAAACAACCCCTTGTTTACGCTAGTTCAAGTGGGCAGTCAACAAATGGGTGGGGGAGAAAAATACTGCCAAGTTTACCAAAAAGCTATACCCTTGTAGAATATGTACATAAGTTTAGTGGATTTTGTGCCGGGTCTAGAGTTACCATGAACAGCAACCTAAAATGTAATGAAGTATTTATTTGATTAACTCTCGTTTTGTGATCTAACTGTTTGTTGACTCACCTTATTTATTAGGGCCAATTGGTATTTACTGTCCTACTTACCCGTTGCGTTTAAACAATTTATTTTATCCTAATTTTTGGCAGAAATAACTTTTTAAAAAACTATATTATAACCCGTTCTATGTCAAAATACAATGTCTTAAATTTTATAAATATCGTAGACTTTTTTATCGATAATATGCTTCCCTTTAAAATTAAACTTTTCAATCTCATTTATAATTATTGAAATAAATTGAATATGAATACATTTTTATATATACGTACGTATATGTGTACGGGCATAAGTACGTATATGCTTGCATATATGTATGTTCGGACTATAGGTGATATAGGTGCCTGAACAATTTCGGCCAATGATTTTAAAATCATACACATTCTTCACCGGTCGACACGGGTCCATACGTTCAACGAAACCAGCCCACCTCAGTCGAACTATCATGATAACCTAATTCTACGCCCAATTCGCGATTCTGTAATCTAAACAATTGTTATATAGGTAATTATTCTCTTTAATTTACTTCTCCGCTTCCATTCACACATCGATACATCGATAACATTGATAACATAATCAGCAAAGCACAAAAAATAACAGGTTTCATATTTCGTGCAACCAAACATTTCAAAAATCCTCAAACATACGTTCACTTGTTCCAAACACACATCCGACTTAACATTTGGAATCCTTTCTATAATATGTACTCGGACAATAAAACAATAAAACAGAAAAAGTTCAACGGAAATTCATGCGCACCCTGAACTTCAAGAACCCCGGCAGAACTATACCGATTAATATAACTAACGTCAATACTTTGACCTTAAAAAATAGGCGAACAGCACTCGATGTCTACAATCTATACAAAATCTGTCAATAACAATTTAACTGTCTATCCGTCTTGCGCATTTAAATTATCATCGTGTGCATCACGTAGATTCTTGTCTTTAATATAACGAACTAATTCTGGACTGCAGTCTCCGATATCTATAATTTGCTCAATCTACAATGTCCTATTCACCGACACTGATATATTTGCGATATTCTAACTAGATGTTACATTTTTTTTCAGAATCTAACTCTCTCAGAATCCAGGCATATGTGAAATATTCCTGGATTCTGTTACCTATCATATCGTACATTATACAGCTAATTATTTTAGTCCTTAGTTGTAACTCTATCTGTTTTATTTCCATAAATAAATAAATAACCGTCCGTTAAATCAGAAACTGTGATTTAAGTCTACACCTTTATTCCCGAAGATATTCAGAATGTTACTCTGAACACTTCCTGACTCGCAGCACAGGATCCTGGCTACAAAACTATGATTTAAACAACAGTAGTGTACATTAATGTTGCTTTGATGATTAGAAAATTTTATCGATCCAAGAATCGTTTCATAATTTGGGCCTTAGCCAATCTGTTGTTTTGGGAGTGATCATGCTGGAACTGAATTGTTTGTTCAGGCTGGCTCCACACCCTGGCCGAGCGCCTGAAGGTCTCCGTGTACAACGTGTCCCACAGCGAGAGCTACATCACCGCCCTGTACTTCACCTGCTCCAGTCTCACCAGCGTGGGGTTCGGGAACGTCTCCGCCAACACCAGCACGGAGAAGGTCTTCAGCATCTGCACCATGCTCATCGGAGGTTAGTCCAATATCTCATTATCCATTTCACCAAAAACAACAATTTATTTCACTCACAAACAAAGTACTATCAAAGTGGACGTAATTAAATAATTTTACAAAATTCATTAAGCTTTGCATAAATTATTTTATGTTTATCTAAATCATTGTCAAATTTTTAATTAAAGTTTCGCTATATCTACATTGTGTTAAAATTTTAAAAAAGAATAGGCAAAATCGTTTGCTTATAAAACTATTTTCATATCTTTGCATAAATATTTTTACATGAGTGGTTAATATTATAATTAGCATTATTTTTATTTAAAAAAAAATTATAATTTTTATCCATTATTATAACAATAATAAATAAAATAGTACTTATATCGTATTGCATTTTATATCTGAATCAATGTTTAGCTTTTGTATTTATTATTCACTTCTTTATTTTAAAGAAATTTTGAAAATTTTGTAAATTGTGATAATATATATCCACATTAACTAGTATAGTGTATACATTAACATTGGATAGTATATAAATTAATACATTATACTAGATAATGTATACATTATCGAAATTTAACACTTTGTAACATATGCATATTAAAAGCACTATTTTATGTGGAATCTCTTTTATAAATTAATCGATTTAGGAAAAACCAAAAGTGAATGTCGTAATAGTTTATCGCACCTGGTCAAATAGGCAAATCTAATAATCATAGTACCTACACTTTTTTTTAAATAGTACATTATTAGGCCAGTCTATCTTCTCTGCCTAACCGTGCGTATCAGTATGTCGTGATTATAATTAAAGTAGGTAGTACTTGTCGGCCTAGTCATTGGGACACTCGCCTGTTGATGCAGTGGTCAGTGGTTCGAGCCTCCTTCCAGAAAACCAGTAATTCTTTTTCCTTAGTACAAGCGTTTAGCTTAGTTTGAAAATATTTAAGTAAGAATACTTATGCGACACATTTTCCATGTGCGCATTATTAAATATTTCATAATCTATTTTTATAAAATAAAAAATGTTAGTATTTTTTGATTTCACGAACTTGCTATTCAGTAGGCGTTATTTTTGTCAAATTTAGTAAACTTCAATTTCTTTAAAGAAAACATGGTCATAAATATAAGATTTATTACGAATAAATTTAATAGAAAGCAGTTCTTATTAATATCTACGTCGTAGTATATAGACGACACAAAAACCATACCATTACCGAGGAAAAATATTGAAATAATCTACAAAGTTTAATAGACGATAGACAAAAAACTAATACAACACTAGGTAAACAGATACGAGTACCCGGTAGATAAATAATGGATTCTTTTGACGTCCTTCGCATTCGAGTTAATCCCGTCCTGGAATCAAATACTTTAGGTAGACATTTCACTTATTTTTCTTTTCCACTTAAACTCGTTTGTAAACAGTATTTACATATTTTCAATGATTCTTTGTATAAGCAAACAAATATCTACGTGGAAAAATATCTTCGGAAGCAATTCTAGACTTTCATAATTTATCATGCCCATCTACACCTCGTTTAATATACGTCAAATGTTAGTCCATTGACCATATATTCCGTTCGTGAGTTAGGTGAATTAGCAATTAAAACATAATACATTTTGTAATTAAATGTCTTATGACTGTCTTACTTTTCAGAATAAATAGTTATCTATTTATATAGACTTAGCTGGGTGGACTTAAGTTTGCAAAATGTTAAGAGCGCATTCCGCCAATTGATACAAGTTCAGAAAAGCTTATACATTAATATTTTGAATATTGCCAGAAACCCTGTTTATCCATTTTTTTATACCCCCTCCCTCTACGCGGCAAGTAAATCGATTGAGTGCACGCTATTGAATTTTTTTTAGATGTTTTTTTAATAATTAAAGGTAATAATAGGTTGACAAATAAAATAAAAATAGAAATTATTAATAAAAAAATCATAAATTGTTCTTTAAAAAATAATTAAATACATAGATGAAAGAAATGCAAAGAATCAATCATTCAAATTTTTACAATTATTGTTTATGCACTTGCACAAAGAAATACAAGTTAATTTAGATTATTTACAGTTACAAGCCATCGTTCGACAATCCGCTGCGCATGTATAGGGCAGAATCAAAGCAAAACTCGCTTTGTCATGTGTCGTGGGTACAGGTTACGATTTCTCTATTCATATCCAAATAAATTATAATCAATTGTCTGAAGCTGAGTTTGATCGGCATTTATCTACAAATATATTTGTACCGTAGCTCTTCTAAAAATGTAAATGCAAAGCATCAGATATGCACATGATTTTCATTAAATTTAAATCAAATCCATTTTTTGTGTATAGGAATGTATAGGAATAATATAAATATATAGGAATCTACGCTACGAAATAACAAATCTAATGGGGTGTAATGTACCCGGGTTTGAGTTTTTCTTTAATTCTACAAGTCTTAAGGCATGTTTTAATATCTATTGCAAATGCCATGTAGTCATTAAATGTCTGTTGGCTATTATTTATTTACTTATGTTCGGATGATTTATATAGCGCCATTTTATTGAGTTTTTCAAATGAAAAGGACAAGAAGACTAAATTAGTCAATAATGTATTCTCCTTTGTTATATAGAACTTCTTAAAACGTTCTACACATTTTTCGATGCCTCTGCGATAAAAACTTTTCCCTCGATTTCAGAAAATTTTCTTTCAAATGCAGTATAACCTTTACAAATTTGTTTTACTTTTGGCGACACTACTTTTGTTAACACATATATATATATCGTCTGGCTGGCTAAAGTATCACTTTACACAATTTAACGTTCACAATTCCACCCATGATAGACTACAACATTTATTACATTTTTGGAAGTTGTATATACATGTTTAAACTGAATACCTTGTTTCACATGTGAGTTGTATTTATTATGAATTGTATTTAACGTTCACAATTCCACCCATGATAGACTACAACATCTATTAAATTTTTGGAAGTTGTATATACATGTTTAAACTGAACACCTTGTTTCACATGTGAGTTGTATTTTTACTATTGTTGTTCTTGTTGTTCTTTAAAAATGTTAACATACTCAAAAGATTCTGAATTAACAACACCTAATAGTATATAAGCAATGTGAATATTAAATTTGATTAAACTCAAGCTGATCTCTGAATATGTGTCCAGATAAAAATCTAAACACATTTATCTTTTACTCCATACTAGATTTTTCTCAACGCGTATCATTCTGTATCATTGTGAATCTTTATGATATCCGTTACGGTACGTAATATCTCATAGAGTTTGAACATGAGTTGAGAATTTGAGCCGGTAAAATATTTTTTACCAAATCTGGTAAATCCTTTATATAAACATTACCTTTGTTACGCCTAAGCTGGCCCTGAAATAGCACAAAGCCACGCCGGAGTTTGTTATTTTAGACTGATACACCGTTGTCTTTCCTCTCGGAGCTACATTTCAATACCTCACTGGAAATCTGCTACCGGCGGGACCGTGTTTTCACTTCAAACGCTCTATTACCTCCTTCCGTCCACGTCCCGGCCATCTTTTGTCGCTGGTGTAAGTAGAAGCCACATGTATCCATCGCGTGTGTGTAGATAGAAGAACCTTTCAAGGCTTAAAAGACAGCTTGCCAAGTACTCCACAAAAAGCAAATATCAGCGGTTGAGTATGAAAGTGCCTTCGCCGCTTTTATGCGCAGTTAGAAATTTGAAGTTTTGCTTTAAAACGTGTCAAACCAATAATTATACAATGTTTTGGTATATTGAAAGTATAGCAATATTTTTTCTATTTTTTTCGTAACAAAAATAAAATATTTATTAAAGCAAACTAGGTGTTATTAGATAAGGGGTAGTGGCGGATATTCGGGGGGAGGGGACGGCGGGAAGGTTCTAAATAAGGGAACATCGTTGATAAATGTGATTTACAGGTTGCTGCTATGTTTTTGACTATATTCATTTTAGATTTTCGAATTTCTAAAGCGAAAATTTGAAGATTAGTGTGTTCAAAAGAGGAATTATCTTTTTTAAAACTGTGGTCTATTTTAACAAATGATTTGCCAATTCTGAATTCCTACTGACTGTGCGCCACATTAGATACCTCTTTTTACTCCCTTTATATACTCGTGGCGTCTGCTTGCTTGCTTGCCGTCGAAAAAACTTAAGATTGATTTTTAACCCTTTTTCCGTGATCCAATCGAGCTGAAACTTTGCAAGCAGACTCGTGGCGACGATCAAGAAGAGCTATCAAATTTTTGTTAAAAAGTACTAATAATTATAGTATAATTTTGGATTTTTCAAATTTTTCATGTTTTTTTCATACAAGTTGTATGGAGATTCCGACGCATATGGTAGACACGAAACCCGAAAATGAGAAAGGGCGTATTGTAAAAACTTGGTTTATATGGGTAACTTTTTTCAGGAATAGAACGTGAACTGTTCACTTGCCCATCAAAAAAATTTCGCTACATCGCTTACAGGGGGGGATAGGAATAACTTCATTTTGAACTATACCATTCGTTCGTTCAGTAAAGTTATCTGCTCAAAAAGAACAGTTCGTTTATGACCCGTCTCTAGTATATTTTAAGTTAGTTCAAACAACGCTAGCGTAGCAAAATAACAAACTGGTAGCGAATTTGTATGAAAATAAGTTAAAATATACGTTAAATAAACTCTAAGCAAAAAAATATAAATAAATTTACATTTTAATAAAAAACATGTAAAAAATGTAATCAATATTCAAATATCTTCTATTACATCCCCTCTTCTGCGCCTAATGATACCTCCCACATACCCACCCGATTCTAATCTTCACCCCACTCCTCACGCCATTCTTTTAGTCTCAAGTTTAGTATCAGTAACATTACTGAGGATGATACGTTAGCATCGAAAACGTTCTAATTGCTATTAATAAATAGTGAAAGTCAACAAAGTTATTATTTTTTAAATATATTTTTAAAAATGACCTTTCTCAAATGTGCACAAGAAAATTTCGAAAAATTAAATACTCATATTTGGCGCTGCTTTTTTGTATTAGAAGCGCTTGTTACTTACTAAGCAAAATATTTTCAACGGTCATCTTCTTCGTCCAGCTCTGATGCACGCCGTGGTGTTCGGTAACGTGACGGCCATCATCCAGCGCATGTACTCCAGGAGGTCCCTGTACCAGTGCAAGTGGAGAGACCTCAAGGACTTCCTCACCCTCCACCAGATCCCCAAGGAGCTGAAGCAGCGCATGCAGGACTATTTCCAGACCATGTGGTCTCTCAATCATGGGATCGATATGCACGAAGTAAGTTATCTTTTAAGTTTAAATCTTATATTTTTTGCATTACATATATAACCGGTATTTGAATTTACTTTTCCGACCAAAATATTCACAAAATGAGTTATTCGTCTCTATATCAAGTTTATAGATTTGATTTCTACAGATATTTGGTGACATGCATCATGAACTCACCATTGTCTCAGGGCCGTTTTATGAGCAATAACTCCCATATCGGTCCTCCACTTTCGCAATCCACATTGGTATTATTTTAATACTAAAACGGTCGACCCCGCCATACCGCGTACGATGCTCAGGCACTGTGTGGGTCGGCGGGGTGACTACACAAAACCTCGTCACTGTCTCTTGGGTGCGGAGGAAAGGAGAAATCAGAATGTATTAAAAAATACATCAAATTAAATTAAATTAAACGTGGCATAGGAAAGTAACAGGAATGAAATAGTAAAGTAAAATAAAAAGAATTAAATGAAATAAGAAAAAATAAAATCAAGTCTGAATAAAAAAAAAAATGAAAACTAAAAAAATCGAAAATTGATCAAAAATAATAAGAAAACACAACAAAACACAATTATAAAACAGTTATAAGATAATGCTGGCTGTAGCTGTAATTAGAATAAAAATAAATAGTAGCGTTATTACGGGGTTCTTAACGATAATTATAGTGAAACTATTATTGTGTATAATAATATTATAATAAATAGTAGCATTATTACGAAGTTCTTAGCGATAATCATAGTGAAACAATTATTGACGAGATATTATATACCCTGTTTATTGATAGGATTTGGCGAATTAGGTAATGATATTCTGATGGTTTTATTAATAGCACAAGCGTTTAGCTTAGTTTGAAAATAGTAAGATATTGATGCGACACGTATTCCGTGTTCGCATCTCTATTGAAAAAAATTATCATATAATTTACGTGTTAAAATATGAAGGCTAATGCGGCTCATTTATTGTGAAGGATAAGAGAGGATAAAAGATTATATGAAGAACATGTTCAGTCTTCTCCTTGATATGGAATGGACCCACATCAGTGTACAATATTTCGTAGTACCTATGAGAGAACTCATCTCGATATTAATAATACTTTATTCGTGTATGCGTTCACATCAGTATTATAATATTCCAACACGGTAATTATATGTTCATTTATTAATTATTTTGAGTTATGTATTATTTTAATTTAAGAAATATTACTATGATGAAATAATTTCAACTGTGAATGTATGTCCAATCCAATCCAAATATAGTAAAGAATGAACAAGTGAGAAGGAAATATAAAGCTGATTTTAGCGTAGTGAAAAGGTTTTAAAAAGGGTGGTTCGGGTGGTCGTATATAACGAATGTAGAGATAGTAGTAGTAAGAAATATATATTACGCTAATTTTAATGGCACTTAAAATAGAGAGCATCAGCAGAAGGCTTGGCATGATCAAGTAAATGAGATAATCGATAATCGACGAATGATTTGAATGAGATGAACGACGAACGATGATGAGAAGATTTATTAATGGAAATTATATAAGAGAAGTGTCAGAAAAGAAGAGTATCTTCTCTGCCTACCCGCAAGGATTAAGCAGTTATAATATATTATTTTTGGATAGATATCTAATATTTATTAAATAATTTTATTCACGATTTTGTATTTCGTAAATATTGATCAAAATATAAAAGTGTATGCAAGAAATGTAGAACTGACTCAACACAAAGGACAGCACTTCAGCATTTGAGGACGGTAGTAAAAGGATAAACTTAATCCAAAATTGAAAACGACGTGCATAAACTTTTCCAAGCAAAGCTACAACAAACTGACTATTGTATAATGTCGAATCATTCTCCATAAATCTGGCACGACTTAATCTAATCATTTTAATTTAATTAAAAGTTATACATCGTAATAAATGTGTAGGCTACTTTGTTTTAAACCTGTTATGTTCGTGACATTGACAGACTTCACAACCTGGAAGCTTTCACTGTAGTTTATAAACTTTTAGTTTGGTTATAAATTAATATGAAAAGTTTTATTTAATGTTTAAAGCTCTAACTTTGTGTTTAGAAGTTTTAACTTTTTAACTAGAATAAACTTTGTATTTGAACACTGTTTTTATCTTTTAACGATATCCTATTTCTAACCGCTCCATCATCAGGGCAGATCAAACTAATTTTTTAATTCAAATTGTATTTATAAGTTTTCATATATACTCGACAATATATGTTATCGAGTCTCACGAATTCGCATCATTATTATCCTTAGAAACCTTAATGCTTGCAATGAGTGGCAGGGTCGTGGTTCCAGTGGGAATGCAAGGATCTGGTTGAAGGGGGAACTAAGAGAGAGAAGGGAGAACTAACTTCCTAGAGAGCTAAGCCAGAAGGTTTACTAAATATCTTATGAATTGCGTCATTAAATTACATAGTAAAAAGTACACATGATAAAAAATTACATACATAAACTTGCACTAGGAAAAATTGCATACGAAAGAATTTTCACACTTGCAAAATTGAAAACCTAACCTAACTGTACAATTATAATTGTATTATTTAATCTTGACACCGATTTGGTACTTATATATTATGCGAAATTATGAAAAAAGACATCTGTTGTCGAACATATATCCAAATTTATATTTAAAATTTAAGACAGAAGTGACATTCCCGAACCGGTTGGCATCAAAAATAATATTTATTAAATACTATGTTTACTTTTTTATTATTTATTAGCAATAACTCACTTTTCTCTATGAATCCAATTTCTATGTAGTATCCAATATAAATTATGCCACGAAACCTTATTTAAATGCCATTGGCAAAAATAATGAAAACTTCATAATACTTTATTACAATAAATTAAAGTTTTCCACTTTATTACAATAATCAAAATTCCCTAACGACTGCAACTCCGTACATTTTGGCGAACACAACAACCTTTCATTTTAATTCAGCATTGTAGTCATTTTTACCCGTAATAAGGAACAAAAAAAGTCAAGTCAAGATGTTTAGACAGCACGATTGTAAGACACCATCATAAAAGCGAGTATAAGGTGCACTTCGAATTCAGAGGTACTAAAATAGGAAAAAACATGCGTCTTTTAATCGATAAAATACGGTTTACTTTATTTATTGATATAGATTATAAATTATGTAGGGTAGTAGGAAAATGGGTCGAAATGGGCCTAAGGGTGGTGTAAACCCTTTTGAAGGTATGATGCTATAATGCTATTTAGTGTTTACCGAAGAACCTGTTTATGCTGTCTTATGTTGTACCTACATGTGAATATTGGAACCCTCGCTGTGCTTACCAACAAGGAATTAATATTTCATGTCCACTAATCCCCATCAGTACAGGACAGGGAATTAGTGGACAGGGTCTGAGACGATGGGTAATCTCATTATTAGTTGTAGATTTTCCAGGTCGAAAATTACAGTCAGCTGTCATCGAATTCAAGTTATGGATATATCAGTTCAAATAAAGATTGAAGGAATTGTTTTCTCAAAAGCTTTCATAATTTCAAAGTCATTTTTTCATATAAACCAAAATCTTTGTATAATTTGTTAATATTACTGTGCGAAAATTACTTCTCTCAAATACCCCTTCCTTCCTGCTCACAAACTTGTGCTGTTTTTAAATAGTTTGCATTAGTTACGTAATGTCTTGAGCTGCACAGTCCTAATTTCTGCCCGAATATTGACTTATTGGCAGCACCCGGTCTTTTAAACAATCCCACAAAAAAAACTGACATTAAAAGTCTATTGAATGAAGAGGGCATTTGTTAAAATTATTATGTTTCCAAATACAGTACGATATTTGCCATTTTGCGAGCGATCTTCTGTTGATCCCAGACTCTAAAATTGGATGATCAAGTTCGGGATCATTTTGGCACTGGGCGATTTGCTTACATTAAAAAATTCAAAATATTTTATTTTAGTCGTTCACGTTGGTAAAAAAAAATGTTTGTCGCATACATTTTTAATCTGCTTGGGGAGTAATTTCTGAAAGAAACGTAAAAGTTATCAATACAACAAAACCTTCAATCTTTATTTAAGCTCTCTGTGCATCATATTTTGTTGACATTTTATTTCTTAACTCATTTCTGTCCTCTTCGTACATCCCCTTATTGTAATTTATTAAATCTCCATAAATATTTTTAATTTCCATGCCATCTTTATAAATGCATTGTGGTACGTTTGAAAAAACTGACTAATGCCGTGAACCGACATTAATTAAAACGTTGTGGGATTGTTTGAGCGAAGCATACATTTCACCAATTTAAAACTGCTCATGCCGATTTATCGAGCCTTCAACATAATTATTATTTTAATTAACTGGCTTTAAAAATAGTCAAAAGGCCGTTTTAAAATAAATAAACATTTTTTATTATTGTGACTTGCACTAATACTTTTAATAATTCAATGTACTTGAAATAGAAAAAAAAGTGGGTGTTTGTACTTATGTACGTGCGTTAGAAGTTACACATATTGGGCATACATAAAATAAACCACATGCTGTGTTGTATAACTTGCATTTGAACATATCTGAACAGAATGCGCATTTCACCCTTCCCCTACTACGTTCGCAGTCTATCTTTGGGTCTCTTACAATTGAACATAGCCAATATATGAAATATACACACATCACTCTCTTTGGTGGCTAACTTCATGGTGTGAAAACTTCCGTCGCATTTTCAATTTCACCTCAAAAATTATTAAACATAAATTAACACTATCAAACATGCGACTCATCATTTATTAGAAAATATAAAACTTATGTGTGTAGTTTTCTGGGATAATATCCCAGAAAACTAAACACAAAAGATTCTGAACGGCCGTGAAAATCTGAGAACATTTTTAACGGATATATAGTAATTACGAAGAATAAAAATATCTAATATCGTTCTAGTAAAGTTCGTATCTAGTTAAGTTCCCTAGTCACAAGCAGTAAAATAGCGAAAAGCTACAGGGCTAACGGGAAGGAGCGTGTTATTGACCTAATTAGCGTGACCCAGGAGAGATATTATCGAAAAGGTAATTTCACCGCGCAAATTACATCACTGATTACCTACCCTCGCATCCACATTGCGTCTAGTCGGAGCTAAGGTCGCAATTTCTTATATTTATTTATTTAATTTTATTTATTTATTTATTTATTTATTTCACCTAATTGTGTCGTAAATTGGTCAGATTTTCCAACGTACCACTCTCGATTGGCAACAAATACAAGCACACATTACATGTTCCCCCCACGCAAGACCCTAAAAGAGTTTCCGGAGGAGTTGCGAGGTGACGTGTCCATGCACCTGCACCGGGAGATCCTCCAGCTGCCGATCTTCGAGGCCGCCTCGCAGGGCTGCCTGAAGCTGCTGTCGCTGCACGTGAGGGCCAACTTCTGCGCCCCGGGGGAGTACCTGGTGCACAAGGGGGATGCCCTCTCCTACATCTACTACATCTGCAACGGATCCATGGAGGTCATGCAGAATGACATGGTCGTCGCTATCTTAGGTGAGTCCATGAAAGTGCTTACCTACCTATCTTTACCCGTTTTAAAATATGTATACAGTGGACCCTCAATATTCGTCATCGATTTATTTGATTGCCATACATAAAATATATATATTTTAGGTGTAATTTTACTACACCTGTCTCACTAGAAAACTCTTTGTTGAGACAGGCAAAGTTTACAATTATGATTTAATTACATGTAAGTACCATATATCTCAAATAGACTTTCAATCATCGGATATCACTCAAGAATATCAAATGAAGTTTAAATTAAAGTAAAAAAGTAAATTTCTTGGCACTCAGTCTGAATAATGAAATGGTAATTTAAAAATCACAAGTAATTCTCACTTATGTGTATGATATTATATGTTTATAAAACTAATGAATCATTTGAACAAACTCGATATTCTTACTTCCTTTCTGTTAACTCGTGGCGTCTGCTTGCTTGCCGGCTTGCCGTCGAAAAAACTTTGGATCGATTTTTAACCCTTTTCCCGTGATCCTATCGAGCTGAAAATTGGCAAGTAGACTCGTGGCGACGATCAAGAAGATCTATCAAATTTTAGTTAAAAAAAATAATAATTATAGTATAAATTCGGTTTTTAGAAATTTTATTGGTTTTTCAAATTAGAATCATTATAAAAGTTTGATTACGGCGGCCCGATAACGTCGCGGAATATTTTCTAAATTTGAATTACTCCGTCGGTATACACAATAGGTACTTCACTGCGAATTTCGAAAATATAAATTGACTGACAAATGTTTTTAGAATTTAATCTTCAAAGCATGAAGTGTCTTATCAAAGCTCAAAAAATTTGACATTTTAGAAATATATTAAATTACTGTAAGTTTAGTGTTGTGTTATATGTTTTAATTCGTCTTTAATTGTTGTTATATTTTACAAAGAAAGGGAGTATAATAAAAACTTGGTTTTTATGGGTTAGTTTTTTACTTCCTTTCTTTTAACTCGTGTCTTGCTTGTTTGCTTGACGAAAAAACTTTGGTACATATGGTAGACACGAAACCCGAAAATGAGTAAGGGAGTATTGTAAATGTAACCCATAAAAACTTGGTTTTTATGGGTTACTTTTTTGAAGAAATTAATATCCTAACTTCAGAATAATATAACATCGCAATTACCAACTACTAATAAAAAAATTAAAATATCTACCCTGGGTACATATTCAGTGCAAATACTGTAAGTAAAGTTTTTCAAAAATCCATGGAGCTTTGATATTTAATGATAATTCGAAACCCTTTAATAGTCAATAAATATTTTTTTTTCACACGAAGCAAACACTTTGTGGTGAGACATAATATCTTTAAATAAAATAACTTTTTGTTTAATACCACTTTATTGAGTTTTGATCAACTAGTTTCAGTTCACAGCTGAGCCTTCATCAGGGTTGAATATTAACTAAAAACTATTAACTAGTTTAAATGAAAGATGAAGCTGTGAGCTGAAACTAATTAATAAAACTCAATAAAGTGGTGTTAAACAAAAAAATATTTTATTTAAAAATATTATAATCTCAAAATCGCCAATAATCACTAAACTTTGACTTTCACGATAGCTTTTCACTATAGGCTACAATATCTACCAATCAAGGCAAAGGTTTTCTTAACCTTAGTTTCCTCAACAACGGATGACCATATTTTAAGATAGTTCTGCTGCTTGTAGCTTCTGAGCCTACACAGCAATATAATCATAGGGCTAAGGGGACTGACCATTAAATAATACCCATCCTAAATCTACCGATGGTCGTCTTGCGTGTAATCCTTAGAATTATTAATTATTACGTAACTAGTTAGTGAACCCTTTGTGGTAATTAACTACTCTCTTCCTCGGGGCCGGACCATCATCCATCATCTCTGGCTCTGGAACAGCGTCACATTACTCTTTCTTTTCATCCCTGAATCAGATAATTATATTATTAAAAAATTTATTGTATTATTTGTTTTAATCTACTTATATTTGATTAATTACACCTACATGTTTCGGAAAAACCTTTCCATCGTCAGGATGTTTTATGAATGTCAAAATATCAAAATGAATGATGTCTTTTGTTTTATTATTAATAAATTATTTAAAAAATTATTTTAAATATTATTGCTGAGGTTCTTGATTACACAAAATTATTGGAAAAATTTTTAGAATTGGGACAGTAGTTAAATTTAATTGATTATTAATAATATTTTGTTTAATTTTACATGCTTTTCTAATTTCTAATGATTCTACATTATTTATGTGTAAAATAGAAAGTCCCAAATCTTTATCAAAACTGTGATCATGTTCTATTAAATGATTTGCAAATTCAGAAAAACCATTATTATTCGGACATCTCAAAGGCTCTTTGACTCTTATATTAAAATTACGGCCGGTTTTTCCAATATAAAACGCTGTACAATCTTTGCACGAAAGTTTATAAACACCTGAATTGTTAAATATAATTTCTTTATTTTTTGAATTTTTGAGGAGTTACCCTATATTATTATTTGTATAAAATGCAGGTCTAATATTTTTCGGTAGATGATTTAATAACATTTAAAAATATATATATACATATATATATATATATATATAATATATATATATATATTAGATATATATATATATATATATCTATATATATATATATATATTTCATATTCTTTTATATTTCACTGAAAAGAGCTGACAAAAATTGTCGTTTACAAGAAAGGAAAAAGCCAAACAATTCAAGTTATATCACCACATTCACTTTTTCACGTTAAATTTTATATATATATATATATATATATATGTTTTGCTTGAGGTTTCCGCGAGCGTTATTGTATGTAACAAAAGGAACTTCTGGACTCCCTCGCGTTTTCTGTAAATGGTCTCCGTGAGAAGACCAAGGCCGACGTTTCGACACGGTATCACGTGCCATTGTCAAGGCTAAAAGGCCTCAAAAGTTGCGGACTAGCCGTACTTGTTCGCGGGTGACATGAAAGTCTCCCACCAATAAGGCTGTCGTACTTCGAGTTCAGTTCAGTGTAACTAAATCGTCGCCATGTTTCATGTGTCAGTTGCGAGCGAAACTAACGCCATCTCTGATTCGAATTGTGAAGTTCAATTTATTTGCCCTCAAATTGTGCTGTACTGGCGCCCTCTGTGGTATCGAAACTCGCTTGACTATTTTCTACAACTTTTTTCTTTTAATCTCTGCGATCTTCGTAATTTATCGGCAGGTATAGGTGCTGAGTCATGCAAAGTACTTTGTCTACTTGTGCTGGGTGATTCATGTATTACCGGTTGGATAGCTAGAGATTTTGAAGAAAGATGATGTGTCGGTGCAGTTGGTGGTATCGTACAAGAGACAACTGGTTTGGTGATGGTATTTTTCTGAGTTTTAAGTTTTCGTTTAGCGAGAATCGGTTTCCAAGCCATAGGAAGTCTTCGGGAATCATCTCGGGTGTTTAGACTGTATGGTCTTTTCTCGATTTCTATCGCTTCTCTATATACTCGATGACTCTCTTTATTTAATGTCACCAATACCTTGGCATTGTCAAAGTCTATATTGTGTCCTTCAGTTATCGTATGCTGGGCCAACGTGGATGTACTTTTTCGACGTTTTACGTCAACGCGATGTTCGTCTATTCTCGCAGATGTTTTTCGATTTGTACGTCCGATATATGTGCCTTCGCATGTCTTGCATGGAACTTCATATACACCATGCGCTTCCAAAGGAATGTTGTCTTTTATGTTTCTTAATACTTGAGAAACTTTCCGTTCAGCATGAAAAATGGGCTTGATGTTATTGTTTTTTAGGACTTTTCCAATCCTGTCTGTGACGCCCTTAACATATGGCAGAAAGGCAATTCCTGAAGGTTTTTTCGTTTCTACACAATCTGTGTAAGACCTAGTTTTTCGTGTGAAAGCCTTTCGAATCATATGTTCAGAGAAGTTGTTGCAGCGGAGAGTTTCTTTAAGTATGGTCATTTCGTTTTCGATATTTTCATCGTCTGCTAATTTCTTGGCCCTTGCGACTAAAGTATTTGCTACGGAAGCAATGTGCGCAGGATGATGATGAGAAGCAGCGTTGAGATATCTATTGGTATGGGTTGGTTTGCGGTAAACCGTATGGCTTAGTGTCCCGTTGGATTTCTTTGTCAAAAGGATATCTAAGAAAGCTAGTTGTTTGTTATATTCCAGTTCCATGGTAAACTTGATTTTGGTATGTATTCCATTTATGAAATGTAGAAAGTCATGTAGTTTAGTTAGACCATGGGGCCAAACTAAAAATATGTCATCTACATAACGGAGCCACAATTTTGGTTTGTTTGCCGATGAGGTTATCGCTTGTTCCTCGAACCATATCATAAAAATATTTGCAATAGCCGGTGAGAGTGGAGAGCCCATTGGTGCACCGTCAATCTGTTTGTACATCTTTTGGTTAAACAGGAAATAGGTATTTTTCAAACAATGTTCAATAAGGGCGTAGATCTCTTCGGGTGGTTCTAGTTTATCTTTGATTATCCTCAAGGTATCGTCGACTGGAATATTAGTGAACAGACAATCCGACAACGACAAGCCGAGACAATCCGACAACAGACGAGTGAAATACTAAGGAAAGCACAAATTCCTCCACCCAATATGACAAGAAGACAAGACAAGAAGCCGTATGTCGAAAACGCCAAATCTTACGTACGTAACTCTGAGCATTTCATACAGCTCTTAAAAGACCTGACCATAGCTGATGAAGATCTCCTTGTAAGTTTTGACGTAGTCTCCCTGTTCACTAATATTCCAGTCGACGATACCTTGAGGATAATCAAAGATAAACTAGAACCACCCGAAGAGATCTACGCCCTTATTGAACATTGTTTGAAAAATACCTATTTCCTGTTTAACCAAAAGATGTACAAACAGATTGACGGTGCACCAATGGGCTCTCCACTCTCACCGGCTATTGCAAATATTTTTATGATATGGTTCGAGGAACAAGCGATAACCTCATCGGCAAACAAACCAAAATTGTGGCTCCGTTATGTAGATGACATATTTTTAGTTTGGCCCCATGGTCTAACTAAACTACATGACTTTCTACATTTCATAAATGGAATACATACCAAAATCAAGTTTACCATGGAACTGGAATATAACAAACAACTAGCTTTCTTAGATATCCTTTTGACAAAGAAATCCAACGGGACACTAAGCCATACGGTTTACCGCAAACCAACCCATACCAATAGATATCTCAACGCTGCTTCTCATCATCATCCTGCGCACATTGCTTCCGTAGCAAATACTTTAGTCGCAAGGGCCAAGAAATTAGCAGACGATGAAAATATCGAAAACGAAATGACCATACTTAAAGAAACTCTCCGCTGCAACAACTTCTCTGAACATATGATTCGAAAGGCTTTCACACGAAAAACTAGGTCTTCCACAGATTGTGTAGAAACGAAAAAACCTTCAGGAATTGCCTTTCTGCCATATGTTAAGGGCGTCACAGACAGGATTGGAAAAGTCCTAAAAAACAATAACATCAAGCCCATTTTTCATGCTGAACGGAAAGTTTCTCAAGTATTAAGAAACATAAAAGACAACATTCCTTTGGAAGCGCATGGTGTATATGAAGTTCCATGCAAGACATGCGAAGGCACATACATCGGACGTACAAATCGAAAAACATCTGCGAGAATAGACGAACATCGCGTTGACGTAAAACGTCGAAAAAGTACATCCACGTTGGCCCAGCATACGATAACTGAAGGACACAATATAGACTTTGACAATGCCAAGGTATTGGTGACATTAAATAAAGAGAGTCATCGAGTATATAGAGAAGCGATAGAAATCGAGAAAAGACCATACAGTCTAAACACCCGAGATGATTCCCGAAGACTTCCTATGGCTTGGAAACCGATTCTCGCTAAACGAAAACTTAAAACTCAGAAAAATACCATCACCAAACCAGTTGTCTCTTGTACGATACCACCAACTGCACCGACACATCATCTTTCTTCAAAATCTCTAGCTATCCAACCGGTAATACATGAATCACCCAGCACAAGTAGACAAAGTACTTTGCATGACTCAGCACCTACACCTGCCGATAAATTACGAAGATCGCAGAGATTAAAAGAAAAAAAGTTGTAGAAAATAGTCAAGTGAGTTTCGATACCACAGAGGGCGCCAGTACAGCACAATTTGAGGGCAAATAAATTGAACTTCACAATTCGAATCAGAGATGGCGTTAGTTTCGCTCGCAACTGACACATGAAACATGGCGACGATTTAGTTACACTGAACTGAATTCGAAGTACGACAGCCTTATTGGTGGGAGACTTTCATGTCACCCGCGAACAAGTACGGCTAGTCCGCAACTTTTGAGGCCTTTTAGCCTTGACAATGGCACGTGATACCGTGTCGAAACGTCGGCCTTGGTCTTCTCACGGAGACCATTTACAGAAAACGCGAGGGAGTCCAGAAGTTCCTTTTGTTACATATATATATATATATATATATATGTATATGTATATGTGTATATATATGTATATAACAAGCAATGTGTTATTTTTCGACGGTGAAGTGGATATTTGAAAGCACCATAACTCGTGATGAATATGCATGTATCGAATGGTGCTATTTTATAATTGAGACGCAGCTCGCACTGGAAGAAAATTTTGGAAGGATTAATGCAAGGATCTGGCCTACCTTCTTTCCTCCTGGAGTTGGACGTCTTTTCGTACAATCGCGACTTCTTTCGTGGAAGCGGAAACTGTCTCCGGATATTGATTGGAATCCTGCACTTGATCTGCTGAATCACGACGGCTTTCAAGCGACGTCTCGCGACCACAGAGCTGCAAAAAGATTCGACCGCCAACGCGTTTTGCAGGTAAATGAATACGGCCCTGTGCCGCTCGTGTCCAGGCGGTCCGGCCAGAGGGAGGCGGAACGGTAGGAAGAGGAGCGGACAAGAGATGGGCATATCAGGATTAGGAAGTGTTACGAGATGCGTATCAAACAGGCGCTAACCGTGATACACGCCAACATGCATATCGAAATCAAGTGCTGGATAGTTGTACTGGCTTAGGAATTCCAAGTAGATGAAGGTATGTAGACTAAATAGAATTGACTAGAGCACTGATCGAGAACGTTCTACTGCTAGGGCTTTATCGAATCGAATCGAAAGAGTGATTCCCCAATAGCGCATTAGGTACTGCCGAAAAAAAGGTAATATGCAGTTCTGATTTTTAATATTAGCATACGAGCACGTCCTGTCGAGAGTCTGTCTGTCCGTCCAAAACCCGCTGGAATTAGACCGGAATTACAACAACAACACTGATGATGACTAACCGCTAATGAGGCCCGGCCGCCCGAGTGTGATACGTCAATCAGCGCGCGGCTCATGTTACATTAATTATTATTATGTCCCATGATTTTTCACAGGTTTGCAGCCTAGTTATTTCATAACATTATAGTGGTTCAGAAACGTCATTAGAGGTCTAAAACTGTGCAGAGCACGGATTAAACGTTTATTTTTAAATTAACCGTAACCCGTCAAAAATGACGGAACATTGGTTGACGTCTTTGCTAAGCCTTAGCATATATTTATATTATCATTTTGGCGGTCCGCGAAAAGGCGGCGGTAGCAATATGCGTTAAGTGGCCAGTTTGGGTTTGCTGTCCCGGGGTTCGAGCCCTATCTCCGGCCGTTTAATTTAGATTTTTGCCGTGAATTCGAACGAAATTACGGACGCTACACAAAGTTACGGACGGACAAACAACGAAATTATTATGTTTGATAGTTATACAATTTACAAAATATCGGTGCATTACATAATTCACGAAAATTTAGTATGGTGCAAATGAATTTCGGTAAATTATCAACGTTAAATAAAGAGAAAATGATTGTTGTATTAGTAAAAATGGTTTCTTAAATAGGTACAACTCGAATAAAATGATAAAAACCTTGCAAAAATTTAAAATAGATTTTTTAAAGCTTTTTATCATTTTTTTATAGTTGTATTAAAGCGAATAAAATTTTCATAGACGGTATAATTTACGGTAATGATAGTTAAATTTTTTGTAAGAAATATATCAGAAATATTGAAAAAAAAATGCAAATTTTGATATTACATATCTCCATAACTATTGATATCTGAGTCATGATTGCTTGAACATTTTCGACTCATTATCAAGGCAGGAATCCACCTGCAAAGTTTTTGCTACTAGCTATGAGACACTGTAAGCTGCGCTGGTTAGATTGGACAACATAATAGAAATATTAGAAATCAAGAAATGCCTGAATGATGAGCCAATATGACTACTGGCTATGAGACACCCTTTATAACTTCTTCAAAAATAACAAAATAACTTTGTGTTAACATTATTAATAAATCATATAGTTCCGAATATAGAATCAATACTTAACTGATTTAAAGCTTACTTTTTCATTTTTCATTTCAAATTTTCATTTCATTTCAATCATTAAGTATTGACTCTGTATTTGGGCCATAATGTTCATTTATTGAAGTACAGACACAGACATTTTAAAATATGACAAACTCAGTGAGAAAATATAAATAGCTCCTAACAATGCCTTGAATTGAATTAAAGTGACCACACACTAAGCAGTTTATAAAATGTTCAGTTTGTAATCTACAATACAAACTGATAATGCAAATTAAGATAATTAATTCCTCAGTGAACGAATCGTCACAACAAAATAGCATTCGCTCCCTTATTTATTTGTCTGTCAATGGTCCGTGAGGTACCTGTATACCCAATATTCCACTTTCCATTATTTCTCTTAAAACGTTTATTAAGTGCCTGTCTTGCGTTGTTTCAATGCCTTATGTAGGTACAGATGCATATGCAAATGCATGCAGGTGCAGAGGAAAAAATGCAAAAAAAGTAAGCGCAAAGAAATTTCATTTTTAATTAATACTCGGCGTATCGTGAATGTAAATTCTTGTAGGTGAGCAGCCAAGATGTGAGCTCGTATTACCGTAAGGAATTGGCTGTATTTAAGCATTTTAAATATGCTTTTACTATCTTAGATGACTTTATTTAACATTGGGTATTGGGAGTAAAAAGGATAATTATATATAATATATTAGGTCCTTACAAATGAAATTGGCGTACTGGCAAATTTGATCTCAAATATCTTCTCTTTGGTTAGGAATTCCAAATCCAAATTTTTACAGCTATTTACTCATGTATTTGTGTTTTGAAAATTATTGAAAATTATAATTCATTTGTTTTTTCCTCAATTGTTTTTTTCTTTGCGTCACTCAGTTTACAAAATGAAAAACTTAAAATATCGCGTTATTTACGAGTACGAGTTCCACCGTGGCACCAGTGCTGCAGAAACGGCTCGAAGGATTAATGATGTGTATGGCGACGGTGCCGCAAAAGAAAACACAGTGCGTTTTTGGTTCCAACGTCTTCGTTCTGGAAATTTCGACCTGCAGAACAAGCCCCGTGGACGGCCGGAGACCAAAGTTGATAATGAAGAATTGAAGGCTATTGTGGAAGCGGATCCATCGCAAACCACATCCGAGTTAGCTGCAGGCTGCGGTGTTAGTGATAAAACTGTTTTAATCCACTTGAAGCAAATTGGTAAGGTGAAAAAGCTTGAAAGGTGGGTACCTCACGAATTGAGTGAAGCAAATCAACAAACGCGCGTTGACTGCTGCGTTGCATTACTCAACCGGCACAATAATGAAGGGATTTTAAATCGAATCATTACCTGTGATGAAAAGTGGATCCTGTACGATAATCGGAAGCGCTCATCGCAATGGCTGAACCCTGCCGAACCAGCCAAACCATGCCCCAAGCGAAAATTGACTCCAAAAAAGTTACTTGTGAGCGTTTGGTGGACTAGTGCTGGTGTCGTTCACTACAGCTTTCTTAAATCTGGCCAGACGATTACGGCAGATGTCTATTGTCAGCAACTGCAAACCATGATGGAAAAGCTAGCTGCTAAACAACCGAGGCTGGTTAATCGCTCTAGGCCACTGCTGCTTCATGATAACGCTAGACCACACACTGCACAACAGACGGCTACCAAATTAGAGGAGCTTCAATTGGAATGTCTAAGACATCCACCGTACTCTCCGGACCTTGCCCCAACAGATTACCATTTTTTTCGAAATTTGGATAACTTCTTGCAAAGGAAAAAATTCAACCCCGATGGGGCAGTCCAAACCGCCTTCAAAGATTTTATTGATTCCCGTCCGAATGTTTTTTTTAGTAAAATGATCGATGAACTACCTATGAGATGGCAAAAGTGCATAGATAGCAATGGTACATACTTTGATTAAATAAATATATTATTATAAAAAAAAATCGGCTTTATGTTCCTCCCATACTAAACGCCAATTTCATATGTAAGGACCTAATATATAATTCGTTCATAATATTCTCATAAAACATTGTATTCATCAATAAGAAATACATTATTATATTCATATATTTGTTAATCTTTTTATGATTACATAAATGAATGATCTCTTTAATCTTACTAGAAATGGAATTTTTCATTGCAGTTAATATCCAACGTACGAATTTTACACCAGATCGAATTCAAATACAATTATTTTTAGTAAGATCACCTAAATGTTAATTATACTTTGTACATATTTGCGGAAATATTTCAGGTTTTATTTTCTCGGTAAACCTATATAGCTATGGAAGTGTTGACTAACTTCTTTGAATACAATTAGAGTAATAAAAATGTTGTACTTAAAAATAATAAAATAATATTAATTAACTAACAATTTCGAGATTTTAACAGCTACGGAGAAGGCTAATTATTATTATCCACAGATGTGTTGGATCTTAAACCTCGTAAATTTCAATTAGGCGTAGCTGATTCAAAGTGCAGACAGATCCACCCCCCTCCCCCCACATACCCACCCTGCTCGACAGATAATATATATTCAGATTATACACCGCAGTAATTATTATCAGAACTCATTAGATACTTATGAAGCAATCTCAGACACACGTATCATACAACTCCTGCACACAGACCTAGGAGTACGCTTTTTTTGGTTAAAATAAGTATTTGTAAATTCAGTTTAAAAAAATATGTATATAAAAAAAATTAAAAACACATATTTAAATGTACAAAAAAGTAAAAAATTAATTGTCGTACAAAAAATTTTGCGTCACTCTCCAAATAAAAGGCGGGCGATATAGATTACAGAATTCTGTTGTTGATGGAGGAAAAGCGCCCACACTTTCTTATTCGCTTCGCTATTGTAGTACATTATTTATTAACCTTTTTTTCTTTTTCCTTTTCACTCAAGGTAACACTAGTGATGATTCGATTGCAGTGTTTCTTTATTAATCTGATATGTTCTTATGATTCCATTTTTAAGGCAAGGGTGACCTGGTGGGGTGCGACATGAATGCCCACATCCACATACAGTCCAGCTCGCACAACACCAACAATGGCCAGATGGGCGGAGGTGGTGGCTCTGGCGGAGGGAACTCGGACGTGATCGTCAAATCTAGTAGCGATGTAAAGGTAAATAATTCTTCACTTAAACCAACACCTGTAACCATCAAAAGTCTGCAAGGCTTTAATCATTTTATTTGACATACATGAAATCGAATCAATTTTTAATATTGTATATAAATTATGTACCTACCTGCTAAATAGATAGCAAAAAGTTTAACGGGATGTAAGTGCAAGTCGATTATCTCCACCGATATTGATATTATAACACTATATTTTTGAGTAGGTACCTATGTTCAATATTTAAAAAAAAACTATTAGGTACTGGACTTTTATCCCCAGAAAGGATTTTCATCAATTGGGATATATTTTAGATGTGTTAGTCGATCGTGGGTGGAATCGTGAACGTTACATTATGTAAAGTGATCACTTAAGCCAGTCAATGACAGGCCGTAAGCCCTGTAAACACTTAAAGACTTTCATACCTACTTTCCATGTTTATGTTTATGTTTTTGTTTATGATCATTTTTATAGCGTCTTTTTTGCGTGATATACGCTTCAAGGGCGCTTTACAGATGGGATTCTTTTTTAGCCTATTCTTGAAAGGTCCTTGATTTTCCATGGATCACAACACTGGGGGCAACTGATTTCACATGGCCGGGCCCGCAATCCTGAAAGCACGTTCCGCAAACTCGGTGGCTCCAGGTCTCCTCGGTACTACCAGCTTGCAGGGTGCCTCTGATTTAACTGAGCGCGGTGTGAACCGCCTTCCAGAGATTTTGTCCGGGATACAGAGGTTCATAAAATATTGTGGTGCATTTCTTTGAAGACTTTTGTGCACCATCAGAGAGAGCCATATATAATATGTCTTGATTGATATTAGAATACTTCCGACTCAGGCTGCAATCTTTGTGTAAGGTATTGTGGACTAGCTCTTTTACACCTATATAAATAATTTTTGTTATATAAATACTTTTTGATTAACAGGCCCTCACGTACTGCGATCTGAAGTGCATCCACATGGGAGGGTTGGCAGAGGTGCTTCGACTTTATCCGGAATACCAACAGGAGTTCTTAAACGACATCCAGCATGATCTTACCTATAACTTGAGGGAAGGTTACGAGGCTGAGGTTGGTAATATTTATTTCTGCCACAGACTACCAACATA